>QLOH01000023.1:3000000-3168410 GCA_026901365.1 Sesbania bispinosa | reverse complement strand
ATCCTGGTTTAGCTCTTACAAATCAGAGACAAGGCTTTGTAACATACTTTAATATTTCTAATAAATCAGCCTTTCATTTACTGAAAATGACAGGTTTGCTACCCCCACCCCCCCCCCCCACCCCCCATTTTGGTAATGTGTGTTTTTCAGACCATTTCATGAGCATGATGCAGTCAGCTGTTTTAACTATGCTTCATCCCGGTGTTCATGCAGATTTCCTGGGAGGCTTTCAAAAAATTGATAACTGATGTAAATGGATCATTTTGTGTTTCATAACGAGTACTTGCTCTGTCCTGCTTAGATTATATAAAACAAAATCTTATATATTGTTAGAATATAAAACCATTCATTTGCTTTCCACCTAACATGTTAGGCTTTGGGGATTGTTGCTTCATGACATCCATCATCACTCAGGCTTTCTAATGTCTAGCTGCAATTATAAAGCTATTTTTTAAATTCTAATGTGAATCTGGATTTCACATTTTTCCTGATCTTGTAATATCTATATGTAAAAGGTTCTGCCCAGGAACTTCTATTATCCTTCTAGTTGATTTGACTACAGGTATTCTTTAGTTGGATGAGTTACAACATCTGAGGATTGCAGGGGGCCTTGTTGGAATGTTCTAGACACAATCCACCTTTCTGAGAAATTAATGTGCAAAGGAATTTATTACTAAACGGAATGAGCTGTTCCTTTTACATAAGAAGGTAAGCTTTGAATCTTTCCCAGCCTTACTGACTCTCATCTTTTGTTTCTAGTTCTCATCTCTTTGTTTTTGATGAGACAGTGCTTTGATCATGTAGTAAAATTCCTTGGGATATCAACGCTCAAATAACTTGGATATTATCTGTGGATAACTAATAGCATGTGGCAACGCGTGAATATCTTCCTTAAGCCTGCCACGGGATAGATAAAGGAATAGAGAGATGGACAGAACAGAATAGTAAGAAGAGAAAGGAATAGAGAAACTGAAATAGAGAAATAGACAACAGAAAAGGAAGAAGTGAAGGTAGAAAAAACAAAGGCATAGAAGAGATGAGTTACTGGAGAAACTGCCAGTAGCTGGAAATGGATCATTTACCAGAGATGGTCATTCCTACGGAGGTGGCAGAGAGACAGTTTGAGTTTGGCATGAGAGCAGGTGTGCGCAGCAGATGCTTGGTGATTAGGCTTTTTCAGTGTTTAAAACGCACCTGTATCACATCTCTCTCTCTGTTTTTTGTTAATTGGTTTCGGCCACTATTTTCTGCCATAGCCACCATGATCCACTATGGCGATAGTAGCTGCTGCCATGTGAAACCCGTCACACCATGGTCATACCATGGCGTTTTGTTGGAAAACGGCCACACCTTAATACCGTGGCTGCCATTTAACAACACTAATATATTATGAGTTGAAGTAAGTTTATCTCTCAGCACCCTTGAGAAATACCTTTTGGCCTTACCTCTGGGGTTGCCTCCTTGAGTCTGAGCTTTTACGTTTCTGTAATGCTTATTTGTTGGATGCATGAAGCCTCCTGATATGAGTAAAAATGTTATCCACTTCAAATCATTGTACAAATTTAGATTTAGATGTCACTGTACAGTTTTTTAATCTGGTAATACCATGCGTTTATTGACTTTTTTTTTTTTTTTTGTAATTTACACTATCACAGGATCAGTTAAGAATTTACGAATTACATTTATTTGTGTTTCTATTACTAGCATTGTTGTGTTTTCTATTACTAGCATGATGATTACATTTATTTGTTGGACGAATATGTATATACCATATCATGATCGCTCTCTTTGTTTGTCGAAATTAAAATGGACTTTAGTATGTCATGTGACATGTTCTACATCAAGCACATCAATATGTATATCATAAATTTTGAATTACTAATATCAAAACTTTTTCAAAACTATAAATTTAGAGTTCATGAATTTAAATTTTGACATACCACATCAAATTAATAAATATAAATAGTGGTGTGTCTTAAATTTTTGTAATTTATACACATCTTTTTAAATTTTTATTTTTAATTTTAAAAGTATCATGTAATGTATATGCTAATTATTAGTTTTAATAAATAATTTTACATTTAAAAATTTAAAAGATATATTCAAATAAAATTATAATAATTTTATTATATTATTTCAATTAATTTAAAAAAATTGGTCGAAAAAAATCATTTTAAAATTTGTTTTAAATTTATATATAAATTGGGCTAGCCCTGAAGGGGGTAAGAAAAATATGGGAGGTGGAAGAGCACCATGGATAATGACATAATAGTAATTGACTAGATAATAATTTATTATCATTCGAGTATATAAATATGTGATGGTGATGATGTGACATTTTATTTATTGCATTATGCTAAAAAAAATCATATTATGTTCACTTTAACATAATAAGAGACTAAAATTAAATTCAAAATTAAAAAGAAATCAAAATAAAAATTATATATTCATAGAGATTAAAAACATATATAATTTTTTTCATTAAATAGAAACTTTAAAAAGAAGAAGGCAATGCGGAAGAAAGGGGGCATTGGTACACATTACACAAATCAATGTGTTATGTGTCAATATCTCTGGAAAAAGAAAAAGGGCCAGAATCCTATCTGGTCTAGATGAATGAAACTTTATGGTAGTCGGTAAAAAATGTACAAATTAACCTATATAAATATTTTGAGAATTTTGATATGAAAATTTTGATATTTGATATTTGATATATAATTTCGGATTCAGAAAATAATGGTTGAAGAAAGAAGAATTATAGGAAGTTAGATGAATAAAAAGCATTGGTGTATGAATCTGATTGGTTTGTTGCTTTCGTACATCTCCCCTGCGCCTTGCGGATCTTTCTTAATATTCGCGCCTGTGTTTCCGATCTCATCTTTTTCTCTTACGTGCTCTCCTTCTATTGGCCTTCTGCATTTTGTGCATTGTTTTTTCTATTAAAATATATGAAAAATCATGTTGTTCATATGGTTCAAACTTATTCTAATAGTAATATTTTAGAATGGAGCACTTTTGTGAAAGATACTATAGGCCCACAGTGGATGAGATGAGAGATTGAGATTAGAATCACTTTCACGCCTAAAATCTTGTATTGGTATCGGTGATATTAATGAGAGAGTTCTTTATAGATATTTGTTAGGGAATGATGTAACCAAACCTAACCAACCAACTAAAAAATGAAACGAAAGTGCTATTTTGTCAATTCTTGCATCATTCACAACGGAACAAATGTAATGTAAACAAACCCTGCTACAATTTCTTTTTCCTTTCTCCTTTTCTTGTTCTTGGTGAAGAAATTATTCTGTGTAGAAATTATTTTGTCATCTTAGGTATTAGTTTGTTTTATAGGTTGAAAATCCCTTTTTTCAGTGAAGAAATTGATAAAGAAAATATAAATGTTTCATTGTTTAAAGCCTGATATATATATATATATATATATATATATATATGTATAAATAACCAATAATGGTATCTACTTGTTGAGGTTTTTGTTCCTCCTTTCATTCCCTTTCATGATTTCATCCATTTTGTGAAGGTAAGCAACTTGATTTGTCTGTGCTTTCACTGTTCCTAGAGATTAATCTCACTGCACTCATAAAAGAAATCTAGGTTTAGTTGATTATAGATAGCAATAGCACAAAGTAGGTGGGTGTTGACATGACCAATAATATTTGCCTCTAGTTCAACGTCATTTTGAGGATGGGTGGCCATGTTGTTGTTGACACATGAAAGGAACAGAAGGGGAAATCTCCCAGAGAAATTTCAATGGTAGATGTTGGTTCCCTCAGATCCAAGGAACCTCTATTCTCATTTGTACTATTTGCTATTGTTGGTTTTTTTTGGTCATTTATTTCTAATGACCCCATTTCCCTTGTCTCCTTGTTTGCCAGAGAGAGAGAGAGAGTGACAAGGCACCGACCTTGACAATTATTTCGTTAGGGTTTCTTGAATCATCTATTGTCTTCTGTTCCAGGAATCATAGGGTTGGTGCGGAGGTAGAAATAGAAGATTTTGGAACACCACCTGTGTCCTCCTCCTCCTGTTTACTGATAGGATTAAATATAGGAGTCCATAACAGGTAAGTTAATGAAAGGATCTAGAGGCCTATTCTAGAATCTAGCTTCACTTTTTCAATATAATAAGTAATAACCTTTGATTTTATGCCTAAACATTTTTTATTACACTGCAGTTGACTGCTTGTGAGGAGATTGGTTCTTAGGATCTTTTAATTTCATATGCAAATTGAACTTGTCGGCTTAAGGAAGGTTAGAAGTTATAGGATTCTAGAGGATAAGACTATTGCTACAAAGTAAAATAAACCTATGGAGGAAATAACTTCGACGGTTGCAGTGCCATTTACACTTGGGAATTTAATCCAAAAGGAGTCAGCAGTTACCACCCACATGGAGATAACTGGTCTAAAGCTCATGGCAAATACAGCAGCAGCTTTAATAATAAATCCTGCAATTGAGGGTTGTCAATCCTTCTCTGTTAGAAGTGAAAACCACACAGATATTAGTCCACAACACCAAATTGCAGTGTCTGAAGAGGTAAAGGAGAATCAGGTTGGAGCTGACCTTGTTTCAGAAATGGTTATTGGAGGTGACAATATTGGGTTCCATCACCAGGCAAGAAATGAAGATGAAATCATGTTAGCTAAGGATTTTCAGTCTATACATAATCCAATCTCTCAATCTGCTGCTAGTGAAAAAAGCAGTCCTTGTAGGGAGGAATCTGCTATTTTGAGGACTAATTGTTATGAAATAAATTCACCAAATACCATCAAGGTTGATGATAATATCCATGGTGGGTCCAATTTGACTGAGCTACATGCAGAACTAGAGCCAGTGCAGAAGAACATGGCTTCTGTTGTGATGCAACATGAGGGTGAAGATGGGAGTGGATCTAATAGGTCTGATCCAAAACCATTTGCTGTGTTTTATGAGATGCCAGAGAAGCAAGCATGTGGAACAAGCTGCCAGAATGCCTTGGAATTGAGTGGCACCCCTCTTTGGGGTTTTTCATCAGTTTGTGGAAGAAGACAGGAGATGGAAGATGCTATTGCTGTCAAGCCTCAACTTTTTCAAGTCCCTTCATGGATGCTCATGGAGGACCAAGTGAATGAAAACACAAAATACTCACCAGCCCATTTTTTTGGCGTCTATGATGGACATGGGGGTTGTCAGGTATGCCTTAAAATTAAAATCCTTCTTACCAATTATACAATTTGTTGTACTGTTAAAGTTGATCCGTTCCATTTCAACTAAGAGGGTGATGGTTTTATAGGTTGCCAACTACTGCCGGGAACATCTCCATTCAGTGTTGATTGAGGAGATAAAAGCTGCAGAATCTGAAAAGAATGGGAGAGACAACTGGCAGGACCAATGGAAGAGAGCATTCTCCAATTGTTTTCATAAAGTAGATGATGAGGTTGGAGGAGTTCATCCAAATAATGGTGGATTTGAGTCAAGTAATGAAGAACCTCTTACTCCTGAGACTGTTGGCTCCACTGCGCTGGTTGCCATTTTGACTCAAACCCACATAATAGTTGCAAATTGTGGCGACTCAAGAGCAGTCTTGTATCGCGGAAAAGAAGCACTGCCATTGTCTGATGACCACAAAGTAAGGCATTTGTTTCCAGTTTCACTATTTGTTTGATGGATTTTGGTTTGAAGCTAAAATTGTCTCATACAGAAAACCTTATTTCCTGTTTGCAGCCAAATAGAGAGGACGAGTGGGAAAGGATAGAAGCTTCAGGAGGAAGGATCATACAATGGAATGGGTACCGAGTTCTGGGTGTTTTGGCAGTGTCAAGGTCCATAGGTATGTGTTTATTGCATTGTTTCTGATTTCCGAGTACCAATGCATATATGTACAGAAGTTTGTGCCTCAACTCTGCATCATTAGATTTTGTAATACCATATGAAAATTTTTCTATATAAATCTACACATAATATAATAGCATATTAAACAAGCTTAACACGGGCCAAGTTATAAGCCTTTTACAAGCCACCTAACCTATTCTCACCCTCACTCACTTTTATGAAATGGTGCTGAATGCTGAGTGCCTTTTCTTAGTAGTTATCATGCATATTAAGATTCCAGTCATCTTTGTTAAAATGTCTCACTCTTACTCACTTTTTATGGAATGATGCTGAGTGCCTTTTCTTAATAGTTGTCATTCATATTAAGATTCTAGTCATCTTTGTTAAAATGCAAATTTGCTTCTTGTCCATCACCAGGTGATAGATACTTGAAACCATGGATAATTCCAGACCCAGAAGTCAAGTGTGTCCTTCGAGAGAAATATGATGAGTGCCTTATCCTAGCCAGTGATGGTTTATGGGATGTCATGACAAATGAAGAAGCCTGTGAAATTGCACGAAAGCGAATCCTTCTTTGGCATAAGAAGAATGGCAACAGCGTATCAACAAGACAAGGCCATGGAGTTGATCCTGCGGCTCAGTCTGCTGCAGAGTATCTATCTAAACTTGCCCTTCAAAGGGGAAGCAAAGATAACATCTCTGTTATTGTTATAGACTTGAAGGCTCAAAGACAATTTAAGAGAAAAGCATAAAATAGATACCCATCATCTGGAATATTTACAGATATATACTATTGTTTTATAAGTATTTTTTCAGTCAGTAGCATATTTAGCCCTTAAGTTTTTCACCAGGGCTAAATTATGTATCCTAAAATTTGCAGTGTACAGGGACACTCAGCTTAAGATGAGTTATCACTGTGAGAGCTGCCCACATTAGAAAGTTAAATTATTTTTTAATGATGTAAAATTTTCAACTTAGCTGCTTAAGTAATCAAAATAACATAAATGTATACATGCCTTTGCTTCTAATATATTGTATTATTCTTTGTATCTTTTTTTTATAAATGGTGATAATGAAATTTGAAATTTATAACCTCATACAAACTGCTCAAGTTCATAAATATTATAGATAGTGGCTTATTATTTTATGTATCTTAGGCAAATTCAAATGACACCTCATCATTTTTTACTTTTTGGGAAGTGGGTCCTTAGTAGTACTTTTGTTCCAATAAATTTTCATTCTGTTGATAACACCTTGATACTTTAGCAATAAAATTCTTCATGAACTGCCAATCATTGCAATCTCATGGCACTTGCACAAGAGTCTCAAAAAATTATTCAACTTCAATCACTCAACAAGAAAATGCAGATTCTTTGACATAATTTTAGGATCTGGTTTCTTTGCCCCCATTCTGCAAATTCTGGTCATAAGCAACTGGATACTCTAAAAGAAAGGAATCAAAACTGCAGCTACATATCAGGTTGCCAAGTTTGCTGAGTACTTTGACTCTTATTGTTCAGAACTATCTGCATTTCATATAGGAGGACCTCAGATAGTGCTATATTTTTTTCGACATCCTAAAGAGTTTTTCTGCTTTTGAAAAAACAGATAATCATCTCTCTGTAAAACAGTTTAACCAAACACGGAAAATTGGAAGGTTGCAAATGAGAACATTCCACAATTACATGTAGTTTAGGTATTATCTGTAAATGGATGATATTGGCTTTTGAAGAATATTTCAAACTCACAAGCAGCATAATACAAGCTTTCAACACAATGGATCATTTTAACATCTGTTTGTTTCACCGTTGCAGTAGTGCAAAATCATAGTTTCGCAGAATTGATTTTAAATCATTTCCGTCCAACGTGTTTCGTAAAACGTGCATCACTCATCTTAACCATTCATTTCTAGAATCAATTCTGCTCAACTATAAACTAGACACTTAATAGATTTCAGTCATAAAATTTCTGAGCACCAGAACGTGAGCATCTGTTTTGTTTACAGTTTACACTAACAAATCACTCCCTTAGTATAAAAGCAACAATCCTGCTGTTCATGACAGACCAACTCATTTTGTTTATATAGTGGTCTACATTCAAGAATACCAAGTGAAGTGATACATAGCGCACATCTAAATAACCCTTTACCTTTGAGTTTGAATATAGTCCAGGATTAGAACATATTGAGTTTTATATGGTTGCAGGTGTAGATCCCGCATTGGAGAAATAAGCTGAAAGATCCACATCCAAGTCGTCATACATGGTGATAAAAGGATGCCTCTGGAATTTAAATCAAACATATACTGTAAGAAAGACTATTTTAGTCTATTTTACATGGAATCTTCAAATAGATAAGATTTATGCATACCATAAGGTCCAGAGCTGATGGTCTATCCCTTGGATTTTTCTGTAAACTAAACACAGAAGAATGAAAGAGGATCAGAAGCCTCATAAAATGCAAAGTAACATGAAATTTATGACAAATTAGCCGATTGAAAGTGATTGAAGGTGCCAGCATTTTAGATTTGTTTAAACACAGATGGAGATTCAATCCATAAATTATATGAGATATCTTAAGTCTTCACCCAAAATAAGTAGGACATATGGTTTACTTTTTTACTATTTGTTTTAACTACATACTCATTTTACTTTCAAATTGTAGGCTCCTCAAGTACCCTAACATATTTCAGGATGAGCTCTAAAAGAGTTATCTAAAAGTGCCTCCCCCCTCCTCTCCTCTCTCTGCTCATTTTCTTTTGGTGGGCCAAAATTCTTGAGACTACACAATTTAGTTAGTGAAGCATGCTTAATATTTACCATGCTGAGATAAATGAGCAAAATTCTGGAGAAAATTCATCAGCTGGGGCACTAGGTGAAGGTTTTTCAACAATGGCTTCAATAAGCTGGAACATATTTTCCCACCCTTCACTTTGATCTGGTGGTGTATATGGAAACCTCCCTGTAGCACACTCGAGCAACATCAATCCAAAGCTCCATATATCACTTTTGTAGTTGTACATGTGCCCATTCTGGCTTCCTATTATTCTCTCTGGCTGAAAAAATGAGCATGATGGATAAGCTGTATTCAGGGCAATGGTGGCACATCTAGTTGGTTAGAGGAAAATGATAAATATACTTGCATATTGTACTCACAGACATATAGGCGCGTGTGCCAATGAAAGTATTTGCTTGACCAGATGTATTTTCCATGATTGCACTCACACCAAAGTCAGTAATCTTTACCTCCCCTCTATGATTTATCAGCAGATTAGAAGTTTTCATGTCCCTGTGGATAATATGTTTCTCATGATGAAGATACATTAAACCCTTCAGCACCTACATTGTAGAATCAAAACAGGAAAGGCATCAAGTCTAGTTAGGCACACAGAAAATAATTATAGGTGTAAGGCTGAAGCACAATTTCTTATTCCTCACCTGCTTACAGATGGCAGCAAGATATGGCTCTGGAATTGTTTTAACTTTTTTCAGAAGATCCTCTAAAGACCCTCCATCCATGTACTCTAAGATTATTGATATGGCACCATTTTCATAGAATGACTGGTACCAGACAACAACATAAGGACATTGTGCTGATTGATTGATTTTTAGCTCTTTTGCTATTTGCCTGCACTCAGACTCCTCAATATTCATTTGAATTCTCTGATTGTGAAGAATACATCATAAGTAACAAAAGAACAAAGTGGAATGGGAAAATATGATAGGATTTACATTGAGAATATATCAGATAACAGGAAACTGGTTCATAGACTTTCAAGATAATAAAAATCATATTGTTAAACTGAAGAAGCACATATACAAATATTTCAAAACACTAGCTAAAAGCATGAGGAAGAACCAATATGGGACTTATAACCACATAATTGCTCCAATTTCAAACCCATATTAAAGTAGTAAATGTATACAATCAATAACAAAAGAAAATTTTTTAACTACAGAAAATGCCTTTTTTTTCAGAGTCTTCTGACCACAATCTAATTAAATTTGTCCTGTTGAATGATTGATTAAGATATAAAAGTTCCTAAGGTGAGATCCACATGTCAACAATTTATGTTTAATGAAATTAAAAGGTCCAATGTTGGATGAACAAGAAGATGATTTCCTGACATAAAATGGCTAAGAAACCAACTGCAACAAAACTTACTTTACTAACTGAATGAATGAAATTATTCCTTATGAAATTAAGTAATTAACTCAGTTAAACATTAACTGAGATTAATAATTCAAGAATCTTTATGTTCCCTTGACTTACACCCTGATTGCATGGAGAAAACAAATTTTAAATATCACAAGAACTAAACTAAACTGAAAAAACCCGAGTGTGGTTGTGCAATGAAATGGCTTTAATGGAGAATGAGAATAGTTTTAACTTTGAAATTATGAAATTTAGTATGACAAGCCAGCACAAAGAAGTAAATTAGTAGAAAAAAGAAACAAAAGATGCAAACCTAAAGCAAGGTGTGCATGTGTGTGTGTGTGTATATATATTATATGTGGAAGGTTCAACTTACACTGGTGTAAGTTACACCAAGATTTACACCGTTGATACTACAAATCAAATGTGTTTTTTAGTAATTTAACCGTTGAATTATGTTTATTCATCATCATAATTATATGTGTTAAATTCCGTAAAATTTTGACACTAATAACTTGGTAATCAAACGGTTGGGTTTTTCATATATTTCAAATGTATATATAACGTAATCTTGAGACATCTTAATGACATATCAAATAATTTCGGATTAATGTAAAATTGTTAGGTAGCGAGGGGCCTAAACCACCGGGGAGACCTCCAACATAGGGTCAAGGCGCAAACCACACAAGTGAGCTAGAAATTACATCCAACCCAAAACCTTAAGGTGTTAGGTTTATGGGTCTTGCCACTTATATATTGCTCTCCTTGCTCATTCCTATCCAATGTGAGACTAACACTTGATATCTCAACAAAAATTTTATATGTATGATCTATATGATAGTAACTTTCAATCCAACAGTGGATTACTTAATACAATGATCCATTAAAAAATTATTCAACGGTGTAATACTTGGTGTAACTTACACCGGTGCAATTTGAACCGTTCTCATATTATATTCAGCAAGTATACCTTTAATGCGAAAAACTGATTAGTCCATTTGTGTTGCACCAATTGCACTATCCCGCCATTACCCTTTCCAATCACTTTGATTGTATCAATGTCTGCCAAATTTAACTGGTTGTCTGTTGGCCTGATTGGGGGTTGCTAAAAATAGCACAAATATTAAACTCAAATAACAAATTATCATAATTCAGCTCCACTCCATCATTGTCCAAAAACCACATTAATAGTTGGGTTCTTAACACGGAAGGCTAAAAATTCAGTTACTTAAATTCAAATGCTGTCATATGGGAAATTATGATCATATAACATTTTGTAGCACAAAGATATACAATCCTGCTGGAAAATTATTTAATTTTGGCTAGATCATGGCTTAGTAATTTATTCCCAACTTTATCTGTATTTGAAAATATTTTGACCATCATAAAAGTATGCATAGGTAGATTGGTGGCTTTTTCCATGATTGACATGTTAATCCACCATAAACTAATAGAAGCATTAAAAGATTGATGCCCTGGTACTCTCTGTTAATTTAAAAACCATTAAAAGGTCATTTTCTTTTTAAACAAATAGATACTCCATTTTGGTTTGGAAACCTTGACAAAAGGAAACCACAGAGAATTCAGGAATCCCTTCCTAGTCACACAATACATTTCATTAGATTCAAAAGATCAAATTCCAAAAAAAAAAAAGAAAGAAACTATTGAGCAACCCAATTGGATATATATTTGAAAATAAACAACTGCAAGAGAAATAAATAAGTTACAGTTTCCACTTCACTCTGAGAGACAATTTGAACTCCATCCCTATTGACAAGTAGGTTCCCATCCCTGAACGTCCCGCTTTCAGTCCTACCAACATACCATCAATTCCAATTAGCAAAAACCATACACAAAACAATCACATTAATTAATTCACACAAAGTGAAAGACAGACTCACAGGAACTTGGCAAAAGAATCCTGATCAGATGCAGGAACAGTGAGTTTGAGACTGGGGCCTAAGCTTCCTTTCTTCATGATTATTGGATCCTAGTTGTGTTAATTCCCAACCTCTAGTTTGGGTTTGAGAGAACAAGAAAGACTTTATTGTAAGATTATATATGAATGAATTTGATCAAAATATTTCTCTGACTAACTAACTGATTGTATCATATTTTCTTTCACATATATAGTATATTATGTCTTAAAAATGGAAGGTTTTAATATATATTTTGAAGGATTATGGTACGGAGATTTAATTTGCAATAGGTTGGTAAGAAGAAGAGTCAGCCTTGACGTAGAGGAGAAAGGAGCAAAGCAATGAGAACTGAAGTTTGAAGATGAAGACTCGTGTTGACTTTTCAGACATTCACTCCTTCTGTTCCCACGTGCGTGCAACTGCAAATACTATTTAATGTAAAGAGCAAATTTTCATTTATTCCTTTCCTTGATATTTAATGACTCAAAATTGACAGTGGCTTAATTGACATATTGAGAATGTGGAAGAGCTATTCGGTTTAATACCCACTAAATATATTCTTAGTAAAGGATGAGAAGCACTAAACCCGACTAGGATTATCTCTGATAATAAGGGATACCTATGATTAACACAAAAAAAATTGATAATGTCAGCTCTAATATCTTTAAAAATGAGAATTTTTGTTGAAACAGAAAGTATTAATTACATAAAAAATATACCAACCAAGTATTAATTTCTCTAATCTCTTTTTCTTTTCTCCATTAGATCAATTGATGAGTTTTGCCGCTTGATTCCCCAAGAATGAATTTCTCCAAACCCAGATGGTACGTAACATAGAGGGAGAACTAGTACATATCATATTTTTAACTAAAAGTCCAAAATTCTAACACATGAACTATTAATGTGAATCTCTGTTTTGCTGGCGTGGGCATATGATTTAATTAGATTTCTAAAATTGCAGGTTCTGGCGGCTTTATGTGGCCACATGGCAATTCTGTGTTGGGACATGAACTAATATACTAAAACAGATAATTCTAATGTCCCCATGTAGTCATGCAAGCTAACGTCATTTAAATACTACTTAGAGTGTTGTTCATGGTCATGTCTAGCTATTTACATGACAACCCTCAAATGGCAAAAATGGAAGTGTTTTGTAATAGTTTTTTTAGTCTATTCTTATAAATCATCTCTATTTAACTACAAATAGTCAAATAGTATAATTAAACAAGTTATTAGACTCTTTTAAAACATGCTTATAAAAGTTATATATATATATATGTGTGTGTGTGTGTGGTGTGTTGTGAACTTGTGATATAAATCATTAAAAAAATAAAAAATAACACTTTTATAACTTTTAATAAAATAAATATAATTAATATTTTCTAAAATTCAACACACACACACGTGTATATATATATATATATATATCCTTAATAAAAAGAAAAAAGATAACAACAATCATATCAAGTAAATAATAAACTATATATAGTCAATAAATAACCTTTCAATGCAAGGAAAACTACAAAGAAGCACGCGGTTGAGAAGAAAAAATAGAAAAAGGAACTATGGAATATGGATGACTCATGACACTGAATTATCAATCACTCCGTAGACTTTGATAGTGGTCTCTTCTTATCCAGCCAAGGAGCCCTTCAAACATTTCCTTTACCACGCAAAGGATAGCTGCCATCAGTATTAGGAGGCAATTAATATTAGTTACTAGTATCAATCAAAATATCTATCACAATCCCACTCAAGAGTCAGATGCAAAAGCCCGTGTAAGGATTTTCTCTAGTTGTGTGTATTCTTTAGCAGAATATAGCTGCGTAATAGCTACTCATTAACTACAAAGTTTAGTTAGCTGATTGGGTAAAAAGACAAAAGAGGATCAAGATCTACCCCTTTTGTTTATGGATTCAACTTGCAAACAAGAAAGTTAATTAATACGAAAAAGAAATATATACGTAAGTGATTATGAAAATTTAGATAAGAATATATAACAATGGGATCCGTGTAAATTTTAGTTTTGAAGATAAATCATACTCCATTTTTATGTCTTCAAGCAACCATTTTCATTATTAAAAAGTATTAGGGTTAAATATGTTTTTGTCCCTAAACTTTCACCAGAATTTGGTTTTGGTCTCTAATTTTTTTTTTGTTTTGGTCCCTAACGTTTTCAAATTATTAAAATTAGTCCATGTCGTCAACTCTATTAAATATAAGGGTGACGACATAGACTAATTTCAATGATTTGAAAACGTTAGGGACCAAAACCAACGAAAAAAAAGATTAGGAACCAAAATCAAATTTATGTGAAAGTTTAGGGACCAGAAATATATTTAACCATATTAATTCCCATTTGAACATTGTTACATGCTAAGTGATTGTTTACTTTTAATAATATAATAGTAAAAATTGATTATTGAAAATATAAAAAGAAACCACAATCATTAAACATATACCATAACACTTATGTGTAATTCATTTTTAGTTATTAATTTTAAAGAATCAATAAATAAAAGAATTTTAATGAAAATAAAAAATTAATTGAATGTATTTGTAATATTATATATTACACAATTTAATAAAAAAAATTCTATTTTTGACCATTAACAAGTGTCCGTAAAATAAAATTTCCCTAATTTTAAAATTAATTTTATTTAAAGTAATTGTTAACGAGTATCTTAAGAATACCGATTAAGAAGTTAAATAAAAATGACTCTCGAGATTCAAAAATAGCCTCCAATGCATCTAACTCTCAATTTTCATCTTATAGAGAAATTAAATTCATTTGACCCATTAAATTCATTTAACCTCTTTGATTCATTATATTTTTTTTTTAAAAAAAAAATTGCTTGGAAGTATATCTAAACTGTGTCAATCTATGCAAGTTTGTGTTACAATGTCAAGTGAAAAACAAAGGCGAAAATAAAATGGTGGTCGCAACTCCATTACTCTGAACAAAATTTCACACTGACCACACAAGTAAGATATATATTGTTTTCAACGTTACATAATCATTGTTGTATAAAAAGCTATAATATATACAAGAGTCCCTGTCCGGATACCAAATGAAGAGAGCATAAACGGATGCCTAATGAGATCGCTTCACTGTGCATGATAATCAGGTTGCAGTGCAGTATTAATATTCGATCATGTTGAAAGAGAATTTTGAAAGCAGCTGTGGGACCCCTGATATAATTGGCCCGTATGTCTGCAAAATGCACAGGTAAAGGCGTCAACCCAATCATCAACTCAAAACTCCAGCAAACATAGGATACAACAGAGCATAACCATTATGTCCTATATAGTTTTCAGGAAAACTGAATAGTACTGCCATGTGAAGCTAACTACAATCACCACAATGAGAAAAAAAAAGGATTGTTATGCTTGAATAATTTCTGTTTGGCTATGTTATCCCAAAGCATGATTTTGTTTATAAACATGAATGGACTCAAATAGATATACACCAGGCTAGCCACATGTGCTAATTTCAATGAGATAAGTTTTTCATACAACAAAAAATATACAACTCATACAACACACTTTTTCTCTCTATCTCTCTCCATCATATCATCCATCACATCCCACATTGCTCTCTCTTTTCCATCTTTTTTCTCTTTCTCTCTCTATGTTGTACATGTACAACATGTACAAACATCATTTCTCAATTTCAATTAGTACTGAGAAGGCTCAATGATACTGTCTGTGCACCATATGGAATACCTGGACACCCTATATACTTTCCAAGACTGATGGAAATCCATAGTCCATACCTTGTGGTTTTCATGAACTTGGCATAATGGGACTGAAAGCAACCTTAGGTTCTTTGGCACAATGAACTTTCGACTTTCTGGCAGCTTTACAAGGAAGAGTTTTGTACATTCCTACACCATGAAACAAGATCATGAGACTAGGACATCTCCAATTCTCCAGTCAGAACTTGTAAATAAAAACACCTTTTGAATAATGTACCTTTGGCTGTTTTACGTTAGGTGGCAAGAAGGGATACATTAATGTTTCAAAATCAGGTCTCCACCACATTCCAAGGCATTCACCCACCTAAATCAAGTAAATCACAGTTCAGCTGCTCTATATGTTGTAAGATTGTGGTAACAAATGAAAAAAGGTTAAGCTTAATACCTCCCATTCTGCCCCATCTCCATCTTCATTAAGAGAAAGCTTCCTTGCTAGCTTACGCTTCAATCCATCAGTATCTATAAGTTCACAAAATTTAATCTTCAGTGAAAAATCAGACAAATATTCCCAGAGCTTTGCATTTCTGTTTGACAGCTTCCTCCCATACCTGATTCACCTGGCCTTAAACGGCCACCAGGAAGTTTAAAGAAGGAATTTCTTACTTGCAGCAGCAACAAATGTGGATGTTTGAACAACTCAACCTAATACAAGAACAGTTAAACTCCAGTTCAGAATCATATTGCAAAACTTTGATCCATAAGCATAGATGATTGGCAGTAAGTATCGAGCACTTCAGAGACAAGACCAAATGCTCAATAGATAAGATGAAGAGTATGAATAGAAAGCAAAGCTCAGTCTACCATGCATTTCCCTCAATCTTCAAGAAGAAATTTCAGAAGTTTGCCTTAGAAAGGAAGTATGAAAGAGAAAATAGATCTCAATAGGCAATAGAAGAAGATCTTGAAAAAGAACTCAAAATATTGCAAAATATACCGAATGCTCAATCCCAGTGAGCCTAGCCACAGGAGAGCATCAGGCATTTTTGTGGTAAAACCCACAATGATTGATTGGGGAAGACAAAGACTGATAGCAAGTGGACACAATGTCACAAGTTTGTAATGGCCCGGGTTCCATAATATAACTCAAATGACACCATAATATCCCATCGAGAATCAATTTGAATAGCAAACCATTTCAATCTAAATCTTTCTTAGTAGTTTGGCCTTGAAGCAAGTAACATCATCTCCACCTTGAAATTTTCTAATGAATTATTTCAAATTAAATCAATGTACTTGTTGGCTTTATTAGTGGACCTTTTACCTATATAAAAATTACAGGACTAAACAATCTAAGAAAATGAAAACATGGAACTAAATGTATATCATGAAATAAAAATAATGCAAGAAGCGAATGGTTAAAGGAATAACCAGTATGACAGCTTCCACACAAGTTCGCATTCCACGGGCAGCATAGCTAATATGCAAAATAAACATAAAAAGAAGATAAGAGACACATGTAATGTAAGTAAATTGCGAAAAGGAAGGGGAAAAGAGAGACGAACTTGGATTTCATCCTTTGAATACGATCAGCGAAGGAGTGGTCTCTGAAGGGAATAGCATCTTTGGATCCAAAATAGTAACAACTGAGAGGGTATATGTCCAATTGGAGGCTCTGATCATCGCTTTCGCTGTTTTGAATTTGATGATGGAGAGAGTTTGCTGCAGTAACGCCAACCTCTTCCCCCATCGCGATTGATTGCACTGAAATCAAAACAAGTAAAGTAAAGAGAGAAGGAAGAAGGTTGAAGAAAAGAGTGGAATGGAAAGTTGCATCTTCTAGCGAGTGCGTGTCCAGCTTCTAGAGGGAGGGGGATACGTCCTGCCACATGGCGCACCAAAGGGAGCCTCGGCGCCACTAGGTCTCTCCATTTCCAACGTCAACTCTTCTTTTTTTTATTAATTTAATTTTCTTTTAATTACTCGCCTCCTCATATTTTATATATAAATATAATATTTATTATTTAAATACTTCTTTTAAGGGTGTTTTTGAATTTAAATTTCTTTAAAAATATATTTTATACATAAAGTTGTATAATAATATAGTAATGTCCCAAATTTTAAAAAAAATTAAAAATATTATATACATTAAAAAAAATTATATTGTATATAATATATTTATTAATTGTATAAATTATTATTTTTAAACAAGGTTTTTTTGGGTTTGGGCCCTTGTCCATTTTCTTAAAAATCATTTTTTTTATTTTGGGTTTAGAGCTCAAAATGTGAGCCTTACATTATATAATATGAAATCTATGCAACGAATATATTTTTAAATGAATTTTTTTTATATGTTCATGCCTTTGTCCGTTGAAGGTGAAAAGAAAGAGAGTTCGCCCTAGCAGCAGATAGCGTCGCGGCCAGCAAGAGTTCGCCCTTTATGGGAGGGTATTCTACCATGCTTCATGTGGTTTTTTTTTACCCATAATAGGTGGATTATCCTCTCTCTACGGTGAGAGTTTTATTTTTACACTTCATCTTCCTTCCTCCACCCCATAACCACCTCTACCTTCTCTGTTTTCTAGCCACCACCACCATACCCTCCGTCCTCCCTTCTTCTAGAGATTCACCTTCATTTTCTTTTTTTTTTCACTATTGTTCTGCTATTCAAGGATTCTGATTGGGTTGCTTCTCTTAGCACTTTACAACACTGATTTACTCAGATTTGTTGTATTGTATGCATTTCTATCAATAGAGCTCCATTTTGCAGCACTATTTTACACAGTCTAGTTGCGGTTGATGCAACTGATATGCTTGCTTTGAGTTAGTTTTGGATATGTGCCGATCAGGAAGGAATAGAAAAAAGTAAAAGGAAAAAAAGTCCAATGCTCTTTCAGAATTTCTTTGTAATAGGAGGCTATGTTTTTACTTATGTTTGCTAACTTGTTTAGATCTATGAGTATGCGTGTTTGTTTTGTTATTTTGATCTGTAGTGCACTGCTGTAATACTCTTTGTTTAACATTCTACAAACATTGTAAGTGTTGTTTGGCATCTATTAACGAATGATTTTATAAAAAATGATTTTTTTTATTAAAACAAATCAGACATATTTTTAACTGATTTTTTAAATAAACTTTTAATTAAAACAAATCAAACATATTTTCAACTGATTTTTTAATTGTCTAGGACTCTTTTTTTTTACCCTTACAACCCATTTATAAAATGAATTATTAGATATAAGCGGAATATATTTAATAATCACTTATCTTTCATTTAAAAGAAGAATGCAAATGGTCAATTCAAATAGTAAATATTTTATTTGGGTTGGAAATACATAGATAAAAACAATTGTAGTAAAAGTATCCTAAAATATTAAGAGACAATTAAAATAAAAAATAAATTAGTAGGTTCACAACACGAAAAGTGTGTGTTTGGCTTGCCATTTTAGCTTTTAGTTAGCTGAAAGTTGAAAATAGTAGCTGAAACTATTTCAACAGTGTTTGGGAAGGTAGCTTTTTTGGTAGCTACAGACTTTCCTTAAAAAGCTACTAGCTTTTTTAAAAAAGCTCCAATTTTCAGCTACTAGCTGAAAATTAATTACAAGTTTAGCCCTCAACTAGGGGTGGGAATAGGCCAGCCGGCCTTTCAGGGGCCTGCGGCCTGGCCTGTTTATGGCCTGACCTGGCCTGGCTCCTTTATTAAAAAGGTCAGGCTAAGGCTTCTTAAAAGGCCTGTTTAGTTAAATAGGTCAGGCTTCAGGCCTATGAAAAAGCCTATTAGGCTTAACAGGTCGGCCTGTTTAATATAATAATATATAATATATTAAATTAATTATATAAATAACTATAAATATAATTAAAAAAAATTATAATATAGTAAAAATTAGAATATATTAAATTAATTATATAAAAAAGCCTACTTAAAAGGGTTGCTGGCCTGCATAGGCTTATAGGTCTGTTGGCCTGTTGGTAGGCCTTGTTATAAAACAGGCTTCTAAACAGGCTTACAGGTCAGGCCAGACTTTTTCGCAGGCCAGGTCAGGCCTTACAAAAAGGCCTGTAACAGGTAACAGGCCAGACTCAGGCTTAAGAATTATGAGTCAGGCCAGGCTCAGGCCTGCCAAAGCCTGGCCTGGCCTGGCCTGTTTCCACCCCTACCCTCATCCACTCCACTTATTATTTAATAATTAATATTGTCCTTAAATGTCATTTTACCATTTTCAACTAGTTTTACCAAACACATTCAACAACTTTTCAGCTTTCAACTAGCTTTAAGCTTTCAACGAGCTTTTCAACTTTCAGCTAACTTTTAAACTAGTTTTACCAAACACACTAACCCCAAAAATATCTTGGTTTGAATTTTATTTGGAATTGGAATACAAAAATAAAACTATTGTAGCAATATAAAGATAATGAGATGTAGAACTAATGCGATTAAATTGATGAGGCAAACAAATTTTACACAACATAATTAATATTGTATGAATTATAATAATAACTACTGTGACAATACGAACATTCAAATTCAAATAGAATCAAATAGGAATAGTAAAGCTAATGTGATTAAACTGATGAGGAGAGAAAGAATATAATTGATAAACAAAAACTACATAGATAAACTGAAAAAAAAAACATAGATAAGAGATTGAGAAAAAATATAAACTAACCTCATGATCAAAGAAAGCACACGTAAACATAAGGGAGAGAGATGATTAAAGGAGCTAGGGTTGAGAAGTTTTAAAGAGTTTAAACGTTAAAATCTAATTAAGCCTGATCCCACACCCCTAGACCTAAATAATTTATCCATTATTTTAACTTAATTAAAATAGCGATATGGGGGATAAAGTTATATAATATAATGATGATACCAAACAATTTATAAAATCATAATATATAGTATTATAGTGTACCAAACAGACCTTAAATTAAATGACATACAATAATAATAATAATAATAATAATAATAATAATACTTTTATTTTTGTCTAAGAAAATACGATTTTTTTTGTACAATGAAAGAATTGGAATTTGAGCTACAAACTATCCAAATCCCCACTCCTAGGCTGACCTAAAAAAATACGATTGAGATAGAAATAATAAAGAAAGTATAAATAATATATATTTTTATTACCTTGTAAAAGATAATTCTATGTAAAAAATTACACTATTTTGTCACTTATATAATACTAATGTTTAAAAAAGTATTTTACATTTTTCTTAGTTTTACTTTATTTCATAGTAAATATTTCATTTAAATATTAAATTAGTAAATATAAAAAATACTCGAAGAAAATTTTTTATAGAGGTAATTAATTATAATGAATTAAAATATTTTTTATATTTTAAATTAGTAAAATATAAACTTTACATTCAAATTATGTGAATAAAATCATTAAATAGTGGTTGGTTGTGGTGGAAGTGGACTGTAACCCCAGAAGAACTTTACCTACAAGGTCAGTGGTTCGAATCGTCACTCTTGGGAGGGCTTTATCTCCCTGTGGGGGATTCCTGAACCAAAAAATTATGTAAATAAAATCAATATTTTAACCATGTTGTATGGAAGTGATTTAAAATCAATTCTACATAACCATGGTTTTGAATTCTTGAACGTCAAACCAAACAAGCTACTGGTCATTTTGTATCTCTAGTCAAATTTACCATTAATCAACTAAATTCTTAGATGTTCTAGCAGCAGCAACAATAATAATAATAACGATTTTTTTAACATGTGTGATATTGCATATCATAATAAATAAAAAATAAAAAATAAAAAATATTGAAAAAAATGTAACATTTAATATTGTCAATGCAATAAATATTATGATAGTTGTAATTTTCAATAAAAATTTTTCACTCTTGATTTATTATCATATGCAATGTTGCACAAATTAAAATAAATTGTAATAATAATAATAATAATAATAAATGGAGTCCATTTTTTTTCTTTTGTCATAGCTATCTTGTTTTGTTTAGAGAAAGTATATTTATACAAAAAATTTTGCATAAAATTTTTTCATAACTATGAGAGTGATATGAATAGAATAGAAGAGAGAAAAGTGTGAAATATAAGTATATGATAAGATAAAGAGTGATAGAAAAAGAAAATATATTATATAAATTTGTTATATAAATAATGAGTGTCTTTTAATTTATATATGCATTGATTGATGATGCGCAGAATAACCCACAAGGCACCGTCATACTATTTTTTAATCAATGACTGAATGATGCATTAATCGTAACGCAATAAGTTAACCTGTAAGCATTTTGATTAATTTACCATTTTAGCCTGAGCAAAAGTTAATTTTTTTTGGTAACAAAAGTTAATTGTTCATATCATGAGTAAGGAATTTATAAATAAATTCCTCACAGCTGAACTATATAATTAAAATTCAAATTTATATACCTACTCATACACATATACTTGTCCAATATTAAATCAAATTGTATAGTTTTTTAGAGCACAATTCAATAAAAGCACCAATGTCATCAGAAAACAAATTTAGGTAACTAGAAAAATGAAAGTTGTTATTTTGTTTAATATATTAATATTAATATTGAAATTAGGAGACATTTTTTTTGGGTATTATTAGGTGAGATATCTATTTGTTTAACTTTAATTTTCAAAAACCACACCACACACGTCATCAACTTGCAGGGATTGTTCTGACTTTTTTTTTTTAAATATCAATCCATTCAAGAAAATCAAATGACAATTACATAACTTATAGAATGCTAAATAAAGAGTATTATAGTGGTGTATTATAGATTAAAATAGCAAAACAAGCACTGATGCTCATAAATCTAGACTATTTAGCCGTCCTAAAATACAACTATTATAAAATAACTCGAAAGAGAATTGGACATTTCTTTGGTTTTTTTATTCCTTCCTGAGCAGCACAAGTCCAACAATAGCTCAAAGCAAACACCTCCACGACATTAACAACAGCTAAATTGAATAAATTAGTGTTACAAAATCGAGCTCCAGTGGTAGAGGTGTACCAAGGCAGCACATCCCGCGTAAAAACGGTGCTGCAAAAATGCTAATAATAGCCCTAATAGGCTGTTAAATAGTAAAAATTAGGTTAAAAAAAGAAAAGAAAAGAGATTGGACAAAATCTCAGGAAGAAGGAGAGGGTAGAGATTATGGAGGTGGAGGTTGGAAAGGAAAAGAGAAAAATGAGTGGAAAATATGGAGAATAATGTGGTTATGAATATAAAAAAATAAAAGAAAAAAGGAAAGATAACTCTCACCATAGAGAGGGAAAAACCCATCTAAAATAGATAGGAGGACTCCCATAGAAAGAGAGGAGCTCTCCCATGGAGGGAGAGAGCCCCGAAAGGGCTGGCTGTGTGGCGCTGTGTAAGGTTTCTGTGTTGTGTTTAGGTTAGGAGTTGGGGGGTTGTTCTAATTTAATTGGTGATTTCGGTTTTGAGATATGGGCATGCAATTGCATTATTTGAAGGGAAAATTTTACTATCTATAAAAATTCTACCTGATTGATGAAGGATTATCTTTCATGGAGGAAACATGTTAGAATCAAACTTTTAAGATTCAATATTTATAAGATGAATACATGTTTAGGGTTTAGTTTCTCACTTTCATTTTACTCAGAAGTATGAAAGCTTTGAAATGGAAAAAAAAAAAATGTGTGTAAAAAATAAGCTATGCAACCTATATGGCTTGTTGTAATTTTATTTGAAAAAGAAGCTTTTGACATTTGAGACTCCGAAATTTCTTTTCACCAATTGCAAATGCAATGACAATTGGACAATTGGCCAAATTTTTTTATCAGATTATTATACTATTATTTATTATTATTATTATTAAATTATTCATACAAGAAAAATGGGGGAATGATTTTAGCTTAACGGAGAATTGCGAGTCAAATTAGGGGCTTAATACAATTTAGTTTGAATGATTTTTTTTTCCTGCACATGCTACTAAGGTTTAAGAATTAGCAATTTGGAAAAAAGGTCAGAGAAAAAAACAAAAGCAGCCAAGACAAGTAGACTGCGTAAATAACTAAAACGCCATCTTTTTTAAGAAATGGAGAATTTACTACTAGTTCGTCTTAAAAGGCAATTTTCTTAAGAAAAAGACAATTTTTATCATCATAAAGGAAAAAATTAAGACAATTTTGTTGTTTTTAAATTTACTATTCCAATTCACACAGTACATAGTTAAGAGTCTTAAGACAATTAAGAAGACAAAAATAGACTCTTCATCTCCGATTATTTTATGTCGAGACGAGGGTTGTGCACTTAAAATAGAAGATATAATAATAATAATAATAAAATTGTATATGATAATAAAATAAAAGTGAAAATTTTTTATAGAGAATTATAACCAGTAAATACATTGAGTGTTGTGATGGTTGTAATTTCCAATAAAAACTTTTCACTTTTATTTTATTATCATATATAATATTGCAGAGGTTAAAAAAATCGCAGGAATAATAATAATAATAATAATAATAATAATAATAATAATAATAATAATAATAGTAGAAAGGTAACAGTAATTGCTGATCAAGTTTTTTTTTATTTTTTTTGAAATTGCTGATCAAGTATGAACACCTATCCAACACAAAGCAGTTCTCTCTCTCTCTTAAGATTATTTTCTGTTCCTTTCTTCCTTCTGATCAGTGGAACTTCTTATTGCTCTTCTAAGGCAAGTTTTTCTTTGATTTTCTCTATTTTCTGATATTTGTTCGATTCTATGTTTTCTCTTTTTGTAAGGGTATTTCATTTGCCTGGAATTCCTTCCGGTGCATACAAGTTTCATTTTTTGGTATATATTTGCTCTTTCTTAAAATTTGGTTCTTTTTTCCATTGATTTTGCTTCGTTATGTTCCTTCATGTTTTGCCATGTAACAGAATTTAAATGGGTTTTGTTGTGTGAGCTGAAATTCTGAACTGGGAGATGTTCTGACTAGCTTTATGCAGAAGTTTTCCACTTTGGTTCTGGTTTGGGTAGGGTACCCATTGCAGTACAGTGCACGATTAGTTTCTTAGTTGTCATGATTGGGGTTTTAGATCAATAATAGTTTTGTCAATTCAAATGATTTTGGTCTCATAGCTCATGAACAGATATATTCCAAGGCTCTTTGTAACATACTGCAATCAAGATGCAGTCTGAATGTGCTTGCAGACTTTTGGTACTCCTTTGATGACATTTATATTTTATTGCCTCTTGTAACAAAAGTTATAGAATATTTCTCACAGAAATATGGGAAACCTTGCTCCCCCATTATGACTGTAAGTTTTGAGTGGCTACACATGCATAATTTTAAATAGATTAATAGAGTTCTTTAAATCTAAGCTTGTAAAGATTTGCTGAGCTCTAAAGTCATCAAAACTGATATGCCATATCTTGCAATTGCCATGTATTCTTCTCTTTTATCTATGCTTTAAAGGGGATTCGTGCTAGTCTTACAAATTGTCAATTATTTTATCTAAGGTGTTATTAGATTCAGTGGAACAGGGATTTTGAGTGTTGTTTGAACAGCTGAAGGCCTGAATCTGTAAACTAGCTCCACAGCCAATGGATAAAGGTACTCAAAATGTCAAAACATTTTTTGTATTAATATTATTAAGCAACTAATTCCTCTAAATGCAATTTCGTAAACTTAATAAATTATAGTGAAAAGACAGCTTAGTGGTAGTTGGTTATCTATCCTATCCATCCAATCTGCAGAATGTGGTGTCATGTATTGAATGTTCCAATTCATTACTGATCCTTATTGTATAAGCCTTGTATAAGCCAGTTTGAGATATTATTCAAACAATTCAGGTATGGAAGAGACTGTTGATTTGAGAAATGGCGTGGAATTGGCAGCATCAATCTCTGATAATCAGCATCTTGACCTTCTGAGGCCATCTGCTCGAAGTTATTCTATTTTTAGAGGTATTGGCTGTCTATGAAATTGGTGATATGTCAATATATCTTAAATGCATAAATTAATTTGTAATGGCTTTGCTTTGTTTCCAAATTTTCATCTACTATTTGCTTGCATACTTTATTAAAGTGGAAAGCAAGGATTAGTATGCCCATGGCTTCAAAGGATTTAGGTCATCCTTTTTATTTTTCTTTTTGGAGGGAATGAAGCAGGGAGTATATTTTCTTTCAAGACTATGCTTTCAATACATGTAATTTTTCAATATCTAACAGACTTGGCAGTTATGTTTTTGATTGAGTTGCTTGCTTAATTGCTTTATTTTCCTTTACAACCGTTCCATCATAAAGAACTGTTTCTCTTTGTATAATTGAAGGTAATAATCATCATACTACATTGTTTTTTTCAGTGGCACTATTTGTGCTTCTATTATATTAAACTAGGCAAATTGTCTTACCTTTGTATCCTGAGACTCGGTTTATTTAGTTTAATGAACTTACTCTACTATTTATTATGACATATGTTGACTACTTTTGGCCAAGCCAGTTTCTCCTCCTTGATGTTCAAGATTCAATCCAGGGTTGGTAACAAATTCATTGATAATGTAAAAGATTGGCTTATTACAAACATGTGATGACAGTGCAAGTCTTTTTTTTCTCGGTGTAAACAGCACACTAAAATTGTTCAAGTAAGGTTGCTCTGAAGCATTGACAATTTTTGTGTCCATGACAGGCCAAGCAACAGATGCTGCAGAGAATGACAAGGGCAAGTATTCCCTAATTAGAGATCCAGAGGACTTCCAAACAGGACTCTATGACAAACCCCTCCCATGTTATGGATGTGGAGTTGGATGGTTCTCGTAAGTAACTTAACTACTCTCTTCCTCAATTTCTTTTTCTTGTCTTAATGGTTGTCTGTTTAAATAAACAGATTTCTTTTTGGATTTCTATGTCCACCACTGTGGTATTATGCAACAATTCTCTATTTTGGAAATTACTACCGGAAGGATCCTAGGGAACGTGCAGGTCTCGGAGCTTCTGCAATTGCTGTAACATTTTTTTCTCACTCTCTTAGCTTTCTGCCCTCAACTTGTCTATATATCTCATGTATTTGCAAATGTCAACACCCTGCACTAGAATAAGATCAGCTGTCAAATAGGATTGTGCTTGAACAACTATATACCCCTTTTAGTAGTCTAGTCATTATGGATTGCTCTTCTTTACAGCTATTTTTGTCAACCCAATTTCATTTCTTCACTGCAGATATTATGTATTATTGTAATTCACTTTGCTTCTTCATTTTCTGAATGCCCTTGCAGGCGTTAGTATGCTCTGTAGCATTGCTGATAATAGGAGCTATTCTTCTATTGCGTTCCCTCTGATTGAGAAGTAATTGGGATGGATATCAGAACAATTAGACATGTACATAAGAAATTCAAATTGTGAAGAAAAAGGATACTTGCAAATTATTGGTGGAGTAAATCACAAGTTGAGAGAAGGATGAAAAATCATAGCCTTATTTGGTTTGTATATCAAGTGTATACAAAAGAAATCTCACGGTTATTATGAATCTCACAAAATTTTTACTATTTGATTTTTTTTCTGGCCAAGATATTTTCATGTTGGAACACTCAGGCTATTGATTTTGCTGTAAATCTGTAATGTTATTTTCAATAAGAACACGAGTACATGAGAGAATTTATGTGGCTTATGCCATTACTAAATTATTTGTATTTGCTTGTAATTTAACATACGGATCATAAAACAAGTCTATATGTGTTTGATCATTTGATGTCTTCTCTTTGGGGATTAACAATCATTGTTGTCTACAAGATAATAATAATTGAATATTTGTGCAAAGCAATATTAGAAGCATTGGTTCCCAATTTTTCTCTTGAAGGAGAAATCACGGGGGGGAATGAGTTTCATCTTACATGACTAGCTCTGCAAGAACAAACAGGACCCTCATAACTTCTCAATCTGTCTTCAATATCCCACCATGATGCCGCCAACAATATGCACGTGTAATAGCGTGTTTGGTTCACTCTAAAATCACATTTCAAACGTGGATCCGAGTTAACGCTACAGAGAGTAGTTTCTGTCCGGATCCACGTTTAAAACGTGGTTTTGGAGTAAACCAAACACATACTAAGTGAAGAAGGCAAATCATATAACTCGTTTGCTATAACAATAGTTATAAATGTCATGAGATAATGCTATTCCAAAATCCAAAATGCATATACAGATTTGAAGGTGGTATTCACTTGCAAAATACTTAACCAACTGAGGCAACACCTTGTTAAAATTTTGTTAATGTTTATTATTTTTTACACCCTTTATTTACGTGTCATAAAAGTTTAAACTATGATCCCATGAACCAAGAGAACTAGCAAGAAAATTCAAAAGCAAGGAGCATGAATTAGAATTCCAATTCCCAATTTCTCATCCAAATCCAAAAAGGGATACAAAGAGAAGGATAATTAAGGGGGCCGCTCAGATAACCCCACATTAATATCTTGTTGGGCTTGACAGTTGTATCATCCAAAGCGTTGGCTGGGCCTTTTGGACCATACTTTAGGCTTATGTAACACGTTGTGTTGCATGTGTGTGGGGCTTAATGTTAATGGGGTCAAGTTATTATGGACCAGAAAATAGGGGTCACGTCCAAATGTGTGTCCACGATCAATGCACGACAACTGCATAATCAACTGAAAAATTACACTTTATACATTGTATTTGTACATTACACATACAATATATTTGATCTAAGATAAGAAGAATAAATGAATTAGCAATGTTGTTTCTCGTTTCATTAGATTGTCTACACTACACAATCCTCGCATTGGAACCAAGCCATGCTTCAGTCGCATTGTAAAAATATTGATATCCAACAAATCAAACAATAGAGTTCATCTAATGTGTCTATCATTATCGTTAATGTTAACCATATCAATAATATATTAAATACTTTAAAATTAATATAAAATTTTGTAAATATAATCTATATGATAGTAAAATAGAATAATTATTTTAATAAGATAAAATAGTTATTCAACATAAATGAGTAAGAACTTATTTGCCATGCATGTAGATGGAATGGAATGGAATTTTAGTTTTCATTAACACTTCACGAAACACAGAAGGATATAGCGCAAGTCCAAATTTCATGTGCCATAAGGTAAATATTGTGATAGGCATCTATATTCAATTACACATAATCTAGGTTGTCATCTCCACAAAGGAGGGTTGTCACAAGTAGCCGTCATTTATTCATTATAATAAAGGTTGAATTTCTCAATAACATGTTCTGTATGAAACTTAAGGATCTCACTGTACAGCATGATATTTTGTATATCTAGTATCTTATTAATTTCACACTCAGACAAGTATTCAAGCATGTGCAATTTCAGATGTAGTTGGATAACAGATGAGAGAACGAGGAAACCTAAACGTGTCCAACCACCACCACCACATACAAGGCACTACTCGTACTTTAATTTGTTTATGTGAATAAAATATGCCTTACATATATTTGTATTATTATATAATTAACAAATTAATACTCAATAATTAAATTTTATTGTGAATTTAATTTCTTTAATCTAACTTGTTCAATAAACTAATACAATGTTAAATAGATAATTATAATAATAAGAGTTATACTTGTCATGTTCAAATGATAAAAATTAAAAACTTATCGAGACTTATAAATGGAAAAAAAATAATATAAGGAGAAGTTTAATTCCTTTAATTTATCTTACTCAACTTATAATAATAATTTTTTTAATTTCACACACATATAAAAGAAACATTATCTTGATTAACTCTACAATTCTTATTAAACTTGATTATACATATATAAATAATTTATGATATAAAACATAACTTTTATATAAAATAAGGGATAAAAAGAATAGCTTGAAACATGAATAAAGAGAGAAATATAGTTTTAAAGTAGTAAAAAAACAAATATCATCTCAAATACAAACACTTAAACCATCTTAAGTGGTCAAGTCAATTCTTAAAATGAAGAAATATTAAAGGAAACAATGTAGATTGTTCATTTTTAAGCACTAAGTTGCTTGTTCTAGCAACCAATTCTTTTGAATAAAAAATAGGGAAAAATAACATATTTTAGCGGGTGATACAAAATAGTTGGGATGAAAAAAAGTTTCAATCATATCATGAAATTTATCAATTAGATTAATAGAAAAAATACAAATTAATTACAGAAAATGAGAGAAAATAAAAATAAAAAAATAGAAAAGTTAGAGAAATTTTATACAAAAATGCAATGAGTAAATCGACCATAGAAGACAATAAATCGACCAGACAATGGTTGATCAGAGTGTTTAAATCTTGATAACAACATGCAACACTCAAATTTTGCACCCACCACTTAAAGCCTCTACTTTTATGTCATGTAAAGGCGAAAAAAAAACAGAATAGAAGAAATATATTAGAAATAGATGGAGAAGTAGAAAAAAAGGAAACAGAAAGGAGGAAGATTAAATCTTGGCACGGATCAGAGCTTGCGCGACTAGAAGCTCGTGTGGCCATACATGAAGTTGCAGCTTTGGCTTGTCCTGATCTGCGATAAGGCTGTCAAAAAACGGATGGAATGGGCTGACCTTAATTGGAAAAATAAACAAAAATTTTAGTTGATGAATGAACCAACAGATCAGCCTATTTAATAAACTGAAAATTAAAATGTGACAAAGTTAAACGGGTTGACCCACAAAAAATAAGAAAACAACAATAAAATTGCTATTCTGATTAAATCGAGTAACCTATAAAAAAATTAAAAAATATATAAAAAGTCGACTTCCAATCCTATATTACCTATAATTAATCCAGAATAAAATTCAGCTAAACATCATTTCTATTACGATGAACAAAGTGTTTACGAATTCCAACTGCTACGTTCGAATTCTTTTTTTTTTTCTATTCTATGGGAGCATGACACATTCTGGCCACTAGTCCTTTTTCTAATAAATTCCGATTTTTCAATAATCATGTTACTTTAACATACACAGAATTTATGTACACCAATACACAATGAGTGTGACCATGGTATGAGAGGTTTTTCTTATTTATTTGGTAGAGCCTTTATATGGTATTTGCAAATGACCTCCAAAGAAATATAATTGCAGCATAGCAAATAAACCAAACTCTCATGCCAGTTTGGAGTCATCGACAACTCCTTCTATTAAACATTGTTTTTTTTTTTTCCTTACCCAGCCTTAAAATGAATTACAATTATTTTATTTTTTCTTTGGTCAGCCTGAAAAATCCTCTAACCAATTCTTAAATAGATCAATACGGGATGGGTCACACAGTTTAATGGGTTGATAGTCCCCAACTCAACCAGTTAAATTTGTCAAATTGGAATGAGCTGGCCCAACAGACCAAGTCCATTTTGCCACCCCTACTAAAGAGGGGCGAAACAAATGCGAGGGGACGAGGAAGCGGTGAAGGAGAGGGGAAAAGAAAGGAGAGAAAAAGTGGGGGCCGGGTGAAAAAGATGGAACAAATTATGCTAAAAAAATGGAATAAATGATGAAATGGACAAAGAAAAGTGATTCCGTGAATAAGGTGAGAAAACTATAGTCAAAATTTTATTTTTGGATTAATATATTTTGTATAATCAATTAATTTATAGTCATTAAAATAAAATATTTTAAATTTATATTATATTTTTGTATGTATTTTTGTTTTTAAATTAAAAAATAAGATAGTATTTTAACTTAAACAAGTTTAAAATAATTAATGTAAAAGTAGTTCGTGGGGTTGATTTTAGGAATTCTTATAAAATTGTTATATTAAAATATAGAATTACTTAACTTATAACAGTTTCTTAAAAAATTAAAATATATATATATATATGTATAGAACCAACATAAAAATTTCTAAAATAAATTATAGACAATTTCTCTTTTAGAGTTATATATCACATCTTTCTAAAAAAAATTATAAATTATATCATTTATCATATTTATTATTTTATTTTCTTTCATCTCTATCCGGTTAATAATATTCATTTTCTTTGACTTTTCAAAAAAATCTCAAGAATTATCTGTCAAATATTTTCTAAAATATATCAAGTTAAAATATGCTAGAAAGTGATTTTCTAACGAGCTCAAGTACACTTTTCGATAAACCGAGTTCGACCGTAATCTAGTAAATTAAAAGAAAAATCAACATTTTTATGTAAAGAAGCAATTACATTCATACAATAACAATAAAGTATAATAGAAAAATAATTAAATAATGAACAATAATATAAGATAAGGATTTGTATTTTTGAACCGAAATGACTAACATACATCACAGTGTGTACATAAATCGTGCCACTGTGTTATGTTAGTTCAACCAAATAATAAAAAAATATAGAAAAAACTGAGTGATTTGTACACAAGAATTTATATGGTAACAATAGTGTAAGTATTATTTTATGTACCGAAATCATATTTGAATGATACAGTGAAAAGAAAATGTCACATCCGTTGTCCAAGGGAGACACATGATCACGAAATGGAAAGATTTTTAATTCATGCGACTTGCATGTGGCATTTTTTTACTAGATATTAAAACATAATGTCATATCACTATTTTTTATTAGCATTTGATCATTTTGAACTATTAAAAAATCATGAACACTTAACAATTAGTAGTTTCAATACAAATTTATTTGAATTTAATGTAAAATTATAAGGACTATGTATATATATATAATTCTATAAAGTGCCATTGTGTTGTGGCAGATCCTAAAACTTGTTTTTTTTTTTTTTGGTCAACATCCTAAAACTTGTTTTGAATTTAGAATTACGTACTAAAAAGGAGTACTTGCTTGTGTACGTATTTATTTTATAGATTATAAAAAAGTGAGGATATGTTTATCAAAAAGGGTAATTTTTGTTTCTGATGAATTGTGCATCCGCTTAGAAAACGTTTTCCAAATTAAATGTGTTTTGTTTAGCGATTAATTAAAGGAACAGTTATTATTCTTGTGATTTCCCTCTCCTACCCATTTATATATTAAATAAATAAAGGAACACAAATAAAATTTAGGTGAAAGCATTTTCATATTTTACGGTCCCCTTCCCTTTAGATTTGACTTTACCTGTGCAACGAACAATATTATATACGTTGGAGATTTCTCAGTAAAAATAATGTTTTCTTACGTTACCTTTTTTATGAAAATGGCTAGATGTAAATTCTTTAATCATAGAATCTCTTCCAAGGGATGTCAAGTATATATGCATAGTAAAGTTCAAAAATCCATATTCTTTGTTCAATTATGAGTCATATTCACCAGCGCTTTTTAATTAAACCAAAAAATGGGGATCACTCGTTGCTTAACGCGTGCTTGGTGGCTGAGATTCTTGCCAGTTACAAATACAGCTTTAAAAATATATACTATACTCCTCGATCCTAACTCTAATCAAATTTCTAAAACTATGAAAAATGAGAAGACCAATTTTAATTTCCATATGAGAGAAAACAGGCTGTGCAAATAGAAGCTAGCTGTTGTAGGCTTGAGGGGTCACTCTTTGTGGGTTCTTTGCCTGTAGGTGTAGCCATGCTCTCGGTCCCTTTTAAAAATATAAATGCCCCAGAAAGCTTTCATCAATTGAAGCTGTGAAGCACAAAACTAGCTCATCTACTAATTCCACTCGTCTTCAATTGGGGGTGTTATCCACGTACTTAATCGATCGATGCAAACAATTAATGCTTGATATTTTTAAAATCAAGTGCTGGTGTCTTCTACCCGGGTTGCATTGCACATGATGAGACCATGGTCCTTTAGTAATATATATAATATATCTATAGGAATTGAGCTCTCATGCATGACCCCAACAAGTAGGTAATGGATTGGAGTAGTAGATAAGGCTCGTGCTTCAAACTTAAGGGTCACCAGAAAAAGTGAAAAACACTGTTTGGTGCAAGCTACCATTTGTTTGAGATAATATATATCTGTCATTCAATAACAACTAAGCTCGTTTGGTATAGCTTCGTATATAATAATAGATTGAGTAGAATGAATGATTCAAATTAATGGTGTACATGAAATATGTTAAATAAAAATGATTGAAAATTAATTATATGGCATGATTCTGCATTATTAGTCAAAGAACCTTCTTTGCTAATGTCTTTAATTATTAGTATTTTCCACACACATATTCATTTATTATTCATATATAATCTTAAATATAAATAAAAATTAACTAATTCAAATTAATTAAAAATATTAATTGAGCTCATTAAATTTTTTTAAACTCACATAAAAAGTTAACAATATTATACTAAACCATCATTCATATTTATATTGTAAAATTGATCATTTAAAAGAAATGTAAATTAAATAATGATATTATGGAAATACTAACATTTAATATGATGGAAGTAGTTAAATTTTACTTGCATTTGAAACCAATAAAATTGAATTCTAAATTACTTATATCTGAGACAGGCATGATATATATTTAAGATGAGGCTATCATTCTTTCATAAAATAAAAACCGCTTCAAACTTTCCTCTATAATATTTGTTATTCTCAGGCAGAAAAAAAATTATTTGGTGGGCATAATTTAATAGCACTATAAGGGGAACTAGAATTTTCAACTTGTTTAGTGTGTGTTTGTTTTATCACATTTCAAATGTATATAAAAAAACGTCTAAATAAATTCAGATTTAAAACGTGGTTTTAGGAAACCAAATACACACATAATTGCTTTTCACCTGCGTTAATATCACGAATTTGAACCAAAACGAAAAGGGAATAAAAAGTTTAAAAGTGTGGTAACTCTTTTTATATATGATTTGAAAACGGGACAAATATAAGTTCATTATATGCTTAAACCATATCATTATATCTATAGATTAGATAGAGCCTAAAACAGTGGAGGGATCAAATCGGTGTGTCTGTATGGGGTGTGGAGCACTTTTTGCAATTAGTCAAATAGTAAAAATTTGAAAGAAAAAAAGAAAGGTTGCGTTTGGGTTTGCATATATCTTTTGACGAAGTGCGCCCCGTAAAGGCAGGTTCACTGTTCCCTTGTTGGGAAGGATATGAGTTTCAATGATTGCAACCACGCTCCAATGATTCAGGCTAACCATAACAATTGTACCAGTACCATTTTCTAGTACTTGTTTGTCGTATGACACGTGACCCTAAAGTTCCGAGCTAACCCACAATATAGCTTCAAAAAATACATAAAACAAATGTACACGAGAGAAAGAGCATTTGCATACAATATATTGGTTAGACTATATAGTTACTTGGAGACAAAATAAGAGATTTTTTGCAAAATGTATAGTTTTGCTTTTGCTTTCTTTCTTTTGTTATCTATAGCTTGAATATTTATTTGGGTGATAAAGATAACGTTAATAAATTACAAACAATATCCTAACATTGTCAATAAAAAACAAAATTGGATTTGGGATCGCTATAATATAAGCAAAATGTTTTGACATATTAAACACGCAAACTTGTTGATTGATTGAGGTTGGTCCGCGATTTGGTCTGAGTTGGTCTGTTTTTAATTATGAAATGTTTTTCGTGTTGATTTTAGCTAATTGACTTAATTGATTTTGGATTTTGGAATACCTTAACACCACTCTTGCTTATCAATATTTTTTAAAAAAATTATTCTTGAAAAAGTTTCTCACTTTATACAGCCTAACTAACATTATTATCTGCAGTACATTTTCTCTCGGGTACTTGACAATAGGAAAAAGAGCGACACACCCAATATGTGGGCCCCACATACACCACACACGGATATTGCCTGAATTTTTTTATTGTTTAATTTTTATTTATTTTACTTTTGGTATAAAATTTTAACATCATTTGTCAAATCGATATATGTATATTATTATTTAATATAAATATTAATATAATGATTTTTTTAAAAGTTTAAATGTTTTCGGCTTTGAAAATATGATATTTTCTTTTTCATTTTAAATCTTTACATTTAAGAAAAATGATGTGTTTTTAGTCTTTCACTAAAGTAATTTTAAGGAATGAAATAAAAGTTTTTAAAAATATTTTTTAGATTAAAATAAAAAAAATTAAAGATGAATTAGTTCCAAAAAAATTGATATAATTTTAGAGAAAAAACATATTTAAGTATTTTTTTAATATAAAATTTTACATAATGATAAGAAATAAATCAAATTGGTCTAGGAGAATTTTTTTCTAGTTTTTTAATTTTACTTTTTTCACCTAATTCTTATCATAATAATTGTAATAAAAAATTATTTTTTTATTTTTTATTTATTATTCTTTTTTCACCTTATTAGTTTTTAAAAATCCAATAAGAAATAAAATTTAAAAAAGAAAAGAGAAATTACATGACCAATGGCAATTTAAAAAATAAACGTCACATGTGTAGGAAATAAAAGTTTAATTAAACCACTTTTTTCTTAAACTAATTCTACAAGAATCGGCCGAAATTGATCAATCACTAACAGCAAAAAGCAAAAATAGAGAGAAAAAAACATAATTAATGCGAGTCATTATATTATATGCACGATATAACACAAGCATAGTTGCATATGCAATACATAATTATAGCAAGCGCTTAAAAAGTTCAATTCAGAAAAAGAAAACAACTTAAAAGGTTGGGCCCAAGTGCTGATCAACGGACAACTGGAATCTAAAAAATAATTTACTCTCTTTTAAGAACAACGTTATGAGAAAGTGGAAGAAGAGAACACATGGTAATGATATTTCAAATTAAAATTCCTCTACAGCTAACATTTTATTCATTTATGTCTCTTAGAGATAGAAGATAATTTTAGTAGTTCTAAATTCCAATTCTATTTAGCATTAATTCAATCAGCACATAAATTCACCTAAGACATAATTTAACATTAAGGGTAACAGCAATTAAGAATGAGTTGCTCAAGTTAATTACGACTCAAATCAACACTAACCCATCTAAAATGTGGTTACGTTATTCTCTCACCAAGATAAATATATATTAACTACATTCATTATGTAAGTTTTTATCTTAAAAAAACATTTTTATAAGTTGCAGATACTAATCCAATGGAAACATAAATGTTATTTTTACAGTCTTTTAGTAACATTATAATATGCAATTGACCAATTGTTTTTCGTTTTGGGGAAATTTAATGTGTATTTCATCATGACCTGTGACATATATCTCTGTCGGGTTACGTCAAGCATGGAACTGGCTCCTCTCTATCATGTGTCTTTCTCTCTCCAAATGGCCCTCTCCGGTATTGGAGAGGAGAATGTCATTCTCGTCAAGCATACCTCCACAAGGAAATCAACACATAGGCACTACCATGCTTGCACTTCAAGCAAGGAGCTAGTGCGAATTGGGAATGCACATAATAATTATTATTATATATTTGATTTACAATTTTTATGTTACTTAAATGACACAAATTATAATACAATATTTTTTCTAATTTATCATTCTAAAATTGTTATTAAAATTATTGTCAGTTTCATCATATCCACAAATAAATAAAAAAAAACAAACAAAAAAAGTATTCACACCATTTGCAATGATCGTACTAAGTGCCCGTTTGTTTTAGATTTTGGAACAGTCAGAATCAATTCTGCAGAATTGATTTTAAATCACTTCCGTCCAACGTACTTCGTAAAGCGCGCATCATCCATCTCAACCATTCATTTTTAGAATCAATTCAACTCAACTGTAAACCAAACGGACCCTAAAACTATAACTGCTAATGAAAAGAGTTTTTATCAAAAACAATTATGTCACGCATTAGCTGAAATAATTTTTTAATAGTGATAATTAATCACTACCTTAAACCTTATTAAGGTACCTCACGGTAGGATTCCCGTCAGTGAAATATCTTAAATAATTTTAAGATAACTATTATAGTAACTTGAAAGAAATATGAAAGGGGATGATAGTAACCGCAACTCCAAGTATATTATATGTGTGGCAAAAATAAGAGAGGTTGCATTGTTATAGTTATTCCAACAAAAGAATTTCATGTGTCATAATGCTGTATCCATCTATCGAATATCCAAAAACAATTGAAATAAAGAGAAAGAACAACTAACCCCAACCACTCAACTCTGTCGCCACCAACGAACGATGCCTCACCGTGGATCGTGGCACTCATCGCCACCGTTAATCAGCCCTCCACTCCTCATCATTCTCTTGCCCATCCTCGCCTTAACGCTCCTCTTCCTCGCCGTCCCTCCGATTCTCTCCGCCGCTAACAACCTTCTCCGACCAGCCTCCGTCAAGACTGGCTGGGACTCCCTTAACATTCTCCTCGTCGTTTTCGCCATTCTATGTGGCGTATTTGCTAGGCGAAACGACGACGAACCGTCCCCGCAAAGTGAAAACGACGCTGTTCCGAATCAAAACGGTGCGTACCGCATAGAAGATAGAGTAGGAGGAGGAGGAGGCTATGGTGAGTCGCAGCAGCAATGGTTCGGGTTCTCTGAGGAGAGGAAGGTTTATGATGCCACTCCTACTCGGTTGCAGTCACCGGCAACCGGCGTTAGCCGGTTGAGAAGGAGCAGCAGTTCTTACCCAGATCTGCGCCAGTGGGAAACCGGCGACGACCGCTACAAGTTTCGTTTCTTTGATGATTACGAAATCGACAAGCAGTTTCGATCGCCGGCAAGGGAACTGTTTCCCGCCACGGAGCAGTTACGATCGCCGGCGAGGGAACAGTTTCCCGCTGTAGAACGGTGGCCGGAAACTCAAGAAGAAGTTCGAGTTAAGGAGATTCCGGTGGATACCTTCGAAATTCGTCCTTCGCCGCCGGTAAAGTCACCAACGCCTCCTCCTACTCCTCCTCCTCCTCCTCCTCCGCCGCCTCCGCCTCCTCCTCCGATGGCTTCGGCTCGTCGTAATCCAAGACGGACGCATCAGAAAGTGGAAAGTGTGAGTGAGATAACAGAGCTTGACGAGGGCGAGTTCACGAGGATCCAGTCTCCACCGCCGGCTCCTCCAACGCCGCCACCTCCGCCACCTTCGGCGAAGGCACGATCGGAGCACAAGCACGGGAAGAGTGAGCGAAGGAAGAGTAACGTGAAGAGGGAGATAGCAATGGTTTGGGCTTCAGTACTCTCCAATCAGAGAAAGAAGAAGAAGAAACAGAGGACTAAGAGCGATCACAATCACAATCACCATGACGATAATGTTGATGAATTCACAAACAACACGACAGTGCCGCCGCCGACGCCGCCACCACCCCCGCCACCTCCACCTCCGCCGCCGTCGGTTTTTCACAGTTTATTCAGAAAGGGACTAGGCAAGAGTAAGAAAATCCATTCAGTGTCAACGCCTCCACCACCGCCGCCGCCACCTCCGTTGACATCGTCAAGGAGATGGTCGAAGCGCAAGAGCCAGATCCCACCGCCACCGGCTCCTCCACCGGAACCACCACGCCGGAAAAACCCCGGGAGACCGCCATTGCCTAAGAACAATAAACCAGCCAACTCCATCGATGAGACAGTAATAAACGCTGGCAACCAGTCACCGCTTATTCCGGTCCCGCCGCCGCCTCCGCCGTTCAAGATGGCGGCGATGAAGTTCGTGGTTCGCGGGGATTATGTTAAGATACGTAGCAACCAGAGCTCACGGTGTAGCTCGCCAGAACGGGAGCACATTGATGTGGAAGTGTCAGAAACCATTACCACCACCGCTCCAGCCGCCACGGCCACCACCGTTACCAACGCCGTTATCGATCATAACAGCGACATGGGTGGGCCCGTTTTCTGTGCCAGCCCCGATGTGAATGTTAAGGCTGCAACTTTCATTGCTCGGCTAAGGGGAGAGTGGAGGCTTGAAAAGCTTAACTCCTTGAAGGAGAAAGGCAATGGCTCATTGCCTCTTGGGAGAGGTTACAGCTTGTAAAAAGACCTATTAAGAAACTAGGCTCTAATTATGGTTTTTTTAGTTCAGATATTAGAGCCTGCTGGAGAAAAATTAAGATTCAGAATATTGGGTTTGAGTATGCTTTGTTTAACTTTACATACTGTGTTTGATCCATGGTAATGGCATTTTGTTATGGTACTAAAGATGCATTAGAATTTACATATGATATAACAGATTTGTATAGCAAGGGGCTCTGATTGTGTTTTTGATGTCCTATTGGAGCCTCTAGAAGATTTATTGAGAGTGGGAGTATCAACTTCTGGTTTGGCAGTTTGAATTAATGTTTCTATAATATATGCCCTGAGACTTGGAGTGTATTTTCTTTAACCTTATTATTGATCTCTCTCATTCTCCCTGTTCTTGGGTTGGGAGTAACAGTGTTGTATTTGTTGAATAATAGATGTGATTGATTTTCTACTGGATATATTAAGTTAGTTGATTTTACAATGAAAACTCGACAGTTGTGTTTTGTAAATATTTTCAATGGTGAGTCTTATCCTTGTGATGTGTACATAAAGAATTAAGGATAACAGAGGAAAGCAAAGGCTTCAATTTTCAACCATGTACTGTAGTTTTCAAGGTCTAAAGAGAACCACTTGCACCAGGAATCTTTGCGTTGTCTTGGTCAGCCAAATATGAACTATCCATGTCCTAGTATCCATGAAAACTAAACCCAAACCACGGATTTTCGTTATTAAAAATACACTGTTCCATTGAAAAATTTGTTTAAATCGACGTAACCTTAAACTTTTGTCATGTTCATAGCAATGTTATTGGTTAATGAAACCAATATTCATAGCAATGGTATTTTGTTATGGTCCTAAAATTGCCTTAAAATTTAACATATTTGTATAGGAAGATGACTGCAGTGGAGATTATGTTTTTGATATTCTATTGGAGACTCTAGTAGATTTATTGACAGTACGAGCTTCTGGTTTGTCAGTTTGAATGTTTCTACTATAACATGCGTTGAGCCTCTAACTCTAATTGTATTTTTTATAACCTTTTTAAAACCAGACTCTCTTATGCTCCCTAGTCTTTGGAGTAACAGTGTTGTATTTGTTATGTAATATATGCTATTTTCTATTGAATTGTTTATAAGGTAGTTGGATTTTACAATGAAGACTAGTCAGTTTGCCAAAATTTTCAACCTAGACTTGTTCTTCGGATGTATAAATAGAGAATAAAGAATCACACAGGAAAGCAAGGCTTTAATTTCATGCATGTGTCATAGTTTTCAAAGCCTAAAAGAACCACTTTCAGTAGGAATCTTTACTTTCTCTTGCTCAGCCAAATATGAACTATCCATGTCCTAATCCATGCAAACTAAACCCAAACCACAGATTTTCATTATTAAAAAACACTCTTCCAATGAGGAAAATCTTCAAATCGACGTCACCTTTTTCTGGTCCTTTTTTATTTTTGGTCAATTTTTCTGGTCCATTAAATCGACGTAACCTTGACCTCTTTTTTGGTCCATACGTAACTTTTTTTGGTCGAAGTCCATACGTAACCTTAAACGTTTGTTTTATGGTTCTGTATCATTGGGCTTAGCCGGAGGTTCCTTTTGGGAGTTACTTTTAAAACCCCCTTTTTGCTATTCGCACCCCTATCATATATCCCCTTTTCCATATTACCTCTACCCCCACCCCCCTCCCCCACCGGTAGCCACCCCCGCCCCCATCCTTCTCCCCTTTCCCCACTCCCTCATTCCTCTCCCTGTCCGCGCCACTTTCCTCCTCCCCTTTAGTTTTTTTCAATGTTTTGGGTTTTTTCCGTCTCTAAACTCGTCTCCACAAAAAAAAATCTCGGATCCTTCCGGAAAATAATTTCCGGATATCAACTCTGCTAAAAAAATTTCCGAAACCTTCCGGTCCGGAAATTAATGTCTAGAAGGTTCGGAAAATTTTCAAGACCCCTTCCCCTGCTGCTGCACAATTGTTCCGGAAATTTTTTTAACAAAATTGATATCCGAAAATTATTTTCTGGAAGATTCCGGAATTTTTTTTTGGGAGACGAGTTTAGAGACGGAAAAATAAACCCAAAACATTGAAAAAAATAGAAGGGACGGGAACGGGAATGGGGCGTGGGGAAGGGGGAGGGGAGGGGGAGGAGGAAGGGGGTGGGGGGTGGCTGGCCGGTGGCCGGTGGGGGAGGGGGAGGGTAATTTGGGAATGGGGTATGGTATGAGGGGTGCGAATAGCAAAAAGGGGAGTTCTAAAAGCAACTTTCGTTCCATTTTAAGGTCCAGCTTGAAATGTATCTTAAGAAAAAAGCCCAACAAATACTCTAGGAAAAAAAACCCACCTTCCTTTTCCTTAAAAAAAACAGAAATTTTGTTTTGATTATCTTCATTGTTGAAAATAATCTTTCTATTATAGCTGTTGTACATCGTTGGGTCTAGAGGGTTTTTAGGAACGTTCAAAAATATCGCCTTTTATCTTCAGAAAGGCTAATTATTATTCGAATTCAAATAAAAGATATTCCCTTATCCACGGAAAGGGATTCCGTTTAAAAGATAACAGAACAAAGCAAATTCACAAGAGGTAACACTAAAAGATAAGGCTTATGAGATTATAAATAGCCCCCAGGATTCCCTGAGGGGTTATGTTTTGCGAATTACTTAGAGCCTAATTTTCTCAAGAGTTCTGCCTTCAGAGCTTTGGGGAATTAGGATTCGTGACGTGAACAACTGTAAAAACTGGAGAAGTGATAAGATGAGGTGAATTAGTTGATCAATCAAGTAAAATGTCATTGACTCCCTTATTCTTGCCAAGGATTGACATAGTTCAGGCACATGAGCTCATCAAATCTAAATAATTAGGAACATAAAAAAATAAAAAAATTAAAATTAAAATATAAAACTAATATTCTCTTGTTCACTAAGACCTAAATGATAGAATTCGTTTATAAGAGTGCAAATATCATCAATGTTAAAAGTCCCGTAAACATCCTTATAAACTAAAACATGGGTTAAAAGTTAAAAATTGCATTGTTTGCTTACTAAACTTAAACTTGTCTTTTAATAAAGCGTGTTATATCTTGCAACTGTTTATCTATTGTAATTGAAAATATGTTCATTCTAAAATGATGTTTTATTGTTACAAGATCTTTTAGATATCAAGAGGAGACATGACATGTTGTATAACTAGCTATAAAGTCTAGAATATCAGTCTCATGTACACAAAGCAACTTCACATCATTCCATAAATCTTCTCGTCAACCATCATCTAGTTTTAGAATGAAAACAAGAGCTTCAATGAGTATCTCTAACTCACTTAAAAATGCCAATTTGATTTTTCCTATTACCGGTCTCAAGTTCACCGATCTCTGATAATAAAGTTATTTCATCTAATTTGCCAACTCATAACTCATCACGACACTTACTAGAAAAACATTTAATGTTAATAGTGAAGGTGAAATTAAAAAAATATGAATTGGAATAACTTCTCCTACAACAGCAATAGAAGCAATTGTAAACTATGAGAAAAACAATGTACATAACAAGCATAAGAATTGTTATTAACAGATAATGTTTAAAATCCATTTCATTATCCTCTCATATTACTAGCATCATTATAACCGTTTTTTATAAACACCATTATAACCTTGATGGTAGATATTAGAAACATTAAGATCATACCAAGAAAGTACAAGATATAATTATCTTTTAAGAGCGACAGTCATAATGTACTTAACAATTAACATACATGAAATAAAAAAAAGGGTTCTTTTTCATATGACCATTTTTACCTACAAAGTTTAAAACTACATTCATTTTCTTTTTTTTAATTCATCACATGCTTCATTAATAATTATGCACAATTTGGAATTTTCAGTTTCTTAATGAATGTAGCTTCTTACTCTTTCTAGACAAAAAATATGCATGAGCAGAAATAAAAACCAATCATATTAGATAATATTATTCAATGATAAAATATTAATGAATAAAATACCAAAATGACAATCAAGAAAAAAAAGGTAAAAAATGTCATTGCTTTGATGAAACCTCTCCATTAATCAACAAGACCAACCTCACCATAAGACTACGAAAGTTCTTACTTTAGATCCAAAATATTTTTAATTGCTAGTTTTTTTTCTTCTAAGATTAAAATCTACTATTTAGCTAATAAGTAAATTTTTTAAATTTGTTAGTTTTGTTTTATGTAAACCTCATGTATATTCTATAAAACAATCTGTTCGATTTATCTACATCATGGTAGACTAGCTCTCTCAACGAAGTTGAACTCAAGACATTGCTTAAAGGTAGTCAAATAATAACACTTGAATCAATCACCCATTGATTGTAGGGTTTTTTACCTATTGTTGTGACCCTCTCTCCTAAATAGGAATCACCTTATTTATAAGGTTAGCTGACTTTTCCTATTGTACAAATTCTAATTAAAATATCAACAATGATATATATACATCAGAATGGGAGCACTGTTCCTTTTTCTTTTTTTACTTCTTCTTCTTCTATTTTTTTTTCTTTTTTTTTTGTTTTTCATTTTTTTAAATAGTTTTTTTATTTTTAATTTATTAATATATTTATTATTTTAATAAATAATAATATAGATCAAGAAATACAATAAATGTGTATTTTTTGAAGGGTTAACATAAGTTTTTTATCATCATTGTTTTATTTTGACGTTATTAACCAAATGTACTACTTCATTCACCGTTTCTATGCACACAATTAACCGCACAAAATCAATTAACCAAATATCTCACTCTGTTAACCGTCAATGTATACACCATTAACCTCGTTTAGAAATATGTTCACCGTTTCTGGACACAGAATTAACCCCGTGTTAACAGGAGTTGCAATTAACCTCACAAATTCAATTAACCAAAAATCTCACTCTGTTAACCACAAATGGATACACCATTAACCTCATTTTTAAATATGTTCACCGTTTGTGGGCACATAATTAACCTAGTGTTAACGAGAGTTGCAATTAACCTTACAAAATCAAATCCTGTTAACCACAAATGGATACACCATTAACCTCATTTTTAAATATGATCACCGTTTCTGGACACATAATTAACCCCGTGTTAACAGGAGTTGCAATTAACCTCACAAATTCAATTAACCAAAAATCTCACTCTGTTAGCCACAAATGGATACACCATTAACCTCATTTTTAAATATGTTCACCGTTTCTGGACACATAATTAACCTAGTGTTAATGAGAGTTGCAATTAACCTTACAAAATCAAATTCTATTAACCACAAAATGGATACACCATTAACCTCATTTTTAAATATGTTCACCGTTTCTAGACACATAATTAACCTCATGTTAACAGGAGTTACAATTAACCTCACAAAATAAATTAACCAAAAATCTTATTCTATTAAGCACAAATGGATACACCATTAACCTCATTTTTAAATATGTTCACCGTTTCTGGTCACATAATTAACCTCGTGTTAACAGGGGTTGCAGTTCACCTCACAAAATCAATTAACCAAAATCCTTTTCTATTAACCAAAAAACGGAAACACCATTAACCTCATTTTTTAATATGTTCACCGTTTCGGGACAAATAATTAACCTCGTGTTAACATGAATGATTAACACAAATTTTATGCGATCATTTATTGTATTTCTTGATTTATATCTTTATTTGATGAGATAAATAAATAAATAATAAAATAAAAATATAAAACTATTTTTTAGAAAAAAGAGTTTAAAAAAACTTTAAAAAAAAAGTGGGGCAGTTTAAAATAAGGGTTCTTCTAGGGTGAAGTAGTGCATGGGTAGTGTGCTGGTATGTCAGTTTTTTACCTGGTATAGTGGGTCAAATTACCTGCTAATGTTAAAAGTTAAATTTTAACATAATTGCAATTAAGGACATCTATTAATGTAGAAAAGTATGGTATTATTTTGTGAGAGCTAAATCATTCACTAAAACCATTTAATTAAATTCACTAAAAATATTAACCAAAATATTCAAATCAAAAAGTGATTTTTTTTACCAAATACAAAACCCTATTCTTTTTTCAAATAAAACATTAATATTCACTAAAAACGTGTTTTTAATCAAAATTCACCAAATTTAAATTCTAGGAAATCCACACAATTTTCCACATATTACAGGCCCACAAATAATTTTCACAAATTTTTCTAGTATAAAATTGATTTTTAATTAAATTAACAATATTTTCTAATAAACAATACATTAAAAATACATTTTTTTATCTAAAGTTAACAAATTTTTAATTTTAGACACCCACATCATTTGCCATAAATTATAGGACTGAAAAATAATTCATACAATTTTTTCTGGTATAAAAATGATTTTTAATTGAATTAAAATCATTTTTCATTAAAAATTACATTAAAAATATATTTTTTGACCATAATTAACAAAATATTAATTTTGGGCATTCCAAACCATTTTCCACAAATTAGACAACCCAAAAATAATTTTTACAATTTTTTTTTATAATGCAAAGCACATATCAGAGGACCCGAAAATGTTTTTTGCAAAAATTTCCGGTGTAAATGTGATTTTTAATTGAATGAAAAATATTATTTCCTTAAAAAATACACTAAAATTTTATTTTTTTTCCAAAATTAACCAAAACTAAATTTTGTACCTTCTATACCATCCACACATAATATAGGAAAAACGTTGTTTTTTACCCAGTTTTTTACTACAAAAGTGATTTTAAATTTAATTAGAAACGTTTTTCATTAATAAATTCCCTAAAAATTTATATTTTATCCAAAATTAATCAAATTAAAATTATGGGCATCCCACATCATTACCCACACATTATAGGACCCAAAAATGAGTTTTATAAAATTTTCTAGTATTAAGATGATTTTTAATTGAATTAACAGTAGTTTTCATTCAAAATTTCACTATACTTACTTTTTTGTCCAAAAAATCACCAAACTTAATTTGTGGACATCCCACATTATCCTCACAAATTAGGAGAGGCAAAAAAGATTTCTTCATATTTGTTTTCGTTCAAATATGATTTTTATTTGATGTAACAATTTTCTTTTACTAAAATAAAAACATAAAATATTTCTTTTGTCCACAAGGAACTAAATTGTGTGTGTTTTTTTTAAATCATGCACAAAATTTATTGCATTACAATTGAATAAATTTTAGCCATTTGACTTTACATAACTCAAACCCATCATTAACCCATTAAAATTAAAATATAAATACCAAAAGTATAAGTTCAAATTGATCGATACATGAAAACTAAAGCTCAATCACTAATACATTAATGGTCCAATAAAAATTGTATCAGTTCGACAAAAAATTTGACAAAAAAATGGCATGAGTCCGAGAAAAAATTGACAAAAATGGGATAAAAAAATTGACAAAAATTAGTATTGGTTTGACAAAAAATGCCATCTGTTTGAAAACAAAAAGGTCGATAAAAAAATGACCAAAATAAATCTAAAAAAAGGCATCAATTCAACAAAAAATAAAAAATGTCAAAAAAAATCCTCAAAAAATGTCATCATTTCAATAAAAAATGGCATGAGTTCAAATACTTCTAATAATATGAAAGGCTACATAGCAATATCACTTACATTTTTTAAAATAAGGAAGGATCTAATGAAAATTATTAAATGGCCAGTTCAGCAGGTATTAGGTATTCAATCTGAACCGTTAAATATTTTAATAATATATTTAATGGTTATAAAACTGTGAGGCACCAATACAGCACCCACAATGTTAGACGTTTCCTTAAAATAAAAAGTTTCAAGAAAAAAGGAAATGGGGGTTGAAAAAAAAAAACCATGTGGTAAAATTGTGGGACGTACTGTATTTAAAATTGTGGTAAATTATGTACGTCCCACATTTCCGTTAAAATAACAATCGCAATATCCGTATTGCGTACAGTAATTCCACAACTCTACCGCAATCAATTTTACTCTTCGCACCCCTCATTGTGCTTTTCGCACCCCCTTTTTATTTTTTTAAAACCGTTATTTATTTTTTTTATTAAAAGAATAATTTTTATATTTTTATTTTATTATTATATTTATTTTATTTTATTTATTTATCTCATCAAATAAAAAAATAGATCAAGAAAATACAATTAAATGATCATATAAAAATTACGTTAATTAACTTCATTTACAAATATATTCACCGTTTATGTTAAATTAACCAAATATCTCACCCTGTTAACCAAATATCCCACTTTGTTAACCAAATATTTCACTCTGTTAACCACCAATGTATACACCATTAACTTTATTTACAAATATATTCATCGTTTCTGTGCACACAATTAACCTCACAAATTCAATTAACCAAATATCTCACTCTGTTAACCACCAATGTATACACCATTAACCCCATTTACAAATATATTCACCGTTTCGGTGCACACAATTAACCTCACAAATTCAATTAACCAAATATCTCACTGTGTTAACCAAATATCACACTCTGTTAACCACCAATGTATACACCATTAACCCCATTTACAAATATATTTACCGTTTATGTGCACACAATTAACCTCACAAATTCAATTAACCAAATATCTCAATTCTGTTAACCGTCAACGTATACATCATTAACCTACACAAAATTAACCCCGTGTTATATGTGAGTTGCAATTAACCAAAAATCATATTATGTTAACTACAAACGGAAACACCATTAACCTCACTTTTTTAAATAGTTTTTATTTATTTTTTAATTTGTTAACCAAATATACTACTGCATTCACCGTTTCTGTGCACACAATTAACCTCACAAATTCAATTAACCAAATATCTCACTCTATTCACCACTAATGTATACACCATTAATCTCATTTACAAATATATTCATTATTTTTTGCCACATAATTAACCCCGTGTTAACAGGAGTTGCAATTAACCAAAAATCCCACTCTGTTAACCACAAACGAGAACACTTTTAACCTCATTTTTTAATATATTCACTGTTTCGGGACACATAATTAACCTCATGTTAATTAACATAATTTTTATATGATCATTTAATTGTATTTTCTTGATCTATATTTTTATTTGATGAAATAAATAAATAAAATAAAAATAATAATAAAATAAAAATATAAAAATTATTTTTTAAATAAAAGAAAAGGTAAAAAACAGTTTTTAAAAATAAAAGAATTTAAAAGGGGGTGTGAAAAGAAAAAAGGGGTGCAAAAGAAAAAAAATAATGTGTACATATAACATTATTGTATATTATAATATGAAAGCCAATGAAATACCAATTAACTCAATAATAATTTAAAAAATTATACCAGTGAAAGACGATAAAATAATTTACATGTCAAAACTTGACTGTTTTTTTAATGCATACATTACTTATAAAATGATATTAACAATTCTAATAACTTTTATTTCTAAAACTAATAAAATATTAATTGAGAGCAACAATGTTCCAATAAAAAATAGATGACTTAGTTTTATTATCCATTAAAAAATAAATATTAAATTACATTGTAACTAATTGTGTAGCCAAAAGCCCAAAAGATTGTTTTCAAATATAATTATAATAATTTTAAAATATCTCATTTTAAATTTTGCTTTGAATTTAGATATATATTAAATTGTTTTATTGAGCGAGCCATCACTCAAAATGGTAAAATCTACGTTGATAACGTGTTAAAAATAAAGTTTAATTATATTTTTTCCTTATAGTTTTCTAATCATGCAGTTTTTTATTAATGTTCCATCATTTTGTTAATAATTTGGGTGATATTAATGATAATTTTCGATTTAGTAAAAAAAATTGTTTCACATAAAATAGTAAAAGAATTTCATTTTACGTCATCCAATTCTATTATTTTTGTAATTAACTAAATGTGATTTCATTGTTAATGTTTCATTTCATTGCTAATAAAATTGGGTGACATGGATGATTTTTTAACATGACAATTAAAAGGGAACATTTTTTTTCAAAATTCATAAAAAGTATGATCAATACCACCCAATTTTATTAGAAATTAAATAAAATACTAAAGATGAGATCCCATTTGTTTAATTAGAAAAAAGACTATAAGAAGCAAAATTATGTATTTATAGAATTACATGAATCAAAATAATTATTATGCTAGAAATATTAAAATGGTACTTAAAAAAATTCTAAAATTGAAAGATAAATAACTTAAAAATAAAGAAATAAAAATCTTCTTTAAACTTTAGAATAAATTTTGACTCTGTATTTCTCATTTTACCAACAAATTGAAAAGATTTTCCTTGCAAAAAAATGATGTGGTTTCTTAAATGGAGTAGCAGCCAAATTTATATGCCTGATGAAATTCACAAATTTATTGTCTATTCTCATTAAATATCAAGCCAATGGCACAAGAGGAGCAAAAATTTAAATTACGACACAGAATTCATTTTTTTTTTCAAAAATAAAAAATAATAAATAATACAATGAGAGAGAAAGACACAGCTGCAACTTTTAAGAGAGAGAGGATTAGGAGCTTAAACTTTGCAAGTGTGTTCATCACCTCATTACATTAGCACCAAATAAAACCAAAAACAATCACAAATACAGCTATCTCTGTCCTTAACTCTGTTTTGCTCTGCCTCTCACAACTATCGTTTTCTCCACCGCTTCAAAATTTTCACCTCCGCCCCTCTCTCTCTCAATTCAATTCCAGTTAGTCTGTTACGTTCTCCATTCTCCATTCTCCTATCTGACTCACCGAGTTCCGTTTCCCAGCTTGACTCGGTTCGGCCTCGGATGAGTTAAACCGGAAGATCGCTCCGCGTTAATCACCATGGTAACTCTTGGAATGACACGCTTCGTTTTCTCTTTCCGTCACTTGCTTGATTGGTGTTGATTTCCCTTTGACTATTGGAGCTGCTTCGTTGAACCTGTTGGACTCGGAGTTTCTTCATTTTTATTATTACTACTACTGTTATTGTTATTTTTTCTTGGAACTGTTATATGCGTCTGCGATGTCTGATTTTGTTAATTCAAAACTATCTTCTTTGATGTTCGCGTGCTCCCCGTGAATTTAGAAACTTTTTAATAGGTGAAAAAGTTGGAAAAAGAGATATGCTATTCTTTACGAGAGAATAGCTGCACGAATAACACGAACTATTACGTCAACCTTTGTAACAATTTTTTTGTACTAAATAACACTGCTGAAAAAATTATGATAGTGGATCCATTCATTGCCAAAAGATCGCTGGGTGTTTTATGAATGTACTTGTGCTTAGTAATGGTAGTGAAAATGATTGGTTAAAGAGGGAGCTAATTAGCATTGAAGAAAAAAAGGGGTGATGTTAGATTTTTGTATTTTTAATATTTTGTAGAAATTTCTTTTTGAACAGAACTACATTATCAAGGGAATTTTTGGTCCTCCCTCCAATTGTCACAGGATAGAAACATTGTCATAAATTAACTTAGTAAGGATGATTCTGTGTCAAGGGTAGGCTGATGATAACAAATCTGCCTGTCAACGAGCTTGAGGCTTGATTGGCACCGGTCTGAATCTTTAAGACTTGGGTGTGATATTGGTGTTGAAGGTTTTATCCTCCACAATGGCACCTAGCCACCTATTCCCTCCCCCTACCTAGGTGCTTGCACTATTAATGTAACGGGGGGAGGGGGGGGGAGGGAACAATCTCAATCAAGTAAAGAATTTTGATTCGCAATCTTTTACTAAAACTTTTGAGCAGATTTGTGTGAAATTGTTCGTGCATGTTGTTGTTAACAACTAAGTGATAAGTATATCAGCAAAATCTTTAACATTATTTTTGTTTCAAGAGAAAGAAAATTAGAAGGAAACAAAATTTTTAAAAATTAAAATATTCTCCTATTTGGATGAAGGGAAAAGTAAAGGGAGAAAGAAAAATCTAGGAAGTAAAAATTCACAATTCCCTCCTCAAACTTTTGCCTCATTTCAATTCTCTCTATTTTAGTTCATCACAAACTTAGTTCAGACAATATTTACATGACTATTGTTGATTGTCAATGTTAGGTCCATGTTTTGCATTGGTCCAGTTATGTGTCAATATACTATATGACCATACTTATGGATGTCAATCTAAATTTACTATATAACAATGATTTTGGAGAATGCAAACTTTGTTGCTTGTCTTTCCACATGATTATTAATATAACCACCAGTAAATGACACTACCACTGCTAAATGTTGAAATAATATATACAAAACAATCTATCATAACCCCACAGGTTGGCTTGGTGACTAAGGAAATGTACCCTGACTATTGGCTCAAAACCTTGGCCAGCTCTTTGGAGGGATTAATTCTCCTAAATGCATCAGGCTGAAGTGGGGCTGCAAGTTGCAACTTTAAGATTGCCTGGGGGTCTCAGTTGACGCAAAAGCTGGCCCAAGCATACCTTTACTGCACAACCCCCCCCCCCCCCCCCCCAAAAAAAAAAAAAAATCAACACAAACTTTTGAAATTCTGGATCATCAAGGTTGTAATGCCAAATTCTAATTCTGACAGATCACAAATGCTATAGTAATTTGTGCTGAATCTTCCCAAAATTGTTGGATTGCTTACAATGATCATCTTCCATTTAATTAATTTTTTATCTAACAATATTTGTTACTTTATCTTTTTGTTTGTTGATTTAATTTATCTTTTGTTTTGTTCTTTCTCATCTTGTTCATTATTGCCATGCTGTTGAAAATGAAATTCAGTGTTATGTGCTTTGTGTTGTATGTTAAATCTTTAGGGTTGATGATAAGCACATTTCCTTGCATTTATTTACTCTTGTTGTTTTCAACACCTTAAGAATGTGTATTCCCAACTGTCAGCCCTCCAAATAAGCAGGGGAGAGATCCTTACCAATACATTTTAGATCCAGCTTAAAAGACAAAGCAAAAAGCATCTCTTATATCTATACAAATATAGATATCTGTTGGGATATCAAGTGTTAGTCCCACATTGGATATGAATGAGCAAGGAGAGCAATATATAAGTGGAAAGACCCATAAACCTGATGCCTTAAGATTTTGGGTTGGATGTGGTGTCTAGCTCACTTGTGTGGTTTGCTCATTGACCCTATATTGGAGGTCTCCCCGGTGGTTTAGGCTCCCCTCGCTGCCTAATATATAGATATCGATTCTGTGAATTGGATAGAAATGAGCAAGGAGAACAATATATAAGTGGCAAGACCCATAAACCTACCTTAAGATTTTGAGTTGGATGTGGTGTCTAGCTCACTTGTGTGGTTTGCTCATTGGCCCTATATTGGAGGTCTCCCCGGTGGTTTAGGCTCCCCTCGCTGCCTAATATATAGATATCGATTCTGTGAGCTAGCCCGCTACAGATGATTGCTGCCTTGCACTTCCAACCGGAAGATTTGCCTCTGCCATTCTATGAGTCTCTTCCTTTTTTGCGTCTCCCTTTGGCAGCATCCACTAATTCGGAACTTAATTTATGTTAGCCGGAGTTACTTACTGTTGACCACCATTTTATCTTTACCATTTTGTGGATGTAATATTAAGATTAATGGAAAATTATGTTACGCCTTGCAAATGACATATTTGAATACACCTTTTATGAAATAGCTGTTTACTTTTTAAAATTAATGTATCATTAGTGATTGATACTGTGGAATTGCAGTATTGTCTCTCTGAACTAACATGTTTGCTTTGGATGTTCTATGTTTGTCTTTGCAGTCTGCACCAGTGAACATCAATGTAGGTTCTCATGTTTGGGTTGAAGATAAAGTGCAAGCATGGATTGGTGGCGAAGTTTCTAAAATCAATGGTGAAGAAATCCATGTTTGCACCACAAATGGGAAAACAGTGAGTCAAATTTCTGTACACTGTGTGAAAATAGTTTGCATATATTCTTTATATATTGCTCATATGTTATTGCAACTGTATTTTATACTACATGCTCTGAGAATCTAGATGGGTTAAATCATTTCCAGGAATTATATAAGTATCTCATATATGGTCCAACCCTATTAAATTGTGCCTTGCATATTTATTTTATATCTTTAGTAACAGAAATCCTATCCTTATTCCGTCTTTATTATCTATATGGTTATGTCCTTGATATTTGACTAGTAACTAAAGAATTGTGCCTAAGGTTTTTGATTGCGATTTTAACAACCTGAAATCTGGTTTTAGGTTGTCATAAATATCTCAAAAGTTTTTCCCAAAGACGATGAAGCTCCCCCTGGAGGTGTAGATGACATGACAAAACTGTCATACTTGCATGAACCTGGAGTTCTGCACAACTTGGAAGCTAGATATGAACTCAATGAAATCTATGTAAGATACTGATAATTTTATTATTTTGTTCAATGCTAAAATTGTTTTTGATTTATATGAAAGTAAAAACGTGATTAATCTAACCATGCTAGTCCTCCAACATTATTGCAGACCTATACTGGCAATATCCTGATTGCGATAAACCCATTTCAAAGGTTACCACATCTATATGATACTCACATGATGGAACAATATAAAGGGGCTGCATTTGGAGAGTTGAGTCCCCATGTTTTTGCGGTTGCAGATGTTGCATACAGGTAACTGATTGGTGTCCACGTCATAGATATTGTTTTTCTTATGGTTCACCTATTATCATGGTTTTTTTAGGGCAATGATCAATGAGGGGAAAAGCAACTCAATCCTGGTTAGTGGTGAGAGTGGGGCTGGAAAGACAGAGACAACAAAAATGCTTATGCGTTATCTTGCTTACCTTGGGGGCCGATCTGGAGTAGAAGGGCGAACTGTCGAACAACAAGTGCTAGAAGTATGATGAAGCTGCATTTTTTCAATTGGATACTCCCATATTTTTGCATGTCTTTCAGGATGGGGAGACTAAATAATACTTCATTTATATTATTTTATTTCTTTGAAGATTTTTTAGATGTGTAGGGTTATTAAAAATGCATGGGAGCTGTTTCCTCATTCTTGCTTCTGTATTGATTACTTGCAGTCTAATCCAGTTCTTGAAGCATTTGGCAATGCAAAAACAGTTAGAAACAATAACTCAAGGTGAGCTTTGACACCTGCATGGTAATTCAGGTAAAACCGTAAAACAAACTTTGTTATGAAATGATTAAGGGAAAGTGATTTTGACTATCTTACTTCAGTGAGTGAGATGGACAGATCATGTTTTGGTGAGAAAGAACTGGTCTTTCACAGTTTCTTTTTAGCCATTGAAACTGTGGTCATAAATGATGACCACATCAGTTAACCAGTTACTAAAATCTATTAAATATTGGAATTTCGGGTTCTATTTTCTGTCGCTGGTATATTACATACCACTACTTGGTAAGAAAGTGCAGCTTGGTGTTATAAAGTTTCCTCCGTGTGTTGGGTTGAGGAAAGGGTTGGACTCATTATGTGGATCTATAGTAGGCTGCCTTACCTTGCACTATTTAGTAAACCATGTGAAAAATACAAGTAAAAATGGATTATAGATGTTTACTTGTGCAAAAAACAAAATTGATATAACACTTGTTATGTTCCCCCTAATATTGAGATGCAGTCGTTTTGGTAAATTTGTGGAGATCCAATTTGACAACAAGGGAAGGATCTCTGGGGCAGCTATACGAACTTACTTGCTTGAAAGGTCCCGTGTTTGTCAAATTTCTGATCCTGAAAGAAATTACCATTGTTTTTATCTTCTTTGTGCAGCACCAGCTGAGGGTAAAACTCCTCTTTCTCCACATTGAAATGCACCCTTCCTTCTTTCACTAAGATGGGATCCTATGTTAATATATGTCCATTTAATCATGGTAAGTTTATATTTTGTAGGAAAAAGAGAAGTATAAGCTGGGATGGTCCCAGTTCCTTCCATTACTTAAATCAATCCAACTGCTATGAACTGGATGGAGTTGATGATGCAAATGAATATATTGCAACCCGAAGGGCAATGGATGTTGTTGGAATCAGTGAGGAAGAACAGGTTAGTCTTCCAAATCATATTTGTTAATGGGATGGGAATTTTGCTTTTAAAGTTCCTTTAATAGTATAGTAATACATTTCAGGAGGCAATTTTTAGGGTTGTTGCAGCAATTCTGCACCTTGGAAATATTGAATTTTCAAAAGGAGAGGAGATTGATTCTTCTGTCATCAAGGATGAGAAGTCTAGGTTCCATCTTAATATGACTGCTGAACTTCTTAAGTATGCCCTAATATTCATCTTTTTGTGCATTTTATATTCATTACTGTATTATTGGTTTGCTCCTGTTCTTCACATTTCAATATATAAAATTATTGAAGGTGTGATGCTAAGAGCTTGGAAGATGCACTGATCAAGCGTGTGATGGTAACACCTGAGGAGATTATTACAAGAACCCTTGATCCTGTTGCAGCTGTTGGTAGCAGGGATGCATTAGCTAAAACCATTTATTCACGTTTGTTTGATTGGTAATGAAAACTGTAACATCTTTTCTGTCTGGCTGTGTGCAATGTTGTATATCCCTGATATAGATCTACTCTCTGAATTAATGTGAACAAATAAATTGAGAACTGCTGCAATTTGCAAAGGTCAATAAGATAATAACTCAAGTCAACATATTGTATAAAGAAAAGTAAACAATTTTATTATTGCTTAAGGATTGAATATTCATATCTAAATATGGTTATCAATTGTAAATATGGCTAATCAGCTATAAATGTTACTGTAGAAATACAGTAGTCATAACCACCCAATAACACATTGGAGTTATTGGTTGTTATCAGTTGTTCTCCAAGAAAGTAAGGTCATGTGATTGGATTGATAATTGTTCTAGATTTCATTTCATTTCTTCTATGTTCTTATCTGACAACTTCGTCATTGCTTTTAGGCTTGTGGAGAAGATTAACATTTCAATTGGGCAAGATCCAAATTCAAAATCTATTATTGGAGTTCTTGATATCTATGGGTTTGAAAGTTTTAAGTTGAACAGGTAAGCTAATGCTTTCATTTGGCTTTTGCTATCTGGTATTTAGTCTTGCATCTGAATATTTTTTCTTTTTAAAGTTTTGAGCAGTTCTGTATTAATTTACAATGAGAAGTTGCAGCAACATTTTAATCAGGTTTGGTATTCTCTGGCACAATTTGTTATGTATTGTTTGCAATCATTTTTCACTGATATTTCTTCCCCCTGATTGAATGGTTACAGCATGTATTTAAAATGGAACAAGAAGAATACACCAAAGAAGAGATAAATTGGAGTTACATAGAGTTTGTTGACAACCAAGATGTTTTGGATCTAATTGAGAAGGTATTCACTATTGCTTTCTGTATGTTAATTTCTTTTATTCTAACTATGTGATTTGTTATGAACAATTAATAAGTACAAAATGCACCTTTTTTTTAGAAAATGCATAACTTATCAAATGTTTTGGTCATCAAACAACAAATCCAGATCATGATAATTATATTATTCAATCTTTGCAGAAACCTGGAGGATAATTGCACTCCTCGATGAAGCCTGGTATGTTGCTGATAGTAATTTCAATGTTAATGTGACACAGTTTAGTTGTATAGAATCTAGATGCTTGTATCTTTTCGGAAGTCACTTGATTTTACTATCTTAGTTTTATACTTGTATGCTATTACCAGTTTGTTGTCTTTAGGATATGTAGGGGACTTGTATCAGGCATTGCCTGGACATTGGATTTTTTTTTTATTGGACTCATAGTGGCTTGGTTGTGACACAGTATGTTTCCTAAGTCCACACACGAAACATTTGCTCAGAAGTTGTACCAGACATTCAAAAATAACAAGCGCTTTATCAAGCCTAAACTTTCTCGTACTAGTTTTACCATATCCCATTATGCAGGGGAGGTAGATATATTTAGCTTTTTTTTTGTTGTTATTTGTTCAGTTGTGTCATTTTAACTATAACTGTCGTTTCAATATCTTTTCCCTCTTCTTTTAACTGTTATTTCTTTGTTCAGGTGACATATCAGGCTGATATGTTTCTTGACAAAAACAAGGATTATGTGGTCGCAGAACAGCAGCATCTGCTGATAGCCTCCAAAATGCTCATTTGTGGCAGGTCTATTCCCCCCTTCTCCCGAGGAGTCTTCAAAGTCATCCAAGTTCTCTTCGATTGGATCTCGTTTTAAGGTAATGTTAGTTGTCAGTTGTTACTATTCTTTTAATGAGCTCTTTTAAATAGATTAAGGCACACTTCTTTCAGGTTTTGCCTGCCTACTTTGCAGAAAGCTGAACACCATATGCTTCTCTTGCTTTAGGGTGAAAAGGGGGGAAAAGTAACCTGATGTTTAATGCCATCATAATGGTCATGGACACTTTCTTCTAGTATAAAAGAAAAAATATCAATTAGTTGAAAAAGAAATGAAGTACAAGAAGGATGAGAAAGATATCTTAAAGTGAGATTAACATACACACAAAAACATTAAAATGGTGGGCCTTTCATTCTCAATGACCAGATACACTAAGATTTTTATTTGCTGAACACCCAGATGCGATGTTCTTTCTAAAAAACTATATCCAATATCTATATGGGCTTAATTTTGAACTCTGCAACCACTCTAACTAAATACTTGAAAACTCAGCAAATATTGCACGTCTCTATTGTATCTTACACTTTCTTGTGGGCAGAATCTCTTAATTTAATTTGCAAACACCTCCGTACTTGTAGGCAACTCATCATTATTGAAAGTTCCATATAAATTATTCCAACTAAACACTTCAAGCTGCTGAATTATAAACAGCACCCAAATATTTTTTCTACTAGGTGGGGTCAGCTACATGGATCAAATGATGCCATGATGTTTTATCCATAAATCGTGTCTAATGATTAGACTATTTAAATCTGGCTCCTTCTTAATAAATTACCTATAAATTTCCTTGGCCTCCTTGTACCTCTTGACTATTGGACCATTTTTCATCCGATCTACTCTCTTCACTAGGGCTTCTATAGATCCCTTCCTCGTATGTCCAAACCACCTAAGGTGAGACTCCACCATCTTTTCAAACAATAGGTGGTATCTCAATTTTCTCTTAATGCTTCCATTATTAATACTATCTGTCTTGTGTGGCCACTCATCCACCATAACATTCTCGTCTTTGCAACATTGAGCTTAATTTTTTGCTGACTCTTTATGCCCAACATTCAATTCCGTTGCAACATCATAGGTCTTATAGTTATGCAGCAAAGTTTTTCCTTAAGTTTGAGTGATACTTTTCTATCACAAATACACTCAAAGAATTGTGTGTATATCTTTGATTGCTCAAATATAGGCTATACGAACTCCTTTCTTCACTGAGCCTTCCATAATACCTCTTTGGGCACCTTATCAGATGCCTTTTTCAAATGGATGAAAAACCATGTTTAATTCTTTTTTATTTCTCTGATATCTCTCCATTAATCTCTAAATCATGCACAGATAAAATTTCATCTCATAGCTTTTCACAAGGGTAATAAACAAACATGTCATTGCAATCCTAACAGTTTTCTTCTAAATATTACCTTTAACCCCAATGCTGGCTGTATGGTTGTGATTGGCTCACATTCTGCTTAAAATTTAACTATTACTTCAGTATCTTTATGAAAATTATGATCATTCTTCCATAACTGGAATGGGGAATTATATTTTCTGCTGGTTGCAGAAGGTTGTTTGGACAGTGGTATAATCTTGGAAATTCTCACTAGTTAGATTGGTTGCATACGCACAAACTGGAAATCCATGGGTACTTTAACTTCACTTGATTTGCAGATGGAAAATGCCAAAAAAAATTCATATTACATCCTTTAGCAATTCATAACTTTCTTGATGAAAGAATTACATAAATATAAATACACTTCATCAGGCATGTGTATGTCAATTGTTTTACTTTCCTTTTCATAGATTTGCTAATTATCACTTGTAGGTGAAGAATGAATTACTCATACCAAAATTTGATTATAAACACCCTTAACTTTCTGTGTTTGTTTATAAGTTCTTGTTTCCCACTTTGAAAAATAGAAACCTTGATGATACTAGATAGATGGATCATCATCCCATCTAAATGAACCTTTAGAATCATTATAATACAATATTTGAAATTCTTGTCTCTGGTATCTGCAGCTTTTGTTTCTCATGTTTTCTGACAAGTAAATGACACATGTTTCTGAAAAATGCAGTTGCAACTTCAATCTTTGATGGAAACCTTAAATTCAACAGAACCTCACTATATCAGATGCGTGAAGCCGAACAATGTCCTCAAGCCTGCTATTTTTGAAAATCTCAATATTATCCAACAATTACGCTGTGGTGTGAGTATATCGGGGTGTATCTTTGTTGTCATTGACTTTACTTAATTAAGCATGCAAGAAGCAATGTCTTTGGCATCCATTCACTCTGGTGATTGTTTGTCATATTGTTATTTGCTTTAGGGTGTTCTTGAGGCAATTAGAATCAGCTGTGCTGGATATCCACCAGACTGACCTTTATGAGTTCCTTAACCGATATTTGGGTGTTCTGGCCCCGAAGTTCTAGATGGAAAGTAATTTCTTTCCTTTTTAGGATTTTTTTGCCTTGGAATTGGCCAAGGATTTTTGTTTTTCCCCCAAACATACTGTCTGAAATATCTGATTTCTAGAGCAGGAACTGTACTTCTTTGTCTCTGGTTTAAGTCTCGGTTCTCTTCTTGCATGCATACCACTCCCTGGTTAATTACTTCTGATTGTTCTTTTTCAGCTATGATGACAAGGTGCGTGCCAAAAGGTCTGGATAAAATGGGTATGAGGGTATCAGGTGATTCAGTACTCTTGTAACTTAATTACTGATGGTGGTTTGTGGGATGGTCAAACTTTAAAAAGCAAGGATCAGTGAACCAAGGCTCACACACTAGTTGCCTGAATAAATGACATCCTTATTATGTTTACCAATCTGATAATTGTTCTTTAATCAATACATGGTGGTCTGTCCACAGTCTAGGCACCTGTAGCGAAAATGATTTGTCTGATTAGCAAAGAGCATGGTTGTGTCGTTGAAGCATCTAGAGCCACCAAATGTTTTTAAGTTGCTTATTGAAGCTTTCAGAGTAATATTTCACTATATTATATTGTAGACTTGTCCAAGGATAATGATTGGAAAAAAGATAAAATTAAAGTATAAACTTACTGGCATAAAATATTTGATCCTTTTTTGAAAGTATTTGGTTGTATAACCTCGTCATAATTTATATACATCTGCCAGTAGCTCCTTAATTCCTCATTGAAAATCTTACTTTATTTTTATGTTTTAAAGATTAATTTTTGCATCTGCTAATTTATCAGAATATGGGGAAAGACCTATGGACTTTATAAACTCCAATATCATACCAGATTTATTATGGTTACAGATAGGCAAGACAAAGGCTTTCCTGAGGGCTGGTCAGTGGCTGAGTTGGATGCAAGAAGAGCAGAGGTTCTTGGAAAGGCAGCCAGAGTCATCCAGAGACAAATACGCACTCATATTGCACGCAAGGAATTCGTTGAATTGCGTCAATGCTGCAATTGTTTTGCAATCTGATTTACGAGGTATACTGAGTTCAGTGGTCTCTTAAGCATTTGATTTGATTTTATTGCTTCCTCTTTGCTAGTTCCTATAAGCCAATCTCTTTCATGGACAATTTTTTTTTTTCTTTTTTGTGAATTATGTAAACGTGTCAACTGGCTAGGAAATGTGAATGAATATATTTTAATTGCGCTAACAGCTCACTATTAACAATTAAGCCTTGTTTCTTTTCTCATTAACCCTATGTTTCATCAACACCACTTGCTGGTATAGTGTGTGTGGCATTTGAGAATATATCCTGCACTAAAATAGTTGGATTTTTCTCCTAAAGGTTTTTCTGTTCTGCATATGGGTTATCTATATAGCTAATAGCATAATATGATGGCATAGATTCTTATGGTGCTTCTCAATAACAAATAGGCATATTGGCTCGAAAGCTCTATGAGCAGTTGCAACGTGAAGCAGCAGCTGTGAAAATAGAAAAGAACTTCAAAGGATACATTGCCAGGAAATCTTACTTAACAGTGCGATTATCAGCCATCACATTACAGACAGGTTTAAGGGCTATGAAGGCCGCGATGAATTTAGATTTAGAAAGCAAACAAAGGCTGCAATTTTTATCCAGGTGCACCGGTTGATCTTTTTGTAGTTTATAGATTATTAATTGAGAAAATGACCATGCATCCTTGATATTGCCTTGCTATAATGATCTTTTGTGATAATCTCTTCAGGCTCATTTACGGAGACACTTTACATATTCTTATTATAAGCGATTGCAGAAGGCAGCAATTGTTTCTCAGTGTGGTTGGAGGAGAAGGGTTGCTAGGAGGGAACTTAGAATGCTCAAAATGGTCTGAATTATGCTCTGTTTATGTGGTGTTTATGTAGTATAGTGTACTTAATATTGCTTTACAAGAAGCTACTGCAGGGAGTAACAGTTTGTATAACTTCATTCAGGCTGCCAGAGAAACAGGGGCCCTTAAAGAAGCAAAAGACAAGCTAGAAAAGCGTGTTGAAGAACTTACATGGCGTTTGCAAATAGAAAAGCGTTTGAGAGTAACTTCATTATCATATATTTATTTATATAATATAAAATTCTGACATTTATCACTCATGAATGTTACGATTTTTATGCCATAAGCTAATCTTGTTTTTATCTAATTAACAGACTGATTTGGAAGAGGGAAAAGCACAAGAAATTGGTAAATTAAAGGATGCTTTCATGCAATGCAAATAAAAGTAGAGGAAGCAAATGCCAAGGTCATCAAAGAGCGAGAGGCAGCTCAGAAAGCCATTGAAGAAACACCTCCAATCATTAAGGAGACTCCTGTTATAATTCAAGACACTGAAAAGATTAATTCCTTGATGGATGAAGTCAATAGTTTAAAGGTAAATAATCTTTGATTATAGATAATACACCATTTATTTATATCATTTACTATCATCAGGCATGGTTTGTTTCATTTTTGGATGTTTCTCGTGAAAAATTCTAGTTGGGGAGCCATATGGAAGTTTCTTTAACCAAATCGGCAAACTATCATCTGACATTAACATGAATGCTTCTACTATCACTTTTTTCCTGGCCATTGTTTTATTTTTTTGATTGATGCTCTCAAAGTCTAAGAAATCTATGGACTAATGCATCTCCCATGTAAGTAATTATTATTATTACATGATTATAGGCAGACCACTCATCCTTCCATGGGCGAGTTCAACTAAAATTTGAGTTATCTTGCTTCTTTTGTAACACATTCGTTGATAATTGGCTCGGATGAGATCAACTCAACCTCTACACCTGGAGAGAAGGGTAAAAGGATGTTATTATTGATTGTTAACTTTTATTGGGAATCTTAAAGTTTTGTTAGAGATTCCCAAACATCAACAGTTAGTTACAGTAGAGTATCTATAGTTAGTTAAAACAATTAATTAGTTAGTTAGAGGTTGGAAGGAAGGGATAGAGAGGGGTGGAAGGGTGTGGCATTCGGCTTTGTTATCATTGATAAAGATCAGTGGCTCAGTTTGTAAGGGGAAGCCCTTGGAGGAGATTTCTCTCCCTGATTGACATTCAATTAATAAAGATTCCTTTTTCTTTAATCTTTCATGCGATTTCTCTATTGTTTCTGGGTTCATAACAATTAGCAATGAATGGCTGGGAACATACTGAGTCTCCTGATTTAATCTCCTATGAATCATACAGGAATCACTGCTATTGGAAAGAAAGAATAAAGAAGAGGCCAGAAAAGCTCAGCTGAGGCGAGGCTAAAAATGAGGAGCTGGTTAAGAAAGTTGACGATTATGACATAAAGTGGATCAACTCCAAGAATTGGTTCAGAGGTTAGTAAAAATCTTGAGGGGTAAATATGTTAGTGATTTCTAGTTCTGCAGTAATTACATGCAGTTTACACTTTTTCACTAGAACTAAATTAGGTCCCATCTGATACCACAAACTAGCCCTTCTTGGACTAACACTTCAGTGATGAATTCCATTCTTCGTTGGGTCCATTAAAGGGCTTTGGTTTCTGACGTGGTCACATTTCTTCAGTAACAGTATTGTCCAGATTACCTCTAAAATAAGAAAATAAAGGAGTGAAAAGAAAGTTGTATTTTCATAGAAGTGTATTTAATTACATCTTCTTCTGTTCTTCTTTTGGTGCCTCTGGATGCATAATAAACACACTATGGTTCAGGTTGGAGGACAAAATTTCCAATGCAGAATCAGAAAATCAAGTTCTTCGTCAGCAAGCCCTGGCTGTATCTCCAACTGGAAAAGCTCTATCTGCAAGACCTAAGACAGTGATTATTCAAGTAAGAAACAAACATGAGGTTGTTACTCAGTATTGTAATACATGAAAAGAGATTTGCAATGATAATTTTGTGCACAATATGCAGAGGACACCAGAAAGTGGGAATGCTCTAAATGGTGGAGCAAAAACTGCATCAGTAAGAGGACGTTTGTTTTGATGAATGTATATATCAGCCATATTTTTGGCAGTGCAAGGTTTGGTTTTAATTTGTCAAATGTTTACCTTCTATGTGTTTTAGGATATGAGTCTTGCTGTATCAAATGTGCGTGAGCCTGAATCAGGGAGGGAAAACCACAAAAATATCTCAATGAGAAGCAGCAAGTGAGTGGCTAGTTAGATGCATAAAAATATGAATATGTGCTACACACTTCAATCACCCATGCAACTTCAATCTATTTCTCCTTTGCTTTTCCATTCTTTAAATCTGATTTTGGGTTCAGGGGAACCAGGACTTGCTTATCAAATGCATATCACAAGATTTGGGATATTCTGGGCAAACCTGTTGCTGCTGTGTTATATATAAATGCCTTCTTCACTGGAGATCATTTGAAGTCGAAAGAACAAGTGTTTTTGACAGTATCATTCAAACAATTACTTCAATCGTTGAGGTAACTTAGTCTTATTTGGATTGATGGTATCATTCATGATGCAGTGCCTTTGGTATTTATACCTATTTCTGAAAACACTGAAAATATTTCACTAACTGTGACTTATGCACTATTGAAGGCTCAGGATAATACTGATGTATTAGCCTATTGGTTGTCTAATACATCTACTTTGTTGTTGCTACTCCAACGCACTCTTAAAGCAAGTGGAGCAGCTAGTTTAACACCCCAACGGCGGAGAACAGCATCATCTTCTCTGTTTGGAAGAATGTCTCAAGTATGAAGCAATTGCTTATCCTTTCTGAAGAAGCTTTTCTCTGTTTATATAATTCATCTTTCTATAATGTTGTTTCCCTTCTGCAATTCTAGGGTCTAAGGCAATCTCCCCAAAGTGCTGTATCATTTGTAAATGGTCGAGGGCTTGGAAGATTGGATGATTTACGGCAAGTGGAAGCAAAATATCCGGCACTTCTGTTTAAGCAACAACTCACTGCCTTCCTTGAAAAAATATATGGAATAATAAGAGACAATCTAAAAAAGGAGATATCTCCATTACTTGGATTGTGTATCCAGGTAGATATACAAGTTATTCTTGTTTTTGCAAAGGCTATAGGAAATTGAAATAAAAATTAAGAGTATTTTTCTATGATCAGAGGTTTTAGCAATTGGTAATCTGTGTGGATTTTAAATGAATATCATGTTATTTAAAGAATCATAAACAATATTGTATCCAAATTTGAGAAAATAAAAATTGCTGATAGGATATCAAACATGGTATATATATGGCCGCAGACTTCCTTCCTGCTTATCTTAAAAAAGAAAAAACTATTTTGAGTAATCCCTAAATTACTCTTATGTTCATGGATGTGTTTCTATGCTAGTCAGATATGTGGGTTAGACTTCCATTTAATTCAGAAGCATAATTTTATGGTTTTTTTTTTATGATAAAACAACTGTAGGCTCCAAGGACCTCACGGCAAAGTTTAGTAAAAGGACGTGCACGTGCTAATGCAGTTGCTCAGCAAGCTTTAATTGCTCACTGGAGAAGTATTGTGAACAGCTTAAACAATTATCTAAAGATATTGAAAGAAAATTATGTGAGTTCTACTTCTAAAGCTTCACCTTGAATGTTTGCATTTCCATTTTGCCTGAATGTGCTCTTATTGGAAAGTTCTGGCTTATAGGTGCCCCCCTTCTTGGTCCGTAAAGTGTTCACCAAATATTCTCTTTCATTAATGTTCAATTATTCAACAGGTAATCTGGGTGTTTGTGTGTCTGTCTTTATTATAACATGTCAAATTACTGCAACTAGAATGCAGTCATTTTGATGATTTAATGTTATCATTACCAGTCTTCTGTTGCGACGCGAGTGTTGCTCCTTCAGTAATGGGGAGTATGTAAAGACGGGTTTGGGTGAGTTAGAACAGTGGTGCACTGAGGCAACAGAGGAGGTGAGCATCAATCATCCATTTGGAACCTTTTACTTTTCCATGTGTATGTCTTCACCTGATTCTGTCATGTACAGTATGCTGGCTCAGCTTGGGAGGAACTGAAACATATCAGGCAGGCTATGGATTCCTAGTAAGAGTCACTTTTACAAAAAATTAAAATTCCTTTCAAGGTAGTCCATTCAAAATCGACTGACTGTCTATTTTACATCTCAGGTGATACATCAAAAACCCAAAAAGACCTTGAATGAAATAACAAAGGAGCTTTGCCTGTGGGTGCCTTCTTTCTTCTCTTAAACTATATATAAGATCATATCATTTTTTATTGTTATATATAAAACCATTCATGTCTTCACCTAAAACGTAAGCTTTTAGGATAATTGATTCATGACACAGTATTAGAGCCTCTGCAACAAATGGTTTAAGTTATCCTTGTTACCCTCATTTTTCTAATAAAATTTAAATTTCAGCATAATTTGAGTGAGCCTATGCATTGTCCACACTTTAAGACCGAAGGGCTCGTGTTAGAGAATGCGTTAGATTTAAACCATCATGTGTCTTCACTTATGACTTAACACCTAGGCTTTTGGGATGATTGGTTCATGACAAGTATCTTCTTAAGTATGATGTTTTGGTGCTGCAGGTTCTAGTATACAACAGTTATACAGAATCAGTACAATGTACTGGGATGACAAATATGGTACACACACTGTGTCTACAGAGTAAGTTAACATTGTTGATTTTGGTGATACTGACCTATCTGATATTTTTCTAGCTCAATATACACATCTTTTGTGCAATTCCCAAGGAGAAAAACATGTAAATGTGATACATCTAAACATCAAACACCTCTCCTGATCATGTCAGGTTATAACAAACATGAGAAAGTTGATGTCTGAGGACTCGAACAACGCTGTCAGCAGTTCCTTCCTATTAGATGATGACTCTAGGTATGGGATAAACTTCAGCAAACAATTTAATATTTCATTGGCTATCTTGGTCTTAGCTGCACTTTTGTTCTTAAACCTTTGAATATGGATGCAGCATTCCATTTCAGTGGATGACCTTTCCAAATCAATGCCACAAGTAGACATAGTAGACGTGGATCCACCTCCATTGATTCGTGATAATTCAGGATTTGGGTTCTTACTACACAGATGATAGTGATGTATGTATTTTTTCCTCTTGATGTTCTATCTTCTTGTAGCTGTACCCGGACACACTACACAAAGCTGCAAGTGCTGAAAGTTGCGTATGTAGTCTCATTATTGTTGTGTATAGTATATTTTCATCAACCCAGGCTTGTATTGGTTTGTTGACTGGGTTGATGCAATTTTACCCCACTAGTTTCATCAACAGGAGGGGATTTTGTTAAGAAGCCATATCACAGTTGATGTGATATGGCAATCAAAGGTAGAGGATGTGTTGACAACTGTCCAAAGTTCTTTTCTCATATTATTGGCGTTTTTCAAGTATGTAAGTGGGTGTAATTAGTGACTCATATTATAAGGGGTTCGAATCATTTGTAATTTGTTCTTTGCTTATGCGATCTGTATTTATTTGGTGCTATGTTCCTTTTTTATGTTTGCATATTTTTTTGGTAAGGCTGAGTTATAATGAAAAATGACTCGGGGCAAGTGTACAGATGATAATATGATATATCATTTGTTTGAGTTTCATTATTTATTTTAATTTTCAAGTTTTAATTATATCCTCAAATACATCATGTTTATATCTTCTCACATTGTTCGTGGGAAACTCTCGAGCTCCATTGGAGATGCTATTAGACCCACTACCATTTTCCAGACTTCTCCCGAGCTGGGGTTCACCATATACACGCTCCAGCTTGTGAGGTTATTAGATATCAATCATAATGCAACTGATCTCACCTGATATTCATTTTCTATGCTTAATTGCTACACAATTTTGGAAGGAAAGAAAGTTAGATACAAACTGATTCTCATTCTGTATATAAACCAGTTTATTACTACAATCAATACAATAAACCATTTCTCCTTTCATCCTGTATTTTATCATGTTCAAAACTTTTGGAGAATTAACGGTCAGAGGAATATCATTTCATAAGTTATGAAATTTGCAGCTAGAAATACTCTCCTTAACTAATGCATGTTGATTCAAGTGGTAAAGAAATTGATTTGAATTTGATTTTTTTAATCAATGTTTGGGGTTCAAATCTTAAATGGAAAAAATGGGCATCAATGGAACTTTACTTTAGATCCACACAACTTGATTAATTTTTGAATTAATCAAAGTCTAATTAAACCTTCACATACCAAGAGTAAAGTAAACCGCCATTTTAATCTTTAAAAATGTAGTTATCAATCTGTTTGGTCCATGATCCTTGAAAATGGCACGTTGGTCAGATTATTCAATTAGATTGTCTAACTTTAAAACACACACTCGAGAGACTAAAATGAAAGAAAATAAAGAATCACCTGTCTCGTATAAAACATAGCTGAAATTTGAGGTGAAGAGAAAACTACAGCAAGAAATCATACTTTTCAGGACATTGTTATACAGAATATCCATTTGAATAAACGGGTAATAAAAGAAAAACATGAATATGCATTAGTATATCCTATTTCATTTGCACTTTCAGAACAATGTACTGGTAAAACTACAACCTCAAGTCAACTTGTAATACACGGTACTGATTAGTATGGTAAGACCACATGGATAATGAATCCATGTCAGGATTCAAGATGTCCCAACAGAATTGTTGAACTTCCCATCATTTTGCCTCACCATCTATGATTGTTCTTTTTGAGTTTGAACATTTTGCATCTCTGATTTCTTTTTCTCCTTGAGAATTACCTGCCTAGGGATTACATCTAATAGAAAGCTTCCCCCATTCCATACTGATGCAGAAACCTTAAGTATTTGGAAAACTACAGATAATTCATATGACAAGAATATGGGAACAGTCAGTGCTGTAGTTGCCACAGTAAATATGCCTTGAAGAACAATGTACATTAACAAGCGATTTTGATCCCCAAGCAAGCCACTTAGACGCCACCATATATTGTTTGCTTTCTGAGCTTTTTTGGAGAGTTCCCTATGAAACAGTGTATATAGTCAATACCAATCTAAAAACTGAAAGTGAAGAAATTGAAGTGCAAAAATAGTAGAAAGTGTGGGAATGCTCAATGCTCATTAATTACCTGTAGGAAGTCAACTTCAGGATCTCTTAAAAACCGCTGTCGCCGTAAGACGTTGACAATGAGAAAGTACAGAACCTGCCACAGAGTATAAACTACTAAGGGAACCAGAAAAAGCCACATCCAGAGATAGGATTTATCTTCAACATAAGGCCATATAGCTCTTCCAGCACTTCCCTCTGGTCGCATGGCTTCTAAGGTTGCAGGATTCCACCATCGAATGGTAAAGAAAACCAATCCTGAGAAAAAAATATTTCATTAAAGGCATAATGAAAACTAAAATGGATGCAAAGAGAAACGTGAAGTTGACATGTCTATCACAAGACCATTCCAATGGTAGCATGGCATCTCTCGGATAGTTTGATGTTTATGTAGAAGTTCAAGCTGTTCTACATATCAACAAATATTAAAATCACATATTTCATAATATATAGCATAAGACATAGTAGTGAATATAAGAATTCAAATGGATGTTGTTAGGTGAAGAACCATGTATGTGTCTTCTAATTTGATGTGGATGATCCTAGATTATATCAATTGGAGGTCCTTTATATTGTTCTTGCATAAACACAAATGCCTTGATAAGCACACATTCTGGCATCTGTGGCTTTATTTATTCCTTATGAACTTTAAGCGTGAATTGTGAGCCCTACACAAATAGAATAAGACAAATATTCTACATTGTTGTCCAGCCTCAAAATTCCTGGACAGGAATCCTCATTTCTATTATCACTGAACAATCTTGCCAAAGTTGATCAAGTATGAACTACTAAACTTACAATCTCCATCTCTAGCATGAGGCTCTTGAATAGAAATGTTATTTCTTTCAAACATCCATCTTATAAGATGATGATCTATCTAGGACCACACAAACTAATTGATTAAACCAAGGACAATGCCCAATACCACTTTAGAATCTTTTTAACTTTGAATAGAAAAATCAGGAATATAATGGAACTTGAACACAAAGCAAGGAAGATAAATTTTATCAGAGAATTCTGTCATAAATTACTATTGTGCATGCTATGTAGACAAACGCATACACCCAATATATTGTTTTGACAGATATGTCCAATATTTGACCATGGAAAACATAAAACATAAGTCTACAACAACCATGGTACAAGCCTATGGTTTTCCAAATTTTATGTTCTTGTGGAAAAAAAGGAGTAGTGAAAAGTGCAGGTATGTCATACCAGGTAAAAGATGGATAAGAACACTAACAATTTTGTCAACAGAACTGAAAACCAAGCTGCAGCGCCAAACAATCAAAGCCCATGCTAATGGCCCCTGCACAAATAAATAAGTCACGAAGTCGACAAATGAACCATTCTTCTGCAATGATGTCAAATTATTAAGAATAACATGCTTACCTCAGCAAATGAAAAGCAAACCATAAAAAGCTTTTCATTCCTTGGATAAAAAAGAAGGTAAACCAAGAAGATTGTATTGGCATAATAGCAAAATCCTGAACTGAAACGCATGAACAATCATTTAATTACCTTATCTTCATTACTTATGTTTCTGCAGAGGCAACTCATAAAATCAATAACTATATCCTTATGATCATAATAACATTGAGACACAATTCCAATGATTTTAATTAGCAAAGGAATTGAAACACAGTTTAAATTCACAAAGCCCTCTTCCAATGATTTTGTAGCCCTGTGCCTCATACCCCATTCAACTTAAAAAATGCATTCTTTAACAGCACAGTTAACATCACCTCTGGTTTTGACAGTTACAGAGGATTGTGTGTGATCCCTTCTTCAAAATGCCTATGCATGAATACAAGATGACATTTACAAATATATGCTTTCAGAAGCAAATAATAGCTTCATAGTTACACAGTAAACCTCAAAAACAGAAAATGAGATATCTTCCTTTACCAGGAGATAGTAATGCCATTTCTTGAACCTATAGTATATCCAGCGAAGAGGAACAAAGACGACGTAGAACACAATATACTAAAGGAATGTCTTGTGGTCCTGGTAAAAAGAGGTAATAAAAAAAATGAAAAACAATTAAGGAGACATTGAATTTGTTAAAAAAAAATCCAATGACTGTATCAATTAGAAGGTTAGATTAATCAACTTACTTGCCCCTAAGAGGAAGCAGAACCCACCAAAGCCAAGAACACCCAAAAGATGAGTGGACCTACACATTATAAACAGAGGGGGGTAAAACATCAAAATTAAAGCTGTTTCAATATTGACATACCCAAATGGCCATTCATGACATAAAAGAAAAACAACTAATTAAAAATTAAAATTTATAAATCAGAATACAGAAAAGACCAACCTTGTTGATGAAACTTTGGTGTTCTTCAGCACGTTTAGCGATCTTAACGGCTTGTTTGGACAAGACCTCCTTCATTTTGAGCCAAAATCAAAACAATCCCATATTGTAAAAATCAAAAACAGATATGGAATCAAATCATGGTTTGAACGTAACGCACCTTGGACCTATCTCTGAACCTACGCTTCACCGTTGCAGAGGTTTCGTGTCTGTGTACTCTGCATGGTCTTCGTTGTCAGACATAGTCACTCCTCAAGCAGTGTTCGATCTAGGAACAAACAAAGATGGTGCTGTTTGTTTGCAGATCAAAGGAAGGAAGGAACCAATATTTGTTACTGAAACAAACTAATGTATTGTTTTGTCATCGTTCAATTATATATTTTGATTGGGACCAAAAAACAATACTAAAATCTATGAGAGAAAATGTGTATAAGAAATAATGTTAAAATTTTTACATAAAAGCATTTTCATTAAGGAGATTGTGGTTATTGTTATTAGGATTACACATGGTCATTATGTCAAAACAAATTTAAATAAATTGAACGGTTAAGATTGTTGTTATTAGAATACATTAATAATTTTCCTTGTATGTGGAGAAGAGTACTCAAAGCCACGACATGTCACGTTGCCTAAAAATGAAAGTGGAACATTTGGCAATGAGTGAGGAGGTAGGTATGTATGTGATGTTGATGTTGAAGTTGAAGTGTTGATAGCTGGACTATCAAAAAGGAAGGACACAAGTGTCAACAAAGAAGAAACAAGTTTGGGAGGATTTTGTGGATAGCCTGGTGTGCCACGCGCTCATAATAACATTGACAACAACAACGGGAAAATTTGGAACCAAATATTTTGTATTACGGGGATAAGTACTCCCTTCCATTCTATTTTGACAGTCGTTTAAGTTTTGCTGCACATAATTAAGAACAATAATAAATGACTTAAAAGACATAGTAATCTTACTAAATTACCCTTATCTACATTTACTAACACTTTTTTTTCATTTACTAAATATATTAATGAGTAGTGTGGTTGCACGGTTTTTTTAAGTTTTTTTTCCCATAAAAGGGGAGGGTTAAAAATGGAAAACAAAGATAATTACTCACATAGAAACTAGAGAACGACTCATATTATGAAAAAAAATTATTTTCCTAAAAACGACTATCAATATGAAATGGAGGCGGTATATTGTAACAAAATACATACACAATACTAGTGAATAGCATCTCTATTATATATACTATATATATATACTAAATTTCAATTCGATTCGCCTTACCTATACAAAAAAATAGTAAAAGACAAAGGAAACAGATAAATTTTCAGAATATTTTGATTGATTGTTGGGAATGACAATTTCAAATTTTGATTAGAATGAAGATTACAAACGTTTCGTCGTATATATTGGTGTTATTTGTTTGGGAAGCAATTGTGAATCAAATTACAAGTGAAAGTATTGAATAAGTTGGCGCCTCGATCATTTTTAAAATCACGGGTAGGGTCAGGGAGCCTCCAATGGCCTTATTATGTTTTGTATTTTTGTCATGGTAAAAAAACTATATAGGAATAGGTGTGTATGCCTGCCTAAACATTCATTTAAAAATATAAAGTGAATTTTGAATGAGATATTCTTAATGTTCTTTAACAATATGTCGTGAAAAATGATTGGGAGCACACATAAAAAATACAGGATAATGGTTATATAGTAGATCATAAAGTTACAAAAAAAAAATAAATTCTAATAATTAAAAACATTGTCCCGCAATTGTAAAATACTAGGACCGTTTAAAAAAGTTAAGATAAATTATTGGATGGTAAAAAAAGGTACTAAAACCCTCGCTTACTAGAGGATACTATAGAATTTCTCTTTTGTTATTCGATTTAGGGTTTACGATTTATGATTAACATTAAGCATCATTGAACAAGTACTATATATACTCTTCGTATGGATGTTTCTCTATCCAAATTTTAAAAAATTGCTCATACTCCTATATTTTGCCTCATGAGTCTCAAATTTAATATGTAATCTCATATTTCACATCATTACTTTCATTTTAGTTAATATAAAATTATTAAATTGACAAAATACAATCTTTTAAATAAAGTACTCAATCGAAAAAGTCACTAAAAATTATCCAAATATAATTAGGATTTAATTATAATAAAGTATCAGAAATATAATCATTTAACTAATATATATGTTTGGTTTACTATAAAAATATATAATTACATTATAAGCGTGGATCCAATATGGTTCTAAAATATAACATATAATGTAATAAGATATTTAAATGGATAATTTGTTATTTATAAATGATTAAATTAATAATAAATAGTAATAATATATAATTATATAAGTGATGTGTTTTAGAGTGTTTGGCTAGCCATTTCAGCTAGCTGAAAGTTGAAAATACTAGATGAAACCAAAAAAATTGTGTTTGGGAAGGTAACTTTTTTGTAACTTTTTTAGTAGCTACAAGTTTTTCTTAAAAAACTACTCCTTAGCTTTTTTTAAAAAACTACTAGGAGTAGCTTTTTTAAAAAAGCTCCAAATTTCAGCTAGTAGCTGAAAATTGATTACAAGTTTAACCCTCAACCACCCTCACTTATCATTGTTTAATAATTAATGCTGTACTTAAATGTTATTTTACCATTTTCAACTAGTTTTACCAAATACACTCTTAATTGAATAATTGTATATATGGGTGTGAGTATAGGACAGATTGGGCATTGTGATGTCTTGCTCACGTTGATTTCCATTAAATTTTACAGGTAATTAGTACCCGTGCTTGTACTCATTTAGTGGATATTAATCATATCCCGTATGCAAAAGTAGTGTTTTTTTCTCTTTTATATGTGATAGAAATAGAAAGGTCCCAAAATGTTCTAAAGACTGAGGATTCAGGAGGGATCATCCCGTTTCCTTATTCTCCCTATTTCAACACCAACTTACGCCATCTAATTATCACACTAAAGACATGTTCAACCTTGCAAGAGCACCACAGAATTTGTGATACAATTCCTATGTATAAGAATGAAACTTCAAACATTATTGGAACTTTTCAAGATGAATATTTTTTTTTACAAGGAAAGTAACGAGGTTTGCACATAGAACCTCATGTTAAACTACCCAAATTCCCTCCAATCACTAGGCTTTCAGGATGAATATAGCTTCTATAGAGTAAAGATTTCCTAAAGTGAAAGTTCACCTTAAAGAAAATAATATGTTTACTATGTTGCCATGAGTTAGCTCTCGAACCATAACAAGATTTTATTGTATTGCTTTTAATGATACAATACAATCAATATATATCCTAATTTTTAATAGAAATTTATAAATATTTTGATTGCTTTAAAACAGTAATTAACAAGACCCTAATAAAATAGGAGATGTATTAATAGGGGAGAGAGCATCAATACTGTCTAATGATACGTATCCTATTAATAGAAATTAAAAGGTGTTTTTTAAATATAAGAAATATATAGTATTATATTAAGTTGTATTAATTATAAAATTTATTTTATATACTCTTAATTTTTTTTTATGAACAGAGGGCCAAAGGGCTATTATATACCCTTAATTTGTTATTCATTATTTACCTATTTTCATGATAATGGATATATTGTGATATTTTTTATAATCAACTATTAGAATATAAGTTACTACTTTAATAATAACTTTAATTATGGGTAATTTTATCACAATTTTTATTATTAATATTAAGAATATTTATGGAATAAAATATTAAATTTTGACATTATTATTATCCGGTTCCAAGGCATTTTATTGTTCTTGATGGTTTATTCATTCCTTAAAAATCAGAAATAGTATTAATTAATATCCTAAAATGAAGGTGGTTTAAAATTTCTTAAATTTTATTGTCACGTGATTCTCGCTAGAGAAAAGAATATGCCAAGACCAATTGTGAACGACAGGTCATGTTATTATGTTGGTCAATTCAAACTTCGTAAATCATAAATACAGCGAATGCATTGATATAATACTAATGTGAGCTTTTATAGGTTATAAACAATAAACAAATATTTGTAATCTCATATTGAACTTTTTCTTTTTAACTTGGTTAAGTGACGCGTGATAAAACATGATAATTAAGTATGACAACTAAATGGCAATCAAAATTATGATTGGGAATATAAGAGTAATTTGCATTACAAATTCAAGTTACAGGAGGATAATATTAGAATTAGAATAATACTTCATCCATCAAATTATTTTCTTTCAAATTCTTTAGTTTATTTTATATTTTACTTATATTTAAAAATATTATGTAATACACCAAAATATTGGTAATAATTAAATTTAATGAAAGGGGAAGGAAGGGGTCGATGGTGGGTGGTTGTAAGGACGAAGCGTGCTAAATGTAGTGTAGATGCAAAGTAAAGTGTATATATATTATATATATATATATTATATATATATATATATATATATATATATATATTTCGTTGTGTGTGTATTTAAGATTGAAGAGGCATACCATATGGGACAGCTAAGCCTTTGTATATATATGTGTAGTGTGTGTGAATATGCACCTCCAAACCGTATTATAATACTAAATCTTATTTTGCCATAATTTAATTGAGACTTATTTACGAATTTTAGCTTCATATATGTTCTATTCTTCACTTATTAACTTAATCCAGATCAATCCTTCCTTTAAATTTATAGAAAATGCTTTTCATATAGCTTTATACTTTCAATGAATGAAAGAAAATGTTTCATCCACTAAAAAGTTACATAAATAAGTAATTATCTTTGTACATAAATAAGTGTCCTTTTTACATTCTACTTATAAAGACTGAAAGCGTGCAAGAACAAAATTTTAAGGGTATCATTAAAGCTAAGAAATATGCAAAGTTTAAGTCACTCATGAGCTGGAAAATTTGTTTAAAGAAATGACACAATAATTGACGTATATTAGCCCATTATTTTTTTCTTTAACCATATGGCTTGAAATTACTTTATTTTTGTGTGGTTTTCAAAGTGACATTTCATATCTATGATTCTTTTATCCTACGGGTTTTTATCCAAATTTGAATAACATAGAGATAGAGTTAAATCACGAAGAATAAACTGCAATTTATAATCTGTTTTAATGGTGTCTGATATTCTCATTTTTTATAATTTAAAATATGTGCTTAAGGGTAAAATAAATACTACCAAATCTTACCTACCACAAACTTGAGTGAAAAATGACAATCTCAAGATCAGAAGGAAATAAAATATCTCAACAATCAGTCAATTACATTACCGCTTGAATTATGAAAGAGCAAATTGAAGAAATTAATTTACCCGTGAAATCTCAATCGTGATTATACACGTTTCATAACAAATGTAAAGCATTTTTATTTTATAAACTCAGGAAATTATTAATAGTTCTTTTAGGAAAGAAATTATATAATTTGTTTGTTTGTTCATTTATCATCTTTTTTATATCGAATTTATTTTTTCTTGTTTTTTTTTTTACAAATATTCACTATTATTAAGAAAAATCTTGTATGGGTTTAGTCATAATTAAGACTATTTTTTTTAATAATTAAATATTTGTTATTTAGGAAGTTGTTTTTACAACATAACACGCATTATTCATTAAAATTAAATGAAAACTACAAAATGATTTTTAATAGAAAAAAATCACACGAAGCAGGGAAAAAACAAAAGAAAAAGATTCATCATCATCAATTATGTAATAACCATTAGAAATACGAAAGGGCAAAATTAAGAGGATATGTGAATCGTTGGGTGCAGAAATAGAAAATAGAATTAAAACTTTTAAACTAATAATAACAATAATAATCGTATAGATACGAGTTTGAACTTTGAAATGAAAAAATAAATTAAGCGCGTATAATTTTTCATTCATTAATAATAATAATAATTGATAATTGACTATATATAATTAATTCGATTTTTTTAATCTGTGCATATTGCACATGTTAATAAGACAAAAGTGGAAAAATTTTATTGAGAATTATAACCATTAACATTACCAATGCATAAGGTGTTGTGATAGTTGTAATGTAATTCCCAATAAAACCTTTTCCCTTTTTCTTACTAACCTGCACCGTAATTATATATACAGTATGTTTTATTCCATATAATATTATTTTTCTGCCTTCTTTTTTCTTTTTCTTCAATTCAATTCTTTGGTTTTGAAAGAGGTAGCGGCAATTCCTAGAGAGAGAAAAAAGAGAGAGATTACTGAAACAACAAACAAGAAGAAGATAACGAATAAGCTCTCTGTAAGATTTCATTTTCGCTTCCCTTCTTCTTCTTTTCTCTCACCTTTGACTTTTAAGTGAAAAATGGATTCTTTTTCTGTTACAGAGTTTCAGTTTTGAATTTGAGGAGAGGGTGCTCATGGATTGGATTTGGTAACCTAAACTTTTTCGCTGCACCTTATTCTCTTTCTTTGCTTCAATTCCAACACTACTCGGTACTCAATCTATCAACCCCTTTTATTTGTTTATTTAAATTTTTCTATAAAGTTTATTAATCAGCTGTATTTGTAATTTTTTGGTTGTTTAGTTTCTCAGAAGAAAAATTTTGGGTTGGGTTTTGATTCATCTGAACTAACGTTAAATTACTTTTATTTATTTATTTATTTATTTCTGGGCAAAAGATGATGTTGTCGAGAATGGAAGCTGGTAAGAAGGGTGGTGGGGTTTCTAGTAACAAAACGAAGTTGTTAAAGGATGTTGAAACTATAAATAAAGCTATGTACTTGGACAGAAACTCTTCAAGGAATTCAATATCTGGTGCAAGTTCTCGATCTAAATCCACTGGGAAATCCCTGTTACCTGATCCCAAATCAAGGCCTAAAGCCAGTAATAATAATGATGTTGATAATTTGCAGAAGGATAAGAAGTCCATATGGAATTGGAGGCCACTGAAGGCCCTTCTCACATCCGCAATAAGAGTTCAATTGTAGTTTTTCTCCATGTCCATTTGATTGAAGGGTTGCCTTCCAATTTTGAGGACTCTAGCCTTTCTGTGTACTGGAAGAGGAGGGATGGGGTTCTGGTGACCCGTCCGGCCAAGGTGAGTCAATGTGTGGCTGAATTTGAAGAGAAGTTGACTTACACTTGCTCAGTCTATGGCAGTAGGAATGGACCTCACCATTCTGCAAAGTATGAAGCAAAGCATTTTTTGCTCTATGCTTCTCTCATCAATGCACCAGAACTTGATTTGGGGAAGCATCGGGTTGATCTCACGAGGTTGCTTCCTCTCACTCTGGAGGAGCTTGAGGAGGAGAAAGCTCAGGAAGTGGACTACTAGTTTTAGATTATCAGGATGGCTAAGGGTGCTGTGATGAATGTCAGTTTTGGGTATATGGTGGTTGGTGATGGTACTAGTGCTACCAGAGACAGCCATAATGCTCCTATATAGTTACAACTTCAAGGCAAAACAGTCTTGCTTTGATGATGAAATCAGATGTTAAACCCAAACAGCTAGATGGAAGCAGCAGCATGAGGCGTGCTGGAAGTTTGCAAAACTTTACCAGTCAGTATTCATCTCGAGCTGCAGATGAGGTAAAGGATCTTCATGAGGTACTGCCATCATCTAAGTCAGCACTAGCCAGCTCAATAACATCTTATATAAGAAGTTTGATGAAGAAAAGGAATGTAGTCCTCCATATAATGAGCCTGAACTTGATTCGTTCATAGAAAATGTTGAGCCTATCAAACCGGATGCCTTTGCTTCATCTGATCTTGGAAAAGAAAAAGCCTGAAGAGCATGCAGGTGATGATGGAAATACATGTCCAGTGCAAGACAAACCTGAACTTGATGCATTTCAAAAAAACCTGGAGACAGTTAACCAGATGGCTGTCATTTACCTGATTCTAGAAAAGAAAACCATCAAGAGTGTCAAGATAATGAGTTTTTTTGTTGTTGATAAGGGCATAGAATTGTCACCAAATGAGCCTGTTAAACAAGTGGAATCCATCATAAAAGCTCCTGAGGATGCTTCTACCCTTGATAGTATGTTACTCATGATACTACAGGTATACAAGTATCTTCTGAAGATAATATTAAAAGTGATTCCCTGGATGAGACAAGATAGTTCTAAGGATCAGGCAGTGGTAGATGAATTTGCTTGCAAAGAGGATGTTAGACACAAATGAACTACTGCAATTAGAATCGGCTTTAAATAGTGTCTCAGAATTGGAGCAGTGGCACTAGAATCTCCTAAAATTATGGAAGCCAAATCTGAAAGTAAAATGAGAAAGTCACATAGCTTGGATGACGTTACAGAATCAGTTGCCAGTGAATTTTTAAACATGCTAGGCATAGACGATAGTCCAATGGGCCTGAGTTCTGAAAGTGAGCCTGAGTCTCCAAGAGAGCTTCTTTTAAGACAATTTGAGAAGGAGGCTCTGGATGGGGGATTCTCTTTATTTGATTTTGACGTGGAGTATGATAATGAAGCAGATGGTGGCTATGATGTTTCTATGGATCTGACAGTGGAACTTCTCTGAGGGCATTCAGTCATCATCGTTGCTGCAAGATCTGCAGAAGGAGCATCTAGTTGAGTCTCAAGATGTGAAGAACAAACAGAGGGCTCAGATGCTAGAAGACTTGGAAACAGAAGCCTTAATGCGTGAATGGGGTTTGAATGAGAAGGATTTTCATCATTCTCCACCAAAGGATTATGCTGGTTTTGGAAGTCCAATTCATTTGCCACCTGAAGAGCCCCCCACATTGCCTCCTCTTGCTGAGGGGTTGGGCCCTTTTCTCCAGACAAAAGATGGGGGTTTTCTACGGTCTATGAATCCTCACTTTTTAGTAGTGCTAAAAGTGGTGGTAGCTTAATCATGCAGGTTTCCAACCCGGTTGTGGTACCTGCAGAAATGGGTTCTGGGATAATGGACGTTTTACAGTGTTTGGCTTCAGTGGGAATTGAAAAGCTCTCAATGCAGGCAAAGGAGTTAATGCCTTTGGAAGATATCACAGGGAAGACAATGCAGCAAATAGCATGGGAAGCTATGCCTGTCTTAGAGGGAACAGAGAGGTTAGTCTACCCTTTTATATCACTGGTTTTGGAGCTAGAATTTTCAAAAGTCATGCCTTAATTGTTTAATTGATTGAATTTTGCTTTGCTTTGTGCAGCCAATGTCATTTGCAGCATGAGTCAATAACAGGGCAGGATTCTACTTGTGTGCAAATGGACTTCAAGGGAACACCATCTGCACTAAAGCCTAGCAAGTTAAGTTCAAGTTCAATGGCCAATCAGACAAGCTCAGAATTTGTTTCATTAGAAGACCTTGCTCCATTGGCTATGGATAAAATTGAAGCACTTTCAATGGAGGGTTTGAGAATACAATCTGGGATGTCAGAGGAGGATGCACCGTCAAACATCGTTGCACAATCCATTGGAGATATGTCAGCTCTCCAGGGCAAGGGAATTGATACTAGTGGGTCCCTTGGCCTGGAAGGAGCTGGTTTGCAGTTGCTGGATGTAAAAGAAAGCAGTGACAGTGTTGATGGAATAATGAGCCTATCATTAACTCTTGATGAATGGATGAGGTTAGATTCTGGTGAGATTGATGATGTAGACAATATCAGTGAGCATACCTCCAAACTTCTTGCAGCCCATCATGCTAATTCCTTTGACTTTATGCGCGGGATTTCAAAGGGAGAGAAGAGACGAGGCAAAGGCAGAAAATGTGGTTTGCTAGGAAACAATTTCACAGTAGCATTAATGGTGCAACTTCGTGATCCTCTAAGAAATTATGAGCCTGTTGGAACACCAATGCTTGCTCTTATACAAGTGGAGAGAGTGTTTGTCCCACCAAAGCAAAAAATTTACTGTGGTGTGTCTGAGGTAAGGAACAACAATGATGAGGATGATGAGAGTGAAATAGTAGCTAAGGTGGAGATAAAGGAGACCAAGAAAGAGGAGAAAAGTCCCGAAGAGGAGGGCATTCCTCAGTTCAAAATTACTGAAGTCCATGTGGCAGGTCTCAAGACAGAGCCTCAAAAAAAGAAGCTTTGGGGCACTTCAAGCCAGCAACAATCTGGTTCTCGATGGTTGCTTGCTAATGGAATGGGGAAGAACAAGAAACCTTCATTAATGAAGTCAAAGGCTGCATCTAAATCTAGTGCTCCGGTTACCACAAAGGTGCAGCCTGGTGACACCTTGTGGAGCATTTCTTCACGTATTTATGGTACTGGAGCAAAATGGAAGGATTTGGCAGCACTAAATCCACATATAAGAAACCCCAATGTCATTATACCAAATGACACTATAAGACTTAGTTGACTGGAGAGTAGAGTCCACAATTCAGTTTTTTCTTGAAGAAGACTTATCCTTGTTGTCATAGGCTTTGAAGTTGTTAATTTAATTTAGCCATCTCAGGAGCCTATGCTAGGAAATTGTTTGGTTTTGTTCGAGCATCAATCAATCAAATTGCAAAGTATGAGATATGGAGAAAAGAACATGATTGATTTTAACAAAAGAACAGAGTGGATTTTGCTGTAGGCACATTTTTCTTTTGTAAAGTCGCTTGTAACTTTTGCTTTGCATCGGTTGTATTTATGTTACAAGTAGTGTTTGTATATTACATGGGGTAAATTATGTTGCAGTCCAGGAATAGGTGGAGAAAATTGCTGCAGAAAAATGTTCAATTATATTGCAATTGCTAATTTAAGCTGCATACTTGTGACCTCGTTCATGTGATAAGAATGCTTGCTAGCTTTTGGTCCACGATTTTAAAAGCCATTATGCATGCCTTGTTGGTTTTGACACTATCTGAATTGTGATCCTTCCTTTTTGTCTTCTTATTTTAGGGGTAACTTTATATGGTGATTCTAGGATGGATAAAAAGAGTGGTCCATGCCTTATTATAGACAGTATCTTATTAAAAACGTTCAGAGTTGAATAACCTTTGTTTTTTTGGTGTAAATTATAAATATCCCTTATTACCAGGGGTAATCCTATTCGGGACTTAGTCACAATTAAGACTCTCCATCCCTCCCGAAGAGTGTGTTTAGTGAATAACCTTTGTTTAACAAATAAAAGTTGAAAATGTTGAGAATTTCAGCTTTCTAAATTTTAAATTTAAAATTTGTATTTTCTATTAAAAACGTATGTAATTAATATAATATGAAACAATATCCTTAAATAACAAATACTCCACTTATATTAGACATCAATCATATGAAACTCAATTTTTTCAATTTTTAATACAAGTTAAAATTAATTAAAGCCTAATTAACAAGGTAACTCCTATTTTCTAGATATAATTAACAATAATGTACGTAAATAAAATTCCTATTTTCCAAATCTAATTCATTCACGAAATAATGCCCGTATTCTGAATATGCTCCAAGATCGTAAGAACCAAGTCATCATCCAAATATATGGACCTCAAAGGTATATAGCCTTACATCTTTGTTAACTTCTTTGGTTGAACATTCAAGGTGTTTCCAATAATTGTTGACAAGAAAAAGGTGTTTCCAATAATTTCATCGGTGCTAAGGGACATAGTGATTCAAGGTGTTTCCAATAAGATCCAATTAATCCATGATTGTTTGAAGTTTTGGCTATTTGATGCTGATTTTTTTTTTTATATATATGTTGACAGGGATAAAAGAGGCTCACAGTGAGAGTGAAGAGGAATGACAATTCTATTGCTGCTGCTATAGGATTTAAATGCAAGTGAGGTTCAATTTATACTTTGATTCATGTTTTTAATTTGTTTTAATGGCTGATTGTAACTTGTTTTTTTTTACAGGAATATGTAGAAAGTAATTTTGGCTGAAAGTGTAGTACATAAGGGGGGACAAGACTGCTGCAGTGCTATATGATGGTGAGTGTAACTTGAACAACATAGCACATTGAATGCAATTTCAGTTGGATCACTTTTGGTTTGAATGTAATTAGGTATTAGATCACCTTTGGATTTTAGTCCCTTGGTTGAATCACTTTTGGATCTAGAGTTGTTTGGATTGGCGTTTGCCAATCCCAAACTCACGTCCCATAACAATAAACTCACATTTCATATTTTTCATGTTTGTTTGGCTCCACTTATCAAAACACACGTTTGAGTTCTGAAACTTGAGTTTTGCAAAACCAGGTTTGTAGCTTCTGCGTTGTGATGAAACTTGAGTTTTCCTCAATATTTACTTTCTTAAACTCACGTTTGCAGCAAAATATCCAAACATCAAATCATGTTTACTCATACTCAAGTTTATCATAAATCATGTTTACTAAGTATGTTTGGTTTAGCGTTGAAACGTGGTAAACTCACGTTTCCAACGCTTTAGAAATAGTTGGTGTTGGGGAATCCAAACTTGAGTTTGACCAGTTTCAACGCTAAACCAAACACACACTAAATCCATGTTCATTCAAACTCAAGTTTGCAAATTGGTCTTAGTTTTAGCACTTTTGGATATTAGAAACATTATGATGTTTATTGGATCTTACTGGGTTTTAGCATTTTGGATTTTGAAACATTGTGATGTTTATCAATGGGTACATGTTATTTTGTCCTTTTGTCAATTATGGTTTTGGCCTTTGTCATTATACTCTTTATATTATGGCCTTTTGACAATTATTGGTTATGGTTAAATTGCATGTAGTTTTATAAGGAGAATATGGAGTGAAGAATAATAATTTAAGAAAATACCATAACATAATTTCATTATAATTAAAATCAACATCCATTAAATTATTAAAATGAATACAATGGCTAACAACAATAGCATCATCCTACTTCATTTCACCCATTACAAAAGAAACGTTTCTACCTTTTCCACAAAAGACCTAGCATAAACCCCAGCACCATATACAACAATAGCATCCTACTTCGTTTCACCATTACAAAGGAAACGTTTCTACTTTTTCCACAAAAGACCTAGCATAAACCCCAGCACCATATACAACACCATAATTGCCAACTTAATCTCCTAATTTTTTAAATGTAATTTCTTCAGTTTACTTGTCACCATTGTTCCTCCACTTATGCTCTCTGCAGCAGAATCACTCTCCACCCGAAAGAAAAAATTACATCTGTCTGCAACCTGTAAATAATCAATAGCCATTACAAGATTAAAACAACCACGAACCACAATAATTAAAGAAATAAAATGCAAAAAACATTGTGTTGTTCATTGCTGATACAGTGCATGACGCTCTGAAGTAATGGATTACTGTGCTAATTTACTCAAATAGGCATTGTGATTTTTGAGGCCATCTAGAAACCTCATGTCACGTGGCCTATTATTTTGCAATGATGCTACATATGTACACATTTCATATCTATATGTTTTTTGTCATTGAATTTATAGTTGGCCACAGTTCAATTTTTTTTCTTTCTTTTTTTTTTTTGTTTAGTATATTGTATGCCGTGTTCTAGTGGCTCATCAGCGCTTCTAGAAATACCCAGAAAAATGAAGTAGTAACATATAATGCTTAAATGCTTAATGAAAATTTTCTGTTAAATTGCACCCGTAAGCCTCGTTTCTCCAAAGCTGGAGGTGATTGCTATGCTGCCACATGGGGGCAGATTTATAAGTTGATCGATTCCAATGCAGAATGCTACCAACTATGAAGGAAACAAATGAAGCTGCCTTCTCTACACAAAGTCACAAACACACATGTTATCCGGTACTAAGAACATAATAGTATCCCAATACAGGAAAAGGTTCAAGACATGTTCAGAACCAGCATACTATCAAACAACATAATCATATCCACAAATAAGTTGACAAGACCCAAACTACTGAATACCTGTTACTCTCCAACATGACACAACACAGAACACCTAAGCAACTAACTAGTTAGCAGTCCAGCATGATAGAGTTACAGGGATGAGAAACTAATCGACATCCCTATCCTATGATATATACCAAGGCCTGGCTCCTTATTTGCTGCTATGGGGGGCACTTGTACTCTTTGAGGTGAAGGGCCCCGGGGCAGGAGTGATCTTCACACACTTGCCATGGAACCACCTGTCACACATGTCACAACAAATCCAGAACTCATCAGATGTAGGTATATAGTTTCCCCCACATGTGCCACACGAGGAATCCCCATACTCCTCATCTTCATCCAATCCCTCATTGTCCACCCCTTGTTTGCTTTTGAATACTCCCCCGATTCAGATCCTCGCTGTTTTAATTTTGTTCCAATGAGGAAACAATTATGCAAGAATGACATTAAGGAGGAAATAAATGAATAAGACATTTCCTACTTCTATTCAGACCAAATATATGGATCTACAATAGAGTCTAGTGAGAAAGCTAGTGTTGATGCTTTACTACTAGAGTACAAAAATGAATAGTGCAATTATGATACTAAAAATAATAAAAAATAGAAATAATGAGGAAAAGCGGAGGTAGGTAACAGGATTTTTACCCCGTTTGCACTGGACTTTGATTTGTTGTTGTTGTGGTTTGAAACTGATGACTTTTCCTTTTCCTGTTTCTTTGCAGTTCCAGTAACAACCTCAAATACTGTTGGCAGATCATTAATCATAGTGAACAGGCGTGTCCTACATGAAGAATTACGGACTATCACGGATCAGGATAAAAATCACAAGTATTATTTGCTTTGAGTGAACTGTTTTTGTTTTTCATCTTGCTGATGCAAAGAGGCGAAGTTTTCAAAACCCTTTTTTCCATAAAGAGAGAAGCTTGAAATCTCAAATGCAATTCTGATGAGAGCATTCCTTCCTGTTGAGTGTATGACTAACAAGAATGTGAACAGTAAACTGTTAATGAAATAGTTCAATTGTAAAAACCATTTTTGATCTAGTATATAAGCAAGGAATAATAAGGAAGGAGACAAGCATAAGAATAGTGCCCTGCTTATGGTTTTCTTGGACAAGCTTTTCCTTTTACAGTTGTATAGCATAAAACTAAATGCTACTGCTACCTACAAGTGGTAGACAGGTCTTGTCAATCTCATGACAGTTTGTGTTGTTGACTGAAGATCTTTCCATACAAAATATACTTATTAAGGCATCATAACTGAAGTCAAACAAATAATCAGAAAATGTTAAATACTGCATAGATACAAATAGCTGTGAAAAAAACTATAAATCTTCCTCTCTGAGCTCTGCATTTCCTATGAAGATTTAAGCAAGGAAGTCCTACATACTTTATGGAGAGTTTTACATTATAATGTTTGTTCATTGACTAAATCTCTATAGAAAACACAACACAGACAAAGTCAAATCAATATTGAGACATAAGAAACATAAATTCCAGAGTAGAAGAAAAATTGTATGCATCCACAACATGTTTCCTATCCAACACAGAAATAATCATTGAAAGAATAACAGAATAAAGGGTTGGAGAAAACAATTATTATACCTGTCAGCTTTATCAAAACCAAATCTTGTTCCAAAGAAGAATGCCAGAGAGTAGCCATGCATCCTGTGAACAGCAACTAAAGATAGCCAGTCCTTTTTTTGCATCCCATCCCTAGCAAGATTTATGCCCAGTGCAGGTTCCGGAAATAACAGGAGGAAATTCTTCAGAGGGGTAATTAACTCCCACAGTTCAGCGGGGAAATCCATAGAGACAAAGATTTGCATAATCTGGTGCGCAACAGGTAAACAAATAAAGCATCAATAAGTTTTACAATCTAGTTTACCTCTGTTAATGTTTTCTGCTCTGCTTATCACTTGCAAACTTTTACAATATAATAAAAATTTGAACATAAGAAAGAGAGAAAGAGAAATTAAAATATGCAAGCTTGTTTGATAAAACACAAGATTACAAGTTTAAATATGTAAAAAAAAAACAATTACCCCACACTATAATGCAATGAAAAGAAAATTCAACATCAAATTTCAACTTAAAAAATGAGACAAAGAAGCTTCTAAATAAGCATGAATTATGAAATAAGACAACAAAGAATATATTAGCTCCAGCTATTAAAACGATAATATAACAGATGTCAGGGATGGATCTTACTTATTGAAAGAAATATATAAAAATACGATATCCTAGCTTTACCAATTTTTCACTATAACAAAATCATAGAAGCAAACCAAACATTTCCTTCACCAACATATGGTTGATTCAAAGTCTGTGAAATATCTACATCAGAAAAGTAAAGCCAAGTAACCAAAATCTATTATTTTGCTTCACATATAGTGCAAAGAAGCAGCCACCTTGACCAATGGGCTATCTTCAACAACTCAATTTTCCATTTCTGAAAAACTAGAGCAGCTACCTCACACCACATGCTTAACAAGTTCACACCCAAAAGGGGAAGAAACGCACAGTGAACAACACACTCCATCGTCATCATTTTTTTTCAATAAAGGCCGGTTTTCATCATTCAAGCATCCACAGACAATGCAGTAAATAAGTAACCATCATCGACAAAATCACAGACACCGAAAGCTAAAAAAAGCATGATTTGAGACTCGAGAGAGGCAAAAAGAGAGGAGAGAAGAAAAGGCTAAACCCTAACCAGGATCGCACTGCTGGTAAATTCTTCAACATCTGCAAAAAGCATGTATAAAATAAATAAATAAATAAATAAAATTTGAAATGTGAAGCAAAAGAAAGAAGAATCTAGAGAGAGACCAGTGGTGAGGGCCTTGATCAAGCCAGTCCTGCGGCCGTTGAAGTCCCGGAAAACCGCCTCGATGGACCGAGGGTTTGTACTGCGCTTCACCGTCCATAACCTCACTCACCCTTTTTTCTGTGTTTGTTGGTTCTAACACTAACAATGAATGGGCAATGCAAAGAAAAATGGCAAATAGAAGAAATGGGGAGTGTGCTATAGAGATACTACTATTTTGCAGCTGAAAGGGGTATTTATGAAGGGTCCCTTCCCTTCTAGAATTTGCAGTGCAGCAGAGGGAAAGAGAAGAGAGATGGTAAAGAAAGAAATATATAGGGTGTGGATATGGTTTGTTGTGTACTTGTGTTGTTCCTCCTGCTAACACTACCCCACTTTCCCTCCCCACTTTAATATTAAAGAAAATTCATAAAATAATTAAAACACTTATCATATACCATAATTTTTCTCTACGATTCCATCGTATCTCACGTTTTTTTTTTTTCTTTACTTTTTTCTTTCTTTCTTTCTTTTATTAAGTTATATTTTTTTAGCCACGTGTATCTCCACGTGAAGCAAACCTTACTTAAGCTGAATCAAGCATTGTACCATTTGAAACAATCTCAGTTAGTTTCTCACTGAGGGTGTGTTTTTCACTGGTGTGTTTAGTAAAATCAGATGATAAACTAGCTTTTAGCTCAATAATAACTAGCTGCTAAATGATAAACGCTTAACTTATACACACGGAGCTAATAAGCTATCTTTACATTCTTAGATTTTAAGATTTAAAGAATTATGTATTTAACTCTCTTACATTATACTTATTTATTAGGTAGTTATAACCTCTTTTTCTATTTAATTCATTGATTAATTTGTTTTCCATATCTTTATTCTATAAACATTTATAAAATCTATTTAAATAAAGTGAGATTTACATATAAATTTATTTAACATAACTAATAAATAATAAATTAATTTTGATTTGTGTAATAATTATAAATTATTTTTCTACAATAATCATATTAATATATAGTAAATAATTTTTAAATATTTAAATTTGATTCATATTAAAGTTTTATCAGAATCAACCGTGCAAATAAATTATTTTAAATTTGATCCCTATTAAATTTTTATCATTATCAACCATGCATTGCAAGCACTAATACATTAGGGGCGGTTCGGGATAATTGCGAGTTTTCAGTTTTTTTGTTTTTAAAAATTTTCAATTAAATTTTTACAACTCAAAACCAAAAACTGAAAACCACTTTTTGTTTGTTTTGAAAACCAGGAAAATAAGTTTTCAGTGTTTGATTTTCAGTTGTAAAACTTGATTGAAAAATTTTAAAAATATAAAATTGAATACTCACAATCACCCCGAACGTTTTGAAAACCACGAAAATAAGTTTTCAGTGTTTGATTTTGAGTTGTAAAACTTGATTGAAAAATTTTAAAAATAAAAAATTGAATATTACGGACCCTTAGTTATATGACTTATATCCAGTACGGAGCGGATTTTGATCAAAAGTTTGGAGGGAATCACTATAAGATTTTAATATGTAGAAATATTTTTTAAATAATTATATAGATATATTTATATATAAATTTGATTTTTGGAAAAATTTGGGAGGCAGCCAAATTACCATATTACCAACTATATGCGAAGTTGACGTCAAAAAACTACATGCGAAGTTTAAAATCTCTCAAAACTTCCTGTAAGCCTTCTCATTTGTTACCATGTACATCGTAATGTAATCACGAAAAGAACCATGCAAAGCTTTTCAATCACGTTCATGATACTAATAATATTTAAGTATACAATAAAAAAAAACGATCTAGTAAATACCCCTTTGGGGTGCCTTAAGTTTGGTATCATTTTGCTGAATTTTCAAGTTTCTAATGGGATTATGACAACCTATCTTGGATTTTTGCACTTGGAAGTGCCACCCTGTTAGCAAAGAAGGGTGATTTTAGGATAGACCCTTAAAATAGGATCCATGGTGTTCCTTTACTATAATAGATATAAACTTAATATTAAAAAACTTCATAAAGCAAGCCCATTCCATAAAATCATATATGTAGTATATCACAAACTTAAGTTTCATGCAGGAACCACTCCAATCCAGTTCAAAAGACTAGTGTAGGCAATAGCAACTTTAAAGTACATGCAAAGCAATAGGAAAGGTCTCTCAAAATGACATGTTTGTAAAATCACATGAAAACTAACACAAACTGAAGTGATTAGGCCATGAAAATACAGAAACTTAAGTGACTAAGCCAAGGATGATTTGCCGACCATATCATCGGTCACCGGACAACTGAAGCGCGATGCTTTGTTCCACCAAAGGTGAGTCCACCACTGCATTGTGGTGCTCCACTCATGTTTGTAGAGTTTCCCATAAACATGTGCTCTGGCTGCCTAAAATTGACACTATTACCAGAAAAACATGTCCGGTCAGAGCAGGTTGTGATGGAAGATGCATTATCTCCAGTTTTTGAGGAATGACTTTCTACATTTGATAGATCTTCCTTTTGATATTTGTTGACAGGGCCAGAGCCAGAATGTGCACCGGTCACATATTCTGTATTAGACTGTGTAAGCTGTTTGGTGCTGAGAAATCGGCCCCCAGATCCCCTAACCCGATTTAAAGCATGGCGGTGCCGAGACTCGTGAAGATATGGCTGCATTCAGTTAAAGGAGGAGGAAACTATGTTATAGTAGCACCACTTCTTTTGGACCAAATCAGATTCAACAAAAGCAGGCAACACCTTTTCTCTATGACTCAACATTAAATATAATGGAATAATAACTTGTTGACAAATATGTGTAATGTAATTCTACTCTATCACAGTTTCATTTCAAAGTGCTAAAAAAGTAAAAGCTACCCTTTTGATATTCAAAGAGATTACAAAATTCTCTTGCAAATAAGTGAAATAGCAATTTCACCCTGCATTTAACATATATTTTTTCTGTAGCACAGGCTATTTATTATTCTACCCTTGACACCTGGGAAAGAACCATTCAACCTTGGAGGATTATATAAAATGCAAAGCTTCCCCTTCTGTTTTAGTTTATAATATTATAAAATATAATTCAACCTTCAAATTTTGTATCCCCCCCCCCCCCAAATAAAAAAAGGATTGTACTTGCCATATTATAGAAGGTAAGAGTACAAAATTTTTATGCTCCAAGCATGAAAAAATTGTAGCAGCAATTTTCTGTGCTATCAGGTCCTGAATGACAAAAGTAGAGTTTGCAAAGTATCAACATCATATGGAGCATACCTTACGACTTTTAATGAGTTTGTTCTGAGCCTCAAGCTTTGCTCGTGACTGCCGCCTTCTCAGTATACCATGGTATTGTTTTGCATTGACATAAATAGGCCCATCTTGTGCAATATCAAGTGGTAATGCAACTCTGGTGGATGCTAATCCCAGCATCTGGGGCAGCATTTGTGGTTGATTCTAAAACATATTTACAGGCAGTGACATATTAATTTAAAATTCTGTATAATGAAATCAAAATTTAACAAAAATTCCCTTTAATAAAGTTTAGTAAATTTCATGTCGGCAAAATCAAGCATCATAATGTGCACCTAGATAGTAAGAGCATTCATAAAAAGATTGTACTAGACATAGCACTTACAACAGCCTGTGGTCCATAAGCAACTAATGAGCTAGCAAAAATCGGATCTCCATAAGGATAAGGAGCATGAGCCTGAAATTGGAGGATAAAACTAGTTAGTCACTAAAAGTGCAAGAAAAAAATCCAAAAACAGCAGTTTCACTTACCATTGAGTGATTATGATCAACTTGTGAACAATTGAATTCAGTATCAGGATGATTCAAAAAGAGAATTGGCTTCATGGAACCTTCAATAAGGCCATTACTTGAAATTTAGATCTTTATCTGAGAGAATGATTGCATATTAGACAGGCCCAGCAGTGAAGTGAGGCAAGAAATATCACATGAGTTATGCAAAACAACATACATTCCTACAGGATGGGAAAAGGGAGGTATTAATAACAACAGAAACCTTTTCCCACTATGCAGGTTTGGTTTTGTGGATCAAACAACATCATAGTGTCCCATCATAAAGGGAAAAAGGAAGTGATTTTACAAAAAATTATGTTCTTACAATAGGACATAAAAAATAACAGATCAAATATAGTCTTCAAATTAAGACATATTATGCTCAATCAACATGTCACCGAGGGGAATAATGGACCGGTAGCTGATAAAAACTGTATAAATTTATTGTTTTTTTAATTTTTTTAGGAGGGATAAATGAAGTTACTTCATTAGAAAGGGAAAAAATATCAGGTGTAAAGAAAATGGAGGAAAGAAATCCTACATAACATAACAGAGAAATTGAACCAAGCTCATTAATAAAATGAAGCCTTCCACTCACCCTTCATATTTGTTAGGGAGGAAATAAACACATAAAAACTACACCCAAAAATAGCATACTTATAACAAACAAAAAAAAAAAAACAGAGCATTCCCACCAAAAATTACAAGCACTCAAACAAGTAGTGATTGCTGGGTCAGCAAGCAACATATTCAATGTAAAAGCCAACCAGCAACCAAATAATAGAACTTAAAAAACATAGAAACTGTAACAATGATGACGAATAGCTTAGCTACTTTCCAATCAAAGATAATATACTACTTTCTTCATCTAGAAGTCCTTACAAAACATAATTTAAGCCATGCAACATACATAGAATAGAGTAAGATCAGAAATCCTAGAACACCAGTACTAAGACAGACCCTTGAACTATATATTCCAATTTTATATTTAACTGTCTTGACATCAAAAGAACAAACATGCTGAAATTTGAACGATTGGAAAGTTACAAAGTTAAGAGAATTTTAGGCTAGAAAACCAACTAGATGTGTTCATCCCCTTCTTCCCCATTAGAGCACTAGAAAGTAGCCTTTAGAGCACACTACAATGAGTCTTTGACATAATGAATAGTGTAGGTAAGAAAGAGAAAGAAACCATTACAGAATGCATCAATCTCAAGTACATCATGCTCTCAGCAGTGACATAGGAAAATAAGCCATGCATGCTTTCCCAATTTTGTGTTGTCTTAATTAAGTTTGCAATTCTTAACTCCTAACATTTTCATTCCATGCTCATATTAGTCCGTTCAATTTTTACATTTAGTCCCTCAATTTACATACATTGTTGCCCTTATAGTGATTTTTCATCCAAATTATTTCTTAAAACATGATGTGTCACGTTAAAATATAGTTACATGGCTACTGATGTGGCAGTCTTAGATGCAAAAAATTTAATGTGATACATGCCTACTTAATAGGATAATTTGCATGGTAAATCACCATGAGGACAAATTGATAGTAGGAGTATTTTACAATGTATTAAAAAAAGGATAATATGAAGGCAATAGCAAATTTTAAAAGGTGATGATGAAAAGAACACGATGAAATAAACTTATCAATCCCTAATTACAGTATATCTTGCATTGCAGCCTTAATTCTCAAAATATTCAATCACTTCCTACAAATTGATCAAGAAACTCTACTCGATGGAGCATATTCATGGAGCTAGAGAAACCTTTACCTCAGAACTTGAGTTCAATATTTCCTGTCTGGATCTTGGGAAAATAAGGGGAAAAAATGAAACTTTAAACTCGCTCATGACATCAACCCCAAATATAGACATTTTTTATTTCCCTTTCATTTGTCTTTGATCTTATCCAAATTATATAAATCACAAACACGCCGACAGGATTTAAATCAGAAAATCAATAAAAAAAAAACTATAATAAAGCATCATTAATCCCCAAAAATGTCCATAAAAGCAAGTACTATTTTGCTGTATGGCAGATTCTGATGAAAACAATCTTTGACTCATACACAAGCCCAAGTGCCATGTTTTTGTCAGGAAACTCAAACGTATATGAATTATCATAACAATAATAAGAGATAACCAAATATGGTAAAATCAAGAAACAGATCAACCCTGAATGGAAGAGAAATGCAAACCTTTTTTCCCATCCACAATGTCCATTATAAAAAACTGAGGAGAGAATGAACAGAATATAAGACACAGCAAAAGCTAGCCTTACCCCAAGAACCACTACTTCCCTTCCCAAATCTGAAGTCAAGACTCAAGAGTGACCTTAACAACATGAGCTGAACTCAAACTCCACATGCAAATGGGAAACAGCAAATTTTAATCTTGCCACTTGGACTCCACACACATAAAATAAATCACAGACCATGGCAAAAGAAAGTACAAAAGAAAAGAAAAGATACCCCAATTTATTTTTTTTTTATTTAAAAAAAAAGAGAGATATAAAGGAAAGAATAAAAAGAAAGAGGATGCCATGAGTCATGAGGGAAAGGATAAAAGGTGGAGAGGATAAGGGAGAGAGAGTACCTTTGGGATCTGGTAAGGAATGGAGAAGCAAGTACTTGAACTGTTGGGTAGAAGTAGGGCATGTCTCCTCTCTTGAAACCCACTAATAGGAGCAGTGAAGCAAGCTTGTTTAGTACTCTGTCTAGACTAGAAGGCTCTTTCTTTCTTTCTCTTTCTTCACTTGTTGTTGTTGCTGTTTGGCTTTGCTGAAACAAACACGTCTTTACTCATAAATACTACTCATCGAGACACACAAGCAAGCAAGCACAGGCAACACCACCATCCATCGAAATTCATTGACAAGTCACAACTCGCGATCATTGATTCACTCTCTTTCTTTCACATTTTGATTTTTGTCTGTATTCTTTGATGTTAGCTTAATTTTCTGAGTGGGGCCAATGTGCACTGTTCCCCAACCCTTGGGCCTTCGGTCTTCGTTTTCATCACTTACCCCAGCCGCCCTTGACTGTTCATGCCTTCCCCACGCGCATTCGTCCACGCTCCACGCACTTGCATAAAAAACTCACGTATAATCGATTGAAATATATACGTAAATCTTAATTAATTTCACATTATTTAATCATCACATGATATTTTTTATTTAATTTAGATTTTATTTTATTTTTTAATCACTTTATTTAATTAATCATACGTCAATAAAAAATATGTTAATTTGAAATAATTTTTTATAAAATTAAATGTAGAACAATTTAAACTATACAATACTTTTTTAGATGACAATAAAATAGTTAATTAATTGATAAACTAGGCATTGCAGCGGAGCTTGAGGACAGAGGACTCTGGCATATTTGGATTACCATGTGAGTATGGTAAGTTCACGTATTTAACCATAAAAAATGTTATATTGGGAAATTTAAATTTGAATTTGGTCAATTTTTAATAGGGATGGCACTCGTGCGGGTGGGGGCCGATTTTCTAACTTCTCCCCGTCCTCATCCCCTGATCCCGTCACAGGGTAAAATTTATCTGTGTCCTCGTTACCTGACTTCTCGCAAATACCCGTGGGGATCCCCAATTGATATTAAATAATTTTAAAAATTTTAAAAATAGAAAATATATCAATATTTTTTATTTATAATGAATATATTAATTATTTATGAAAAGACAAAAATATCCATTCTATATTATATATATATATAACACTCCACATTACTATTGCATTGACTGTTGTGATAGTTATAATTTCCAATGAAACCTTTTCACTATTGATTTATTAACTTGTGCAACATTGCACGTATTAGAATAATTGTTTTATTTATTTTCATTCGATGAGGGGGTGTCAGTGTCACCCTTAAATTAATGAGTAAACTAACAAATCAGTCCCTATTTTTTAGGGTCACGTAGTTTAGTCCCTAAGAAATAGAAAAAAATCAAATATAATCCCTGACTTCTTGCTTTTTCTGTCACTATAATCCAATTGTGTGCTTCCCGTTAATTTTTTCTGACATGTCACGTTTAGTGACACTATATCGCACAATTTGATCCTATAGTGTCCAATATGGCACAAAAATGACATGGTTTTGTCAAATTTATAGCTTGAAATACTTCAACACCAACATATGAGTGCTTCCCTAATCTCATTTTTTCTCTCTTCTTTCACTTCTTTTATTGGAAGGTCTCAAATCCAATGACATTAATTTTGTCCCCCGATAGCAAATAGTGTGACATAATGCCACTAAATGTGACGCGTCATGAAAAAATTTACCAGAAACATACAGTTGGACTATAGTGACAAAAAAACAATAAGTCCGAGATTATGTTGCGTTTTTCTATTTCTTAGTGACTAAACTGCATGACCCCGAAAAAGTTAGGAACGAATTTGCTAGTTTACTCTTAAATTAATTACGATACAATGTCACACATGATAATAAATGAAAAGCAGAAATATTTTATTAGAAATTGCAACATTTTATTTTATCAATGCATTGAATATTATGATAGTTGTAATTTTCATTTTTAATTCACTATCGTGTGCAACATTTCACATGTTCGAAAAATTGAATTAATTATAGTCCATTTGTTTTAAATTCCAACAGTACAAAACCATGGTTTTGCAGAATTGATTTTAAATCACTTTCGTCCAATGTACTTCGTAAAACGTGCATCATCCATCTCTAGTCTGTTTGTTTTAAATTCGTGGAACAAAACCATGGTTTTGAAAATTGATTTTAAATCACTTTCGTCCAACGTATTTCGTAAAGCGTGAATTATCCATCTCAACCATTCATTTCTAAAGTCAGTTCTACTCAACTGTAAATCAAATGGACCCCTTCTAGAATCAATTCTATTCAGCTGTGAACCAAACGGGTACTCAATGCTTGACGGAAAAGAAGTTCACGCTTTACCTACGCGCGTGGCGCTTAAGTTTGAGTGATTCTTGGAAAAAACAAAACACATCCTAAAGTTTCTTGCAAACTTGACCTCGTCCGTGACTATAATTTCGAAGATGTCCCTCCACCTTTCAGATTCCCCGGTTAGGTGACATTTGGCGGAGTCTTGTCTTAAATGCCCAATTTGGCCCTCGCTTTTCCTTATTTTATCTTTTGGCTTACACTTTATGTTATTTTTAATCTGCCAACTCATTGGGATATATGTCAGACTATTGTTTTGTTTGTTATGTTTTGGGGGCAATGATTCACACACATTTTGAAATCTAATACTGTTCTCTACTTAAATATAAATAAAAATAATTAAATTTATACGTATTAAAAAAATTAGTTAAATTTATTAATTTTTTTATATTATATAAAAATATTTGTATTACTTAAATTATTTTACATTTAATTTTATTGAAAATTGTTTTAAATGGACATATTTTTTTTCTATTGACACATGATTCATTAAATAGAGTAGTTGGAAAGTAAAATCAAAGGGCATTTTGGGTTTATCTCATTAAATAAGGTAAAAATAATTAAGATTTATTTATATTTTAGTCCACTAAATTATATGAATTTTTTTTATTTATATTCAAGTTCGGAAAGAATATACTAATATCACTTATTTTCTGTTTGAATTTTCTCCGGCTGGCTCGTGTCTCTGGCACCTTAATTACCTAGAGTTAGTATTCTTTTTATAGATGAGTAAAAATATCCTAAAATCAATAATTAAAAATAAGTGTATGAAAGATGTTAGATAAAAATAATTTAAAATTAATTATGTATTATATTGAACCGATAATCAAATGGATTCAAAACCCACATACTTTACTTTCTTTTTACTCTGTATTTTCTTTTTATTATCATTCTATCTCATGTATAGCTTTTTTTTATCATTTATTTGTATTTATATTCTTTGATTTTGTTCGCTTTTGGACTTGGGAGTGGCGATAACCTAAACGGGTTTCTCTCCCATCTTGACACTGATCAAGATAGGACTACATTGGATGCCACTTATTAATTAATCCATGATGCATTAAGCTTATCCTAAAAACTAAAAAGTGAAAAGGACAATTAAATATCACATTGGTTTTGTTCAAGTCTGCCATCATAACAGTAGTACAGTAATATAATGATATTTTACCATTTAAATAAGCAAAAAGTCGATTGGACCATTTCAATGAAGGATTATTAAGTTAAATTCAAAACTTTCACAGTGTTGAAAATATGTGAGCTTTCAATTTTATGTGGATGAAGTTAGTGACTCAAAAGGGTGTACAAGCATATCCATGCCCAAAAAAAATCTCTAATAGTTAAATCAATATTTCATAGAGTTTTAATGGTCATAAACAATTCTCTATATATTAATTTTGAAACAACACTTTAACATTACACCCATTGTAGTATTGTACTATACAGGGTATTGGACCGAGTACCATATTCGGAAATTGGCACATAATTACACCTTGCCCCTCAAGTAGTACTCCGAAAAATAAGGAGTAATGGAGAATGAAGACTAATTAGGAGGACCTAGGCAGTGAGACATCGGCAGTTAAATGAGAAGAGTCTGTAAAAGATAAAGAGTACTAAGGAGACATACAGGTTCAGAATTTAGGTAGGAAAGATGTGCTAACTGTGTCTTGAGTTAGCATGGTATTTCTTACTGAAAACACCTATAATTTTCTTTATTTTCTTATTATTTTTTTAGCTTGTTTTTCACACATTACAAATATTTTTGAACATTTCCTCAAGCCTTTCTCAAATTCTTGAAAGCCTATATTTTGAAATCTGAATATTTATTAATCTAATTATTAAACTATTTTTTCTATATTTCAAAACTTTTTATTAATTTAAATCTAAATTATTATAATAATTATTTAATATATATAATCTATTTATTGATTTTTAAAATTTTGAATAATACAACTGTTGATTAGTATTTCAAAAGTTAAACTATATAAAAGAATATGAAAATTTTAAAATAATATAAAATATTATTAGTTACATAATATGATTAGAATGATTAATTTTTATGAATTAATAATTCAAATAAAAATAATTATTTTTTAATATATATATATATTCAAATTAAATCCCTAATTCAAATTAATTACATTTTAGTATTTATATACTCTATTTAATTTTAATTATTTTACTTTGAATTTAATATATACTAGTACTTCATATTTAAATATATTTATTTATTAATAAAAAATATATATTAAAAAATTACTGATATAAATATATGTTTTTTATGCATTACAAGAGATAAAATACTAGTAATTATTTAAAGCCAAACACTTTTTAAAATATAACGAGTGCTCTAAAGACACTTGTCAAAAATGAAAATAATAAAGTTTTTATGAGACTATGTAGTATTTAATATTACACATGTAATTAATACTATGATTTCCAATAAAAATTCTATATATGAATTGTTTAACCAATGTCGTAACATTGTTAGCAAGACCCAATACATTACTCTCTCTATTTTTTTTATTGTTAGTTAGTCGTTCTAAAAATTTTATTTTGTTTACTTTTGATTTTCATTTTTATAAATTCAATGAATAAGTAATGTTGTTTTCCACTTTTATTTTTTGTGGTTAATGTTTGTACGTTCAATAATATGATTTGTTGAGTAATTAATAAAGATCACCAACGTGGATAATTGGTTTTAGTCTATAGGTGATTTTTGTCTTTAAAAATAAAAAATATCCCAATTTAATTTTTATTGCACAGTTTGTTATATATTTTGTTACTGATTAATTACGAATTTTTATCAATAAAAATTAAACAAAGGTATTTTTACTTTTTAGGAACCAAATCCACCTGTTTTAAATTATAATAATTAAAATCAAATTTTAACTATATTTTAAGAAATAAAAACATATTTAACCATTTTTTTAATCGCTATACATAAACCTTAAAAAAAAAAATAATAAAAGCAGAGGGAGTACCTACATTACATTCAAAACAACTCATTAAATTTACTCAAATAATAAATAAAAAAATACTAAGTGTCTAAGTTTGAGGTATATTCACAATTATCTTAACGAAAAGTTAGTTTGAGAATATGTTTTTTTTTTTAAACAATAAATTATAGAATAAAATGTATTTAACTAAGAATATAGAAGAATGAACCCTGAACCCTAAAATCATATGGAAAGATAACTTTTATCGATTGAAAAAAATATAGAAATTGTAATAGAAAATGTAAACTCAATTATTTATAAGCTCAATAATTATTTTTACTCATAGAAACTTTTCTCTCACATTCATTTTTTTTTTTCATTTTTTTCCATCTTTTTTATTCATTAATATAATGAACAATCTTTAAGTGAATTTAGTGCTTTTGTTCATAAATTAACTTTTCACTAATGAGAACCATTACTTGAGAATAATGGTATCTTCATGTTTGATACAATGTCTACAAAATTATTTTCATCTAAACTTGATTCTCATTGATGAATTTTGCCTAATATTTCCATGTTTTGCACTTTAAAGTGGGGGATTTTTTTCTCTCACAAAAGGTGATTAGAGTCCGAAGGCACTTACATTAGATGAGATAACAAATTTAAAGAGCTATTGTATATATAGTAATTCAACAAATAAGTAATACACACAACTAATAAAGTAAGAAAACTCTTCTTAATCGTAGTAAGTCTGATCATGAAACTAAATATTGTTGACTTTTAAGTAATTTTTGTTTTTATTTCTTACTTTGTTCTTTTTTTTTTTTTTTCCTTTTTTCCTAGTTAGTTGGCTCAGTCGACACGATAATTGGGGAAATAAAAAGGAAAATAGATATCTTGAGTAGGCAATCTCAACCGCACTAAATTGGAGCAAGAAAAAAGACAATAAAGTTAGCCTGGAAAAGAGGAGAGGAATGAGAGGTAGGGATGGTGGATCAAGATATTGAAAAGGTGGAAATGAGAAAAATGGAGGTGGTGATGACCGAAAAAAGATTGAGAAGAAAGTGGCAATAAACACGAAGAAAAGAAAGTAAAGGGAGAAAACTCTCACCCAAAAAAAAGAAAAATCCACCTAAAATTGATAAGGAGACATCCCATGGAGGGAGGGCAGCTCTTGTGTGGAAAAGTTGGCTTGGCCAATTTCCACAGCATAAGATATTTTTCGAAACTTTGCAACGATCCTGCTCTTTTATATTATTGTCTAATGATATATAGTATATATTTTTTATACTTACACTGTATATTCATCAAAAATATATTTATAAGGGTAAATTACACTTCTCTCCCCTAAGAGAAGCTTAAATTACAATAAAATATTCCCTCTTATTTTAAAACTTATACTCTCCTCCACTAAAAGATGAATATGTGTTACAACTTAACCCCTTTTAATGTAAACAAGCTCTTTATAAACGTTTTTCTTTTGCTTGATTTGTGATTTTCAACGTCATAGAATGTTATTTTGAAGTTCTACTATCTTCTACAAGATAATAAAAAGTAAAATAAGGAATTTACAAAATTTTAAAGTTGATAAAATTGAAATTTAAAAATTGTCACCTTCTTATAAAATTCTAAAATAAATAATATAATATTTAAAAATAATTATTGGTTACATGAAAAGTTATAGGAAAAAAGAAAAAACTCATTAATAGACTCATTTGTAATTATTTACCATCAATGTAAAAAAAAGTTATTTACCATGACTATAAATGCCTATTTACATTAAAATGGACTAAAATGCAATACATATTAATTAATCTCTAAGGGGTGGTTAATGTTGGTTTTATAATAAGAGATGAGGATAGTGTAATTTAACCTTATCTCAAGAGAGGGGTTGGAGAGTATAATTACTCTATTTATAATTATGATATTAAGTTTTTGGTTTAACCACAGGTATTCTCCACGGGAGACAATCCTGTCCGAGGCGGGAACATTCACATTATGGTGGGGCTAGCTCTCCCAGAGGGGATTTTTTTCCATCCACAAGACTCGAACCCGAGACCTTGCTTAAGGGGAATCAAGCATGTATCACTTGAACCAACCCCCATTGGTAATTATCATATTAAGTTTAATTTAACAAAAAATGAAATAAATAATTGGATAAATAATATAGAAGAACCTTACATTAAAATACACGAGAATCAAGTTCATAAAATAATTAACTTGCATTGATCCAGGATAAGGTTCCACTTTATAAAAGGATGCAAGAATTCCAAAAAAGTTATAAACATTAGATCAAGTACGAGAATGTCGGTCGCGTGTAATTAAACAACTTATGTCGAACCTTACTAGCAAAATATCTTAAGTGAATAATTTTTTTTTATTATTTAAAAAGCAGTGTTGAGATTTTTTTTTTAGCCATTGATAGTCACAAGAGAATGCATAAATACACACCACGTATCTAAAGACTAAAGAAAGGGAGATGTACTAAAAAACAATGAAGAGATGTGATCTAACGGGAAGTTGATCCTTGGATACTCATTATTGCAGAAAGAGAACCTTTGCTATATATGAAAAGGTATGCTGCGTTGTTGATTCTCTTAATTTTTTATTTTCACAATTTGGTGGAATGTGATATCTTTCTTAATTTATCAATATCGCGATGTGTTACTTAACTTTATTTTAATTTGAGCACTATCCGTTGAGTATACATAACTAAATTTCATCCGTTAAGTATACTCAACTTTTCTTTCCCGTGTAACTTTTTTTAAAGTCAAGTGATATTTAAAGTGAATTAAATACAAATACTTAAAAAATATTTAAAGTTATAGTATAATTAATTTATGTAGAATTTAAAAATATAAATAAATAAAACTTAATAAAAAATGTATAACTAAATAAAATAATTGAATTTAAAAATTTTATTAGTTAAGAAATTATATACTATGTTATTATAGAGATAGTTTTATATATTTTTTAAAACTTAATGTTATGTCTGCTTTAGAAACAATAAAAGGGGAAATTATAACAGAATAAAAATTGAGAAAAATTAGTCTGTTTTAGGTAAAGGAGATGAAAATTTTCATGGAAGATGATGTTTTTTTAGCAACCTTGGGAGATAAACATCATCCTACTCCTATCAAAGAGGAAACCCACAAATTAGTCTCCAACTTTTTTTTGCGTCGGACAGTTTAGTCCCTGACTTTTAAAAATGAGCATATTAGTCCCTGACATTCTTCACCATCCATCAGGTTAGTCCAACGTCACATTTTCCGTTAGCGGAGAGCTGTGTTGTCACGTTAGATGACACATAGGATCCATAAAACCTGCAAATTAGTCCATAACTTCTTTCAAAATCAGGCAGTTAAGTCTTGATATTTAAAAATGACTTTATAAGGGATTAAATGTTGTAGAAACGCGTGACTCTCTTAAGAACTCTAAAAAACCTCTCAAAATACATTCATTTCCATTCAAAAAGTGACTAATTATTCTCTCAATGATCAAATATATTCATATTAAATCTCTCTCTTTTAACTTCTAGTTGCGTTCTTTTCTTCCTTGTTTTGATTTATGTTTTATTTTAATTAACATATTTATTAAATGAAATGAACTCTCTTAAGAATTAGATTCTATCATCAGATTGTTCATTAGAATCTTATTTGCATTATAAATCCATTTGAATGAAGTCAGGAGAGCAATCCCACAGGGCAATAAATAATTAGACACTATCAATACAAAGAACCCTCTTAAAGATTAAGTTTCTTATTCTTATATTATTCTTCCCTTGTCTTTGTGTTAATCATTTTCACATGGAGAAGCACAAGTGCAAGCTTTAATTAATTCATAAGCTTTTCATGAATGAGATTTGGGGTACGCTCTTATGAGGAAAGTTCATCGAGTGGAATTTTGTTCAATGAATTTATTATAATGCAAATAAGATTCTAATGAAAATCTTATCATAGAATTTACTTCTTAAGAGGGTTCATTTTCTTTATTAAATATGTTAATTGAAATAAAAACATAAATCAAAACAAGGAAGAGAAGAACGTAACCAGAAGTTAAAAGAAAGAGATTTAATATGAACATATTTGATCCTTGAGAGAATAATTGGTCACTTTTTGAATGGAAATAAATGTATTTTGAGAGGATTTAGAGTTCTTAAGAGAGTCACGCGCGTTTCTACAACATGTAATCCCTAAAATGTCATTTTTAAAGTCAAGGACTAAACTGCCTGATTTTGAAAGAAGTTAGGGACTAATTTGCAGATTTTTTGGATTCTACGTGTCACCTAACGTGATAACTCAGCTCTCTATTAACGGAAAATGTGACGTTGGACTAAACTGATGGACAGTGAAGAATGTCAGAGACTAATGTGCTCATTTTTAAAAGTCAATAACTAAATTACCCGACGCAAAAAAAGTCAGAGACCAATTTATGGGTTTACTCCCTATCAAAATATCCTTCTATGCTTTTTCCCCGTTCTTTCCAACTTCTTGTCACTCTCTTTCTATTCCCAAGCAAATGTAGGTTATCAAGTGAACGGAGGTTGCTTATAGGCTTATAGCGCATCTTTTAGGCCAGAAGATGGTTACTACTTCATTGACCGAAGCAAGTGTGGCAAAATTAGCTGATAAGCTAGCTGACTGCTGCTAGCTGATAAGCTAGCTTCTAGGTGATAAGCTAGCTGATAAGCTTCTAGTTTATAAGCTCGGAGCTTATAAGCTAGTTTAATGAATTAGAAGTGTTTGGTAAAACTAGCTGATAAGCTGGTTGGTAAATGTAAAATGACATAAAAGGACATAAATACATGAGTTTTATTATATAAATTCTATTTGTTTTCTAGACAAGAATATATTATTATTAACTATAATTTTAGACTTTTAAAAAATAATTAAATTCTTATTAAACGTTTTAGTGATAAAATATTTAATTAAAAATTGAAATAAATCGTGAAATTGATAAAATAAATAGTATAATATAAAAATAATTTCATAAAATAGTAAAAAGAAAATAACAATTTAATTAATTCATAATTTTTTAAATTACTTATATAATAATAGGTAAAAAGAAATTGAAAAGTTTTTGTTATTAAAATTGAAAATAGATAATAATAGGTAAAAGAAATTAAGAATAATAAGGGGAATGTATTAAAATATAAGGGATAGTGATGAAAGAAAATTAAATAAGCTACAAACTACAAGCTAGCCAAGGGAGCTTATAAGCTACAAGCTCCTAAAATAAGCTACTTTGAAGTACCTCACCAAATACTTTAGAGTTTGTCAAACTAGCTTATCAACTAGTCAAATAAGTTAGTAGTTAGTTTATTGGCCTTACCAAACACACTCTCAGACCAAACCAAAGCTTATTTGTTTTTTCAGGATAAAGTTCAAGTCAATTTTACAGTTTTACTAGAACCAGAACCCTAAGATGTAGTTGGGACCTATATTATTCTTTTATGTGACATTATAACTATAGGAAATGATTTTGGGAATGCCACAAGAGAGACGTTTTAACCTTTTTTTTTTTTGGTCAAAAGACGTTTTAACTTTTAAATGCTTATAAGAAGATAAAGACTGTACTACGCGGGCCTATTGGAGATAGGTTCAGTACAACACAGCCCAAACCCACCCAAATAAGGACGAGTTAATTAAACCTCTATTTTCGTCCAAAAAAAAAAAATAAATAAACCTCTATTTTTGGACAAGAAAAATAAAATAAAATCAAACCTCTATTTCTAGTCTTTATTATCCGGGAGTTGCTTTTAGAACCCCTTTTTGCTATTCGCACCCCCATAATATACTCTCTTTCCAGACTACCCCCACCCACCTCCCCACTCCTCCAACGCCCCGTTCCTGTTCCCCAACCCCCCTCCTCTTTAATTTTTTTTAAAGCTTTGAGTTTAGAGACGGAATTTTTCCATCTTTAAACTCGTCCCCCAAATGCACACCTCTTTCTGGATTTAAAAATTTTCCATAACCTTCCAATTTCTGGAAGGTTCCGGAAAATTTTTAAATGGGGACGAGTTTAGAGACGGAAAAATTCTGTCTCTAAACTCAAAGTTTTAAAAAAATTAAAGGGGAGGGGGGTTAGGGAACAGGAATGGGGAGTGGGGAGGAGTAGTTTGGGAATGAGGTATATTATGGGGGTGCGAATAGCAAAAAGGGGGTTCTAAAAGCAACTCCCGTATTATCCCCCACCCAAAATAAAAAGCCTAATTTTTTAGACCCTCTTTTTTATTTTTTTTGTTCAACAGACCCTCTCTACATGTACGTAGAAGAGAGACATAGTTGGATAATGGTAGGAGGAGCCCAAAACATGATCACATGGCCTAATCTGCCATTACGCATGAAAAATCGACCAAGAAAAAAAGAAAAACAGTTGAATAGATATGATATTATAATAGGTAAGATATAGATATTTCTCATCATGTGAAGGATTGTCCATCTAGCTTGTAATAGTGAAAAGTAGGTAGTATATATCCGTGCTCTATGCAAAAATTTTACATTCATCATTGCGAATTACTACTATATTTAACCTTATTAATATGGGACGATTTTAGGGTGGGCTAAAATTTTATTTGACCGACCTAGTCCATCTTATATTCTTCTAGTTATTAAAGGTAAATAAATAATTTTATTTTTTATTAAATGACTTTCATATGGCTATTTGAGTTTAATTTAAGAAAAATATGTATTTATAATACAACTTGTGCAAATTTTAATTCTATCAATTTAAAGTTGAAAAGGGAAACTTTTACATTACATGGTACTATTAATTTCATTTTCTATTCTTTTCAACCAATATTTGATAAAAGTAACTAAAAACCAATTTAATATTAATTATTAATAAAATGAGCGTCGAATTTGATGGTCAAAAGTTTAAATTACTAATTTTTTTATATTTTGGATTAAGTAGACCATGGTTCACCATAGACAACCTCATCAATAGGTTATAAAGTCAAAAATGATATTTACATGCCTATCTTACAAAACATTTAATCTTTTAAACAGGTCCTGTGGTACTGCTGAACCCAATTGAAAAATATCCTCTCAAAAGAAATATTCAACAAAACCATTGTCGTTGACAATTTCTTTGAGTCGTTGAGGACATGAACCTCTCCACACCAATGGTCAACCCCATTGCCAACATGTCCACCCTGCCGTTACTCATATTTCTAAGTTGGGAGATGATTTCGTGATTAGCTTCTATTATTAATTAAGATAGATATGATGATAGGTATGGTGTTATAATTCTCATTCTCATACTTGTATAAAAATATCCATGTGTAGACTCATACATGTATGAGTAACAATTTTAATGTATGTAACGTAAAAAAAAAAAGTTTAATGTATGTATCATTACCTATTAAATAATGTATACCTATATCACTATATGCCAACCTATTATCTATATCTAATTAATCTAAATATGGTGTCTCATAACGCGTTTATGTTTTTTTTTATAAACCAGTAAAACATGAATGCTATTATAATACTAACATTTATAGAGAAAAAAATAATAGAAAACAACATGGATTAAAAGTACAATATATAATCCTATTCCAAAATTACAGTGATAATACAAAAGTATAATCCTAACCTCTTAAAGCACTCATTCGACATCAAATGCAAATTTTCTTCCTTACTTCAAAAGCGCAAGGAAACTATTCAATGTGTTTTTTCACATATAAGATTGCTAGCAACCTAAAATAAATTCTCATTGATAATATAAGAAGAAAAGTGCTAGCAACACACTTTTTTTTAATACACTCTTTATAATTACATTGAAAGTGAGACCACATAATTTAGTGGGACCCATATGAATTTTAATCAATTACATGGAGTGTGTCGGAAAGAGTGTATTTGAGAGAGTGTCAATAACATTGTTCAATATTAGAATAGGTAAATGTAGAATTAAAGATTTCTAGAGCGTTCCCTCATTTTAACAATTATTAAAAATATATAAAATAAGTATTTCAATAAACAATTAAATGAACTATTAAGATATTATAAAAAGAAGAAATTAAATTGTGTTACTCCATAAGTGTATTAATAAATTGACAATAATAAATGAATAAAATAATCCTAATTTAAGAATTAATGAAAAATTAAAATTTACAATACTAGTTTGTTTAAAAAAAATTTTGTTGAGAATGTTCCACAAACATAGTTGTGAGTTTAACACTCAAGTCTTAAGGGTGATGACTCCATGATTGAACCTATAACCTTGTGGATAAAATCCATTTGGAGTCACGGTCCACTTCCATTCCACTTGGAGGAACTATTATTTGATAAAGAAAATTAAAGTTTAAGATAATTAAAATGATTATTTGTTTTTTTCCTTCAAGTTTTGATTGACCGTCGCATCCTTAGAGGTATATGGGCTGAGCCCAACACTTGTATAAAAGCATCCGCCGAACAAGTATCCAAACCAAAACTTGTATAAGAGCCCAACACTTATATAATGACCAAAAAAAAAACACTTGAAAAGACGGCAACCATGAAACTCATCAACCAGTCGCCGTTTAAACATATAAAATATAAATAAAGACCTCAAAACTCAAAGAGTAAAAAGCAGATTCCAGTTCCACAGATCATCTCATCTCCCATTATACCCACCAAAACCAAAAAGAAACAAAACACTCTCTTCCCTTCCTTTCCACCAGAAACAGAATCCGCCATTACTCCGAGGCCGAGCACATGGTCTGAGTCTCATTTTCCATTTACTTTAAATAACTTAATTATTTATTTTCACAAACTACGTAGTACTCTACTCTGCCACCGTTTTAATTAATTCAATTATATATTTTTCTTTTTACCTGATTCCTCCAGAGAATCTCTGATTTCGTAATTGAAGTGGCTGCGTACTCCCTTCCTCGATCTTCGCGCTTCAGCTTCACACTGAACTGAACTCATCATCCAATTCTAAAAACTCACCTCCTACTGCTTCTACTTTGCAAACTCCATCCAAAAATGCTTACATGCATAGCACGTCCAAAGAAACTCGGGGACGACTCACTGAGTCACCCCGACGATTCGGACTCCAACAACAACAGCGCCTCAAAGAACCACCATGGCATCAAGTCACTAACATATCAGATAAAGGACATGGCGTTGAAGGCATCAGGTGCGTACAAGCACTGCAGCCCATGCGCGCCGCCGCCGAGTCGACTCGGGAGGACGCGGACGTGGGGAAAGGAGATGGAGGCGAGGCTCAAGGGGATCTCCAGCGGGGAGGGAACGCCGCCGACGCCGAGCTCCTCCTCTTCCTCCGCCGTCGGCAGCGGTCGGAGGCTGGTGGTGTTGGAGGAGGAGGACGAGCCTAAGGAGTGGGTGGCGCAGGTGGAGCCTGGCGTTTTGATTACCTTCGTGTCGCTTCCACGTGGCGGGAACGATCTCAAGCGGATACGGTTCAGGTACGGTACTTCTCTCTCTATCTTTCTGTGTCGCATTGTTGCTTTCGGTGCCGTTTTGAGTAGTGGACGGTGACTACTGTGTATTAATATGGTCAATTATGGACCCTCCCTCTCCCTATCCCTATTCCTATTCCTATTCTATTTGATTCTGGCTAGTGGCCTAGTGATAATGACAATGCTATGTGTCTTTCTTTTGCTATGGTGGACTGTCAATTTCTCACATTACTAGCTACTAATCACTAACTGATTTTTTAATTAAATTACTTTGTGTCTTTATATAGTATAGTTGTATATAATTTAGGTTCTTTCTTAGCAGCTCTCAGGCTTGTGGTGTTTGATTTTTGGGCTTGAGTTTCTGCTTCTTGTTTTGTTTGCTTTAGAGCAACGATGGGCAATATAGTGGATTAAGGGAGTTTATTTTCAAGGGTCCGGCACTGCCGGCTAAGGATCCATGTATAGAAAGTTTTTGTTGAAAATGATATCATTGATTGCATTTATAATATTAAATGCTACGCACTCCAATAAAATATTTCTATTTTTTGATTCTTAACAAATGCCTTAGGGCACTCATTAGCATTTTCCTATTTTTAAAATGATAGTAAATAAAGATATATTTGTTTTTAATTTTTTATGGGTTAAGGCGATTGTATTTTTAGTTAAATAAATTAAGAGTGGATAAAATTTTATGGCTTGTCTTAATTTTTTAAATATGTTGTAGTTTGATACATATTCATATTTTGGGTTTAGAAAAATAACATATTTTACCAAAAGAAACGAGAAAAATTATTTTGATGCATATTTTTTAATTTGTATGTATTTTAATTATTCATATTTTTCTCTTAAAATTTATATTTTTAAATTTTATCTAATTTCAAAAGTATTCATATAATGCATGAAATATTTGTTCGTAATTTTTTAATTTTATAAATTTGTCTCGTATGGCCGTGACCAAGTGGTCGAAGAAGGTCAAACTTAGATTAAGTAGCTATAATTTCTTCGAGTATGTTTAATACACATTGAAATATAATACGGGTAGAAGAACACAATTTAATTTATGAATTTAAGTAATTGAATCAACAATATTTTTATAATTTGGAGTATTTTTTTGGTCCAAGATTTGGAGATGGAATAGGGGATTGTGCTAGGTATGAACCCAACTGGGCTTACTTGTTTTTCATAATAAGCATTGATGATGGGGTTTGGCTAATTTGATGTGTACTTTTTGACCTGAGCGTTGTTGTCCCCAAATTTACTAAATAATAAATATTTAGACTTTTGTCATGCATTTGATCTTTTAATTTTGTTTTATATCATGACTATTTTTAGAATCAAATATAACATAAATATGTTTGTGCTGCCTTTTTAAGCAAATCAAACACACCTGTCATGTAGACTATTTGTGGCATAAAGTTAAAAAATTTATAAGGCGTATCAGTGCAATGCAAGTTTATTTGTCTTTGATGTATGTTTTGAATGTGGTGAGTAATAATCCTCCAACAAACAATTGAGAATATTTGTTTCCGGTAAACAATCCAAATTTTAGAACTTGAGGCTAACACGGCCTTGTCTATTTTGTTTTGATCTGAATTGAACTTGGAATGGGAAAGGATGGGGTAACAGGTTTAAGCCTTACCTATATCTGAGCCACTCTTATCAATTATGCTCACTTACTTGTCACCATGCCCTTGCCCTTATTGTTGAAGCATCCTAAGTCCATTTTCCTAATGGCTAATGCCATGAGTGATTAGCACAAACCCTCCTCTGTATTTACGAAAGGGATTACGCGGGGCCCTCACCCCCTTGTAATTTCACGCCCTTCCCAAAAGCAATCCCAAAAGTGGGTCCAAAAGGAAAACTTATTGTGGCTTGAAAGTGGCTGTGGGTCAGTGTTAACTGTGCTTGTAACCTTTAAACCGAGTTTTGTCGTTTGGTCGGAGGAAGCTCCTCTGCTCTCTTTTCAAATCTCTTCATGCCCGATTCTTCGTCACTTTGTCTTCCTATGATAAAAGTTTTTGTCTTTTAATCTGTAATTTCCTGTGGAGTTCTCCCATAATCTTCCACTCCAGAACTATATACAAGACAAAATGTGAACATGTACTAGGTGGGGACCTAACAAAGTTGTAGTTAGATAATATAGGTTATAGTCTTGTACTCTTTTACCCAATTTTCGTATTTTTGTCTTTCTTTTATCTTATCGTAGGATGAAAACACCAATGGAGTTAATGTATTTTGGTCCTACATGATGACTTGTGATGCAATCCCTAGCTACCAATATGTTGCTGGTGGATGGGTCCATGCATAAATGATTTCCTCTCTCTGTCTCTCTGTCTTTTTTATTTTCCTGATCAGCTCAGATATTTAAGGCGTAGAGTGGTCTTAAGCTGATATTAAAACCTACTGAAGCATCTTAATCATTCTATTGTTTGGTGCATTATAGTGATGTAATTGACACTAAAGTTTGGACCCACCTGCTTTCGATTGCTTAGACAACTCCACTGTAAGGTCAATGTTGGCCTTAGAACAACTTTATTTCCCTCACAGAGTGACTGGTTTTGCTTTTAATTATTCATCTGAGAATTCTTTGTCAAAAAGCATCTACTTGAGTGACCTAGCATAATTGACAACAGTATCATACATCACTAAAAATTGAAAATTCATCTAAAATAATTTGGTCAACAAAATAACACAATCATAATTAGTTGGATGTTTCAAGCTTATAATCTCGCGGACCACTCCATAGTTCACACACTGATACACATGGTAAAAAAACTCGATTATCTCCGTGACAATAAAGAGTTATTATTTCACCATTTTACTCAACATCCGGCAACAAAAGAATAAAAATGAAGACAGAAACAGGTGGCAGAGACAATAGGAACCATTTGGCTGTCAATGTTTTTTGTTCTGGGGTAAATGGTTTTCACTAATTTTAGATTATGGTTGCATTATTTTTTTTCCAAAACTCACATGCTACATGCCTAGTGCTCTATTCTCATTTATAATTTACATGATGGCCTCACGACTGAGGAGTAGTGAATTGAATTATGGTTTATTTTTTTAATGCATAGTCGCGAGATATTTAACAAATGGCAAGCTCAAAGATGGTGGGCAGAGAACTATGACAAGGTCATGGAACTTTACAATGTTCAAAGGCTTAGCCGCCAAGCTTTCCCTCTTCCAACTCCACCAAGGTCTGAAGACGAGGTAAATTCTGAATTTAGGAAGCTCCTAGGCATTGTCGTGCACAATTTTGTAATCGGTTGCTGTGTGTTACTTGAGCCAAATGCTTACTTCAGTTCAGGCAATCTTTTATGTATAAGATATATTATTGCACTTTTAATTTATAACTTGTATCTAGAGTTGCATTAACTTCAATCACTTGGGTTAAAACTGAAAGAATCATCCCTGCTCTTACTAGTAGCTGTAGGTATTTTGTTCATTTGCTGACTTGCTGCACTGTTGGTAATTTGGTATGCATACGTGTGGAGGAAGTGGTACAAGTAGCTATGCTTACTTTGATCAAGGCCTAATAATAGTTTCTCAATGTGAAAAAGTTATATTTAAGAATGAAAATGTACTTTTAAATGTTTAATATTATCATAATTAATAAAATGAAGTATATTTATCATATAAAAATAGTAGTTATCTTTTAATATATGTAGCATTGCTCCTATGTTACAATTACTTGTGTTTTTGTAGGATTTTGCTACTCTTAGTGGTGCACTTTAAAAGATAAAGTATCAAAAAATTAATTATTGAGATTTTAACAACTTTCTAATTTGTTATACACGACAGTATTAACCACTGATTTTTTTAATTAACTATTATCCCCACACATTAGAACTAAACTATACCCCCTCAAAGAGGATTAGTCAAATTCACTTTTGTCATCCCTGTCCTCATTCTTTATAATTTATTGTGGTAAATGTTTTGACCTTGTTTTTTATTTCTGTATTTTGTGTGGGTTAAACACAATGCAGAGTTCAAAGCGTGAATCAGTAGAAGACAGCCCTGTGACACCTCCACTGAACAAGGAACGGCTACCTCGTAATTTATACCGCCCAACAGGGACAGGGATGGGAATGGGGTACTCATCCTCAGATTCTTTTGATCATCAGTCAATGCAATCTCGGCAGTACTATGATTCAAATGGCATGAACTCAACCCCAAAGGTTTCCACCATTAGTGCTGCCAAGACAGATATATCATCAATGGATGCTTCTATAAGAAGTAGCTCATCTAGAGAAGCTGATCGCTCTGGTGATCTATCAATCAGCAATGCCAGTGACCTTGATACTGAATGGGTTGAGCAGGATGAACCTGGGGTTTACATTACCATCAGAGCTCTCCCTGGTGGCAAAAGGGAGCTCAGACGAGTCAGGTTCAGGTACGCTTTCCACCAATTTTATGGCTTGACAGACAATTCCCTTAGGCATTTCCATCCCTATGTCAAGAAAATGGTGATTTAACTCACCACAGGAAGTTCATAGCAGTTCACCAAGCTACTATTATATGTGAATCATCTGTGCATGTAAGAGATATTGGGCTAATTTGGATAAACTTCTCTAGAAGAACTTGCTTCTAGGAGGATAAATTACAATGATTCAAGAAGGTAAAATAAATTCAACTTCTTCCAGAAGTTGAAATTAGTCTTTGCAATTCAACTTCTCCAGAAACTTTCATATTTTACTTCTCCATAAATAACTAATTTTAACTTATGAAAGAAGTTGAATTCATTTTACCTCTTTTGATTCATTCTATTTTTTTCTTCTAAAAGTTCTTCTACAAAAGTGTATCCAAACTATATATCCAAACTGGATTATAAAATCATCATTTCTGAGCTTCTACCTACTACATAAAGATTTTATCAGAATTGATATTTGACATAAAGCTTTATTAACAAACGCTCCCTCATTTTTCATTACGAAACTAAAGTTTAAATGTACACGATAAAGAGAGCATGGTTCATGGTTCCTAGTTCACGATTCAACTTAATAGCATGTTTGGAATTGCATTAAAATGACGTTGGATTCACATTTGCAGTAACACTACCGGTAGTAGCTTTTGCATAAATGTGTACCCAACATGTTACCAAACACACTAAGTATTTTTGGATGGAAGTCCTTTGACATTGATAGTTCATAGTAGTTCACTTATCACAAGTCTAGGCTATGATTGTTTGACTAGGTTAAAAACTCTGTTTACACGTGGTCTCAATTTCATAAGCATGTTATAAATCTAGGATTGGAGATGCCCATTTGAGTTTACTTTTGTGGTTGTATTCCGCTGTTAAACTGTGTGAAATTTATTTGTCTCATTATGTGGTGCAGCCGAGAAAAATTTGGGGAGATGCATGCTAGAGTATGGTGGGAAGAGAATCGCGCCAGAATACATGAACAATACTTGTGAGATTTATCAAAGGGGTTGCTGCTGATGCTTTACAAAACATGAAGGTGGTGTTGCTTATTAATTTGTTTAATCTCTGTTTTGCTAGGCGATCAGATGCCAGAAGGGGCGCAACTTGCACCTCTACCTTTTTGGAGGGCCATATACATCCTTAGCACCCTCACGTCGTTCTCATCTTCATGCGGTCCGTTCTTTCTAGTTATATATTCTCTTTGGATGGTAAATTTAGCTTCTATGTTAGTTAGAGTTACCGGCGGATCAAGAGCAGAAGTTGTTTTGTTGAAAGTTAAAAGTAATGGGTGTAAATTATATAGCTGTTGAAATTGGATACAAAGAATGAATCTCATCTACTCATTACTTTTTTGTTTCTTAAGCATCCATCTTGCAACTTCTACAATAAGATATCTGCTACCCTATGTGCAAAAGTATATGAACCTGCATGCGTCAAGGGGAGGATAAACTTGTAAGCTCATTCATAATGATACGGAGACCATCTTAGTTGCTCTCATTCATACACTATTCACCACTTTCATCATGCATTATCATGGCAACTGACATTTGCATGCCTCTGTTACGAAGTTATTATATTGGAAAAGTCAGTCCCAACACCAAATTTAGGGGTAATTTGGATCTACAAATTAATGTTGTTGGGGTTGGGTTTTGGCTGACGTCCTCCATTTTTTTAGTTGGAACCCGATTCAAACCAAATTACCGTAGTGTTGGATGCATAGTCCGCTTGTGAAAATTTTAGATATTTTATTTTTTTAGTCTTTTAATTATTATTTTTTATATATACGGTCACTCACCGAATGAGTTGTTTGGATTGGAAATGTAGAAATTTATTACCCCAATTTGTTAATTTGTTAATTGAGTTCTACTTCATTGAATATGATTTTATCCGAAAACACATCTCAACTTGTCATTTTTTAATTTGGGTTGGATCAGATTGATCGACTTTTACCAATTCATGTCCCGCCCTAGCATGAAGTGAGAGTGGCAGACTATGAAAGCACCAAAGAATAAATATTGTTGGAAGAAAAAAAATTAAAATACGGTTATTTCTTTTCCTCGTTTTTGGGTCACAAGATAGAAATATAGTTCTAATTAGTCACAATCATCTTTTGATAATTTAACATTAAATTCTTTTTATTTTATAGCATTCAAATAACTAGTTAACGAAGGCAGAATAAAGTAATGTTTGTTTCAGTGAAACAAATAATAATAAAGTATGACTTTATTAAAATGAAAAAATTGACTATTGATAATTAAGTTGGTAAATAATATATTATTAAAGATAACTCAAAATATATTAAAAAAGGTTATAGATTATAGTAAAGTTTATTGAATTTTTCAACGCATAAATATGCTAAATTATTTAAGATGCTATTTGTTTTACTCTTTTTTTTGGTCATGACTCTTTTTTTTTTTTGTCAAAGCTATTTGTTTTACTCTGAGCTAATTTTTTTGTATGTGGAGTTCAGGATAGCAAAAGGAAAAGTCCAAGCCCAATACAAGAGCTCAATCTGGCCCAATCGGCAAAGTGATGAGCTAGTACACGTACACCTAACACCACAGTCCACAGATAACAACACATTTCAACAAAAAAAACAGAAGACATTAACACTTCACAAAGCATGTATATATTTCGACCAAAAAATAAAAAACAAGCATGTATTGCTACTTTTTTCTTGGTCCAAAAAATAGCAATAGCCAATAGTCCCAAAAAAAAAAACAATAGTGAATGCACCCCATAACATAACATTATAGAGTTAATGCAAGCCAAAGTGCTCATGGCTTTCGCCTTTCAGGCTTTCCAAGCAGGCACCGCCTTAACTCAAACAGCTGGAGTTTAAGGCTTTGAGGCTTGACCATTTGAGATAGTTAAGTTGTAGGTTATGAGATGAGATGAGATATGAAAGAAGAATGTGCAATGTTCAAACCCATCAATGTAGTCTCATTTATCTTTCCACTCCTTATGTGTTTCTTGCTAGCTTCCCTAATTGCTTACCTTAGTAGTAATACTAAATCGACAAAAACTTAAGTTCTATTTGAAATCTTCTTTTTAATCCCATTGAGCTAATTAAAATGTTATGTTTAACCATCCAAAAAGTTTTTCAGATTCAAATAACATATTTAAGTAAGTATAAATAATATATTTTTAAAAACAAGAGAGGTATAACCCCAACTACACTGATGCATTTGATAGAAAAAGATACCCCTAACTTCCTAAAAACAGTTAACCCCTACATCTAGTTAGGGGGTTTATCGAGTATATGTAACCTAAGCCTTACTATATAAGATGGGCATGCCAGTCAATCTGTGACCCAATTTCCTTCTCCAAGCCCATAAGTTATCCAAGTAGCTCAAGGTTTCTCTTTCATATTTTTAAGTGTGAACAAGAGTTGTAACTGTTTTTTTTTTCTTTTTGTATTGAGTTTTAGAGGAAAATGGAAGATGTCACAATTTTTTATTTCAAATTAATATTCTCTATTTTGTTAGTTTTTTTAAATTAAACAAATAATATATTAGCATAAACTTAATGTTCTAATCTTTTGTTTATTGTTATAAACATTATATGAATCTCTTAATTTCAAAATAAATAATTTGTACTCCACTTTCTTTCCCTCCACAACCTTCAATACAAATAAACCCTTAGGGGCATCCTTTAATAGCTAACTGAACAACTTCCACTAAATTACTTTTAATCCACACATGTTCCAAACCCTCTCCTAGGCCGTGTGAAGTATATCATGGATCACCCATAATTCAGACATTGCATCATAATCCCTAAATTTTGCATATAGCCTCTAACCAAAGCTCTAGCTCCATCTTCAAATGCACCCCCACAACCAACGACCTTACCACCATATTGAACAGATCTATCAACAATGCATTTTAATTTATCCAATCACAGGGAAGAGAATTCCCATTTCCCAACCTATAACAATGTGCTTAAATTGACATGTGAACCTCTCTGTTTGAGTATAGGCAATGTTGAGACTAGCAATCTCTTGGCATGTTAGCATGCCATGGCTATAATTTTTTTTTCCCTTCTAAAAGGTTTTTTAGTCAAAGTCTATCATATTTGTCTGGTTCTAGATAAATCAAGTCATGAAACTAGACAATTTAGTCCGTTAAGTTTTGTTTTTCAACTCACACTGAAATGTCATACTTTATAAACATAAATAATAATAATCTAGAAAAATTATTGTTGATATTGTTATTAATTGTATACTTTTTTTATATCTTGAAATTATGTATTCATTAACCATTTCAAAGGTTTAGACTCGTTGACTTTCATAAGTATTAGTGTAGGAAATCATGCTAGCTTGTGGTATATTTAAAGTTCTTATTATAAAATGAATTTTCAAATAGATTTTTAAGTTAGGACAAAAATTGTAAAATATTATGTCAAACTTTAAAAAGACTTATATAAGATAAATAGTCCATGATCAAACTTTAGGTATAGTGAAATAATCCATTTATGATATGGTTTGGCCCGACATGATTTATTTCTACTCTAGTAACAAGCGATGTATTAAACAATAATATATAAAAAAGTAAACTACATGGAGTTTATGTGTTTAGTTAATGCTTTATCCTCTCTTTAATTGAATGTTTGACGAATAAAACTATTTTTCTTTTAAATAATCATACATGTCAAAAAGCACAATTTTTGTTTTTCATTTGATGATAAAAACTCAAATGAACATCCTATTTTTCTTGGCACAATGGAATAAAAGAGGAAAAAAGCAAATGCTTTATAAAAACTACACCCAAAACATCTACGAGATTGAAGGAGGCACTTCAATGATCCATATATACCTTCTCTTTAATCAAGCTTGGAGCTCAATGTTAATTACAAACATTAAGAAGTCCTGATTTTTTTTTAATTGAAGTGTACTTGACCTAAAAAGGAAATGAAGGATTTATGTAAGATTGCCTTTGAGAAGTAATAATACTAATATACTAGATATATATATATATAAAAAGAAAAAAAAGAGGGAAATCATGTTGGCAAATGATACAAAGTCCATTTAAAAAGCAGAAGCACAAATTAATAAAAAGCAGCAAGCTAAGCAGAAAAAGATCACCCGCACGCGCGGGAGTCACTTTCAACTTTTTGACACACACAATTCCCTCTTTCTCTTTCTCTATGTAGTAATGCGCCTTTTTCGTATTCTTCTCCAAAATCCAACCTTGTTCCTCTCCAAGATCCAACTGCCTCATACTTGTCTCTTCCATATTATATTACCCATATAATTCTTAATTCCCATTTTTTATTCAAGTGATTCTTAAGTTATTATTATCCTATATAATATTGACTAAATGTTCATTTTGTTACTAGAGTACTTTTTTTAATAAATATTGATATCAAAATAGTACTTCTTTTGATTTTAATAATCGCATAATTTAAAAAATAAGAATGAGTGATATTGAATATGAGAGTAATGTAACATCGTTATATCTGTCAGGGATCATAATAAGTATAGTATAGTTACATTATCCTATTCTTTTGTTTTCAATCTATGTGTTTATGTTGTACACAATTTTCTCCACCGTAGACACATAATAAATGAGTCGACTCGAGTATTTGAAATTTGATTCATTTAGTTAAATGATATAAATTTTAAAAATTGATCATAAAATTTTAATTCGACCTATTTAATTTATTTAAAAAATTGATCATAAAATTTTATTTGAGTTTTTCACTCTAATATACTTCAACTTTTAAATGTGTCATTTGACTTATTCTACATGGAGGATGTTACTTTTATATAGTTTTATTTCTCTTAAATATTACCTGTATTTAATCAATCATAAATTTTCTAAATTTGAATGTCAATTTTTTTAATTATAATTTGATATACATAAACTTAAATTTTGATACACTAAGTCACATTAATGGACATAGCAATAATGGGTCTTAATTAATTCACACAATTTCCTTTATAATTCTTTCGTAATTCAAATTTCATATATATTTACAATTTATGTAGATGTAGATCTCCTTTATGATTGTAAATATTTTAAAAATATTATACCATACATAAAATACTCACTAGTTGTATATAAACAATAAAGCCTTAATTTGTTTAATACTAATGTAAACGAATTTGATCAATTGAGGTCACAGCTCACTCACTCCACCTAGCAGTATTTTCTCATTAATGTTTATGTTCACCTAAAGTAGTACACTACCCTGCAGCTACAAACACTTAAAACTACTTCAGTACAGACACATAGAAACACAATCCCAACCCACGTTGTCACTTGTCATTAAAATTCCCCATGCTCCTCCATTTCTCTATTCTCTCTCTCTCTCTAACCTCAAATCACACGCAATTTTACTCTGTTTCTCACATGATCTAGTTCCCCTCTATTAAATGTCTCTTGCAGCTTTTGACATTCTCTGCCCAAACATCACAGCTCTTCACCACCCTTAAACTAACCCCTCACTCTTCTCTCTCCTCTCATCACCATCACGCACGCACCTTCACCTCTCCTTCAATTCCATTTCCTCCTATAAATTCACTCTGTAGCAGAAACAGAACCATGCACTAACCCCAAAATAGCATGAACATGATGGAGAGAACGATGAGAGATGAAAGGTACCCACAAAGAAGAAGAACCCCATCTTTCTCCTCTTCACTACTAGACGCCATTTACCGTTCCATTGACGAATCAAAATCCAATCTTGACGAGGATCAACAACTGGGTCTCTTCAAGGAAACCACTACCACAAACACCCCAAAACAGAGCAATTCCAGCTGTAACAACCGTGTCAGTGTAGAGAAAAGTTGCAACAAGGAGAAGATGAATCTTCGCCGAGCCGTGATGGTTGAAGATTGGATGGAGAAACAAAGCACACAAAGCTCTCAGTTCGTGAATTCAACTTCAAGCTCCTCTGAATCAACCTCAGGGGCAGTGTTTTCATCCTCAGAAACAGACACAACCCACAAACCAAAACAGAGAACAAGACCCAAATCCCTGAAGAATAATAATAATAATTCAGAGCAAAAGCCAAAGAGAGAGAGTGGTGGTGGTGGTTTTGCTAGGACCAAGTTAAGGGCTTTGAAGATCTACGGTGAGAAAGTGAAGCAACCAATTTCACCAGCAAGTCGCATAGCTAGTTTCCTCAGTTCTATCTTCAACACTGGGAATGTGAAGAAAGCCAAAATGTGCTATGTTGGTGCAGTGGAAGATGTTAGCTTTGAGCACAAATCAAAGTCCCCATGTTTCTCTTCCTCAACATCTTCATTTTCAAGAAGGTCTTGCATGAGCAAAACACCATCTTCAGCAAAAGCTAAAAGGTCTGTGAGGTTTTACCCTGTTAGTGTGGTTCTTGGTGAAGAGGATTCTCAACCAATATCTGGCCACAGATACACTTATGACAATGATCCTAGTTTGTTGCCATTGCCTAAGATGACAAGAGGTTCTTCTTCCATAAAAGATGTGAAGAAGAAATGTGTTATGGCAAAAGAAAGTGGCTTTATGAAGGGTTACCAAAGTTCAAGTAAAGGTACTAATAATCAATTTTGTTTTAAAGGTTTTTATAACAATGGTCATGAGGGTGATGAAGATGACGATGATGATGATGCTTTGAGTTATTCAAGTTCTGATCTTTTTGAGCTGGATCACCTGATTGGAGCTGGAAGGTACCAAGAAGAGCTTCCTGTTTATGAAACTACAAATTTGGAAACAAATAAGGCCATTGCTAATGGTCTTCGTTTGTAGACTTGTATCATGTTCTAAGAAAAAAAATATATCATTGTAATTAATTCCATGTTTTCTGGAGCTTAATTTAGAATATAGTAATTCATAATTCTTTCTTCAAGGAGATTTAATGTAAGCTACTTTTAATTTTAATTTTGTTTTTATTATCCTATAGTTGGTTATAGGCTTTATGCATGCTAGGAATAAATATAATGCTTGACAAATTTTGGGTTGAATTGGATAATGTAATGTGTGTGTTTGAGACATTGGGATAGCTGGAAGCAATGAGGTTCACTTGCATAAGTTTGTCAAAGCACGCAAAGACAAATTGAGAAAAGATAAAGGAAAAGCATATTATTAAGTTTTGTTTTAGTTATTTACCAAAATTGTTACAGATGCTTAAATATCTAATCATAGAGGGGGAGATAAAAAGTGGGGTTAAAAATTATATGAATAATTGTAAAATATAATTACTTTTTTCAATCTAGTTTTCTTAATTAGTCTTTTAACAAAAGTGCATTCTTTTTTTTTTTCAATCTTTTCCACACATTTGAGAAATGAGAAGTTGAAAAAGCATAAACTTTTCCACTGGCTTAGCACATGGTCTTTGGTGAGACATAGTAAAAATTTTCCCCACTTTAACGTCATAGAAGATTTCAAAGAATGATTACTACTCACTACTTTTTGCCCGTTTGATAGTCGCAAAAACAGTGAATTTGAACTGATATTCTTGATTGTAATAAAGCCAAAATTGAAGCTACCTAATTGACAACCAAACATATATATCTAGAGTCATCCAAATTACGAGTCTTCTTTCTTTTTCTTATACTTTTTATTTCTGTCTTTTTTTTAATAAAACATTAAACATGCATAAGGCTTTAGTAAAATACATTTTTCTTTCTCATTTCAAATTAATAGGTTTTCTTTTGATTTTTTTTTTGTAATAAAGGTTATATTTTTATTAAAAAGACATGTAAAAAGACCAAAAAAATTATCAGAAAAAGGAAAATTTTAGATGCATAGCAGACAAAGTAGGGCCTCGATTATGCATTGGAGAAGTCAACATATGGTAGGATCAGGCATGATGACTCATATCCAAACTAACTTTTTTACACCAAAGGAGAAAAATAACACACCATAGGTGAAAAAAAGATGAAAAGCTGTGATCAAAGATATGCATCTCCTACCGACGGTAATGTGATATGAAACCCAAATGGCCAAATTGGTTGACCTAAACTCAATGATCCTTCCTAAAGTAAAAGATTAAAAATGAAGAAATGAAAAGTTAATAAAGAAAGCTCATGATTTAATTACGGCTAACAATGAGATCATAGATGATAGAGGATGGCTAATTCATTAAAGGGATTGGTAGGTGACATTTGATTTGAGTCTTTATATATGCTTGCTATCATTGCCAAATTCCTTATCAATCTTGCATTATGAAAGATTCATTAAGTAAAGTTAGTTGGTTGGATTTTTAATTTCTATCTAGCTAGTTAACGTTAGGAAGAGATCAGGGTTTTTTTTTTTTTTTTTTTTGCTACGATGCCTATTTCTTGTGAAGGGATTTAATTCTCCTATCAATTGGAGTAATATATGTATCAACCAACATCATGAAATATAAAGATTTTATTATTAACACATTACGTAGATTCTTTACTTGTTTGTTTATCTTCATAACATATACCCGTACCTGAAATAATTTTTTAAACTTCTTCTTTGTCATTAGGTTAAAAGACTGCCTTGTGTAGCTGAATGGGTTTATAGTCCAACGTGATATTTGATTCAATAACATTTAGAGATGAAAATATGTCAAAACATTCGTTAGAGAACTACGATTTAATCTAGATTTACCTACATTAAATCTAGGTCAAATTAGACCGATTTATTAAATTGATCAAGTTAAAGCTATTTTAAAAATCTATATACATAAACATATTAGATTCCAGAAATTGAGTATTCAAGAGCCCTTTTTAATTTCAAATTTTACCAATTAGTGGATATGTTGGTTTAAGTGATAAAAAAACATGATTAATTACCTTATTTTCAAAAATTTAAATTTGTTGGGAGAATGGGAGACTTATAGGAAAGCACAAATTTATAAATTCTCTTAACTTAGTCAGTAAATTTGAGGACAAAATTATTTTACTGATTTTAAAGTGAGTAATAGTATTTTGTCCCTCTTTATTTAACTTTAAATGCATCTTAATTTTAATCTATTAAATTTAAGATAAATATAGTTATAAACAAACTCACTTTAAATTTTTCTTTTTTTTTCTTAAATCTCACTTTAATCAATTAGAGTGAAAGTATTACACAGAACTAACTGGGGAAAAAATCCGTTGAATGTGTGAATGTCTATTTGAATACTCCAACCAGTCTTTTCAAAAAGAAAATATTAGCAACAACTGCATCATTGAAATGAAAAGTAAAATTTACCATTCATTACCTGTTTGGTTAAATCATATAAAAAAGATGCACGGAATGAGAAAGAAAATGCTAGAGGAGGCGCAAAAGAAACATATAATTTGGAAACCTCTTATATATGATCAAGTTAAAAAAATATTGCAACCAACCATAATAAAATATAATACACATTGCCAATGAGCAGTAGTGGGTATGTTTCTTAACAACCAAGCACAACCAGTGGCAAGTACTATACAAGATTATAAATGCGTAGCAAGCTCATGTGGAAGCAACATCACATTATCAAGGACCACGCATATATGCCTATATCCACACCTATATGATCCATTGGCATCTTGTTGCCAATAAAGGGGGCATACTCTAGCAACTAGCCTCTCCAATTTAGCTATGGTCCACAGCCAGATATTCAATAAGGCAACTAAGGCCATTGCCTAGAGCCCCCAAATTTATAAGGCCCCCAAATTTTTTTTTTTAATATTAGTATTATTGATATAAATTATTTTTAAAAAATTAATAATATTAGAGATAAGGCCCAAATTTTATAAGACACATATATATCTTACATTTTTTATATCTCTTATTTTCTTATTATTAAAGTTACTTAAAAGACCACAATTCATGTATTAATTTTTGTAAATGAAAAGTCACTTAACACTCAAGAGTGACTACTACTTATTCCTTTTTTGGCGTCTAATTTGAGAGCTTGATTGGGAGCAGTACGGTTCTACTCTGCCTTTTTTCTTGGTTGATTCCTACTCTGTAAGATCCTTAAAACTGCTAAGTTAGTCTAATTCTGGGTGGTGGTTCAATAACATTAGCGCATTTTCTTAGTTATCACAATTGACAATCCATTGTAGTGCACTTCTTGCATGATATTGCATTATCAATTTGTCATGGGTCATTCCGGGGATCAGTACCACATATTCTCCTTTATTGAAATTGAAGTTTGTCATCGTGACAAGATTTCTTATTCTTTCCATGATTTCCTGCGTGCCTTTGAAAAGCTAGGATCAAACCCTTCTAAAACAATAAACATTGTAAATTAATGCATGATGCATCTCCTAGTTCCCTATTCCCTTTCGTTAGGAAGGTCAAGGCATAAACATACATTCATTATTTTCAAATGACGATCCAAATTATTTCGAAGAGAAAAATAATTTAGTACAGTACTTTTATTTACAAATTACAATTTTTATATCTCATTTATTTTTATTGTTTATCATTGTAGGTGCAAGCAAAGTGATTGTCACTACGGTTTGGGTTTTGGATACTCGTAGCTGCGACGGTGCATAGCCATAACTTAAAGAAATTTTCATTCATGGATATAATTTTACACTTTCCAAGTTTTATTGTTTCATTGTTATCTTTTTTTTTATTTTAAAAATTATTTTTCTTGTTATTTTTATTTTAGCCAATCAGTAAAATATGTCAAATAGAAAGTATGCATCTGGTTTTGAAAAGTTGAAAAAAAAGAGAAGAGTTGAAAAATTAATTCAATCTCAACAAGGTGCTCTTCATAAATTTGTTACTATTCATAAAAAGGATGTTACAACTAGTTCAACAAATACAAATATGACAGAAAATTCTCCAGTAGAAATCCCAAATAATATTAATATAGTAGAGCAAAATACTGATAATGAAAACATTCAAGAGGTAGAAAATCTTAACAATATCAATAGTCCTGATCCTAGTCAAGAACGAGAGGATAATGAAAAATTACAAGAAGATAGTTTAGAAACAAATAAGGTGCTCAATAGTACATTAAATGTAGTTTCTAAAAATATTTATGATCCAGGACAATGGGAAAATATTGATGAAAACTTTAGAGATTTAATAGTTGAAAATGGTCCAATTAGATATAACAATATGAAGTATCCAAAAGATGAAAATAATAGACAATTTTCTTCATTTTACTACCAAAAAGTAATGCCAAATGGAGAAAAATATGATCGAAGATGGCTAGTTTATTCAAAGGATTTAGATAAAGTGTATTGTTTTTGCTGTAAGTTGTTTTGTTCAAAAAGTAGTGCTTGTATTGCTAATCAATTAGTTAATGAAGGTACTAGAGATTGGAAAAATATTGGTTCCAAGCTTAAGAGTCACGAAACAAGTTATGAACATGTAACTAATATGGATAAATGGATTGAATTAGAAGCAAGATTGAGAAAGAAAAATACAATTGATAAGGAGATCCAAGAACAAATTAATAAGGAGAAGGAACATTGGGAGAAGGTTTTGGTAAGGATTATAGCTATAATTAAACATCTTTCTAAAAACAATTTAGCTTTTCGTGGGACAAATGAAAAAATATAACAAAAAGGCAATGGAAACTTTTTGAGTTTGATTGAGATGTTAGCGGAATTTGATCCGGTTATGCAAGAGCATGTTAAGCGTATAGAGAATGGTAAACTTCATAATCATTACTTGAGTAAGACTATACAGAATGAACTTATAGAATTGTTAGCTTCTCAAATAAAAAATATTATACTAAAAAAAGTTAAAGATGCAAAATATTTTTCTATCATTCTTGATTGTACTCCAGATGTAAGTCATCAAGAGCAAATGACTCTTATTTTGAGATGTGTTGATACTTTGAGTTGTCCCATCAAAATAGAAGAATACTTTTTAGAGTTTTTACAAGTCAATTACACAACAGGAAAAGGTCTTTTTGAGGAACTTACTCATGTATTAAAAAAATATGACCTTGATATTAATGATATTAGGGGACAAGGGTGTGATAACGGGTCTAATATGAAAGGTAAAAATCAAGGAGTACAAAAGAGATTGTTGGACATAAACCCTAGAGCATATTATACTCCTTGCGGTTGTCATAATTTGAATTTAGTTCTAGGTGATATGGCAAATTCATGTACTAGAGCTGTTTCTTTTTTTGGAGTTTTGCAACGTATTTATTCTTTGGTTGCTTCTTCTACCAAACGGTGGAAAATCTTACAAGAAAATGTATCTAAGTTTTCAGTTAAATCACTATCTCAAACAAGATGGGAATGTAGAATTGAAAGTGTTAAAGCCATAAAGTTTCAAGCACCAAAAATAAGGGATGCACTTGTTCAATTATCGAAAACTAGTGAAGATCCTAAGATAAAGAGTGAAGCCATGTGTTTAGCAACTTATGAGATGGAGAATTTTGAATTTTTAATGGGAATGAATATTTGGTATGATATACTTTTTGCGGTTAATTCTGTAAGTAAGATCATGCAATCTAAAGATATGCATATAGATGTTGCTATAGATCACTTAAGAGGCCTTATAACTTATTTAAAAAATTATAGGGAAAATGGTTTTGCATCTGCATTAGAATCCACCAAAGAAATGGCTATTGAAATGGATATAGAGCCCAAGTTCAATGAAAAACATAAGATTCATAGGAAAAAACATTTTGATGACATTGATAGTGATGTGATAGCTCATTCTGCTGAAGATTCTTTTCGCATTGATTATTTTTTATATATATTAGATCAGTCTATTTCTTCTATTGAGAGTCGATTTGAACAATTTTTAGAATATGAAAACATGTTTGGTTTTTTATTTGATTCAAGTAAATTTAAAACTTTAGGGGAAGATGAATTGAAAAAATATTGTATCAATCTTGAAAAGATTTTGAGTTTTGAGGACCATTCTGATATTGATGGTCTTGATTTGTTTTCAGAATTAAAGTTATTGAAAGAAATTTTAACAAATGAAATTAACACACCATTAAAAATATTGAACTATATAAAAAGATCAGGTTCTTTTCCAAATACATACATTGCTTATAGAATATTATTAACATTACTTGTAACTGTTGCGACTGCTGAAAGAAGTTTTTCAAAATTAAAATTGATTAAATCATATTTAAGATCAACTATGCTACAAGATAGATTGAATGAGTTAGCTATACTATCTATTTAGAATGAGATGTTAGAATTACTTGATTATAAAACTTTAATAAATAATTTTGCAGCTCAAAAAGCAAGAAAAATAACATAAAAATTATTAAGCTATATTAACATAGGCCCCTGTCTTAATTTTTGCCTAAGGCCCCAGAATTTTTAGATACGGCCCTGCTATGGTCTTTTTCCTTTTTCCTTCTGTTCTAAAACAAAACAACGATTATTAAAGAGTTCTTATTTTTTTTTTCTCACTCAAATTTTTTACAATTTTTTCTTTCTCATTGTACCAATTATTACATATTTTTCATTCTTTTCCCTTCTCTTCGTATCTCTCTTCCTTTAAAGGTTGTAAATTTGTAATTATTGTCACAATGGATATAGTATAAAGGAAGGCTTATGCAACAAACATGCATGATTAGCTTGGAATATTTATTTTGCTTCTCCTTTCACTGTATTAATTGGAACTAAAAGAATAATAGCTTATGAGAGAACGGTGCAATTAGATTAATTAACTACATTTGCTATTAGTAATTTTTTTATAATTTTCACGATTTTCTCATAATACTCATTTTTAATTATTGTTATAAATATCAATATTTTTAAACCAAACCGATGATTGAACCAGTTAATGCACAAGTTCACGGTTTACTGATTCAATCTAGTCGAACAATAATAATTAAATATATATATTTTTAAGTAATAAAATAACATAAAATCATAAAAAAAATAAGACATATAAAATTATAAATTAATATAAAAGACCTTATTATATTATATGTATTATAAAATAAATAAAAAAATCATTAACTAAATGATAAAGATTTACGTGTAATGCTTAAAAAAATTATTTATATAAAAAATATTTTAGATTAAATAAAAATTCTAAAATAACTATTTTTTTAATTTAAAAACTAACTCGTTAAATCGATTTCCATCGGTTCTTGACAAATTCCCATTGGTTCTAAAATCACCAGTTCTTTTGGTGTTATGGACAGGATATCATCATACCAGTTCTCGGTTGAACCGGCCGGTCCGATCCGGTTTTGAAAACTATATATGATAAATACTAATTCAACTATTTTTTTAATGGTTAAATTATGTTTTTGATCCCCCAAACTATCCCGATTTTCTCATTTGGTCCCGCCAAATTTTTTTTTCCCAAGTGGTCCCCCAATTTTTTTTCATTCCCATTTGGTCCCTCTATTAGTGCACCGTTTATTATCTCCGTTAAATGCTTGCGTGACAGCTTAGGTGGACAAAATAAGCATACATGACATGCATATGTGTAATCTTATGTGTCCTACATGACTTATATCACCACCTTTCATGAAAAAAAACAATTATAGAGTTCATCAATGTGACTCACAAAGGCGTTGATTCACCACCTATAGGCTTATTTTATCATGTAGGACACATAAGAAGACACATATGCATGTCATGTATGATTATTTTGTCCAGTTAAGCTCATTTAACGGAGATAATAAACGGTGCACTAACAGAGGGACCAAATGGGAATGAAAAAAAAATTGGGGGACCACTTGGGAAAAAAAATTTGGGGGACCAAATGGAAAAATCGAGATATTTTGAGGGACCAATGACATATTTTAGCCTTTTTTAATTCAACTTCAAAAAATTAAATATCTCAGAATTTATCCATATAATTAATTTCACTTTCACTTTAATATATTTATATTTCAAAGAGATAAAATTTATATGACAAAAAAAATGTAATTTGAAGCCCTCAATGTGTGAAAGTAACCGGTAGCCAGCAACAAATGCATTCACATTTTTGCAATGAATTGCTTTCTAATGTAGTGTAATTACTGAATATGAGTTGCCAATTTAGCTTCTTTTTCAATAGTAACTACAGTTTAAAGATGCTCTGAAGAGAAATGTTATTTGTACAACAATAGTTATGCAACATAACATACAACTAAGAGAGAGATAATAATAGAAGAGAGAGAAATGTGAGATGTGATAGGTGATAAGTGATGTGATGATGAGAGATAGAAATAAAAAGTGTGTTGTAAGTGTTTTTGTATAAATTGGTTGTATGAATAACATAGCTCTGCTCTAAATGTTTCTTTTGACTTTTGATTGAATTTTTCTTATTTTGCAAATTAAATGAATTTTGACGTTTCAAAAGATGTATTTTAAAATTAAAGAGTTGTAGTTTAACTGACAATGTAAGTTGAGATTGTGGGTAAAACTTTTGGGTTCGATCTCCAATAAACACGTACACTCTTAGAGAGGGTGGTGAGCCTTAATTAACCGTGACTAAGTCTTGAACAAAATTACCCCTATAGATAATAGGAGATACATGTGATTAATATAATGTAAGTGTTATTTGTATTTTGTACGGACCTTATTATAAGGTAAGATATTCAAATCCTAAAATTGTTATTTTTAGAAAAATTTTATTTAACTAAGTTCCTCTATCCGAGCATTAAATACTCAACTATGTCTTTATCAAATTCCCCTGTGAAGACAAAAAATTTGCATTTTGCAATTGTTTTTTTAAAGTACATTAATGAGATAGAATTTCGCATTCTGGAATTATGTAGAACAACCAAGGAAAGGAATTTAATCATAAAAAAGAGAGTTAGTTGGTACAATAAGTACTTTGGCTATGCCATAGACTGCTTAGATCGTAAAGTCAGACAAGCTAGTCTTCTGTAGATAAAAACGTTACCCACTTTCCGTGATACCGTATACAGCATTTCATAGTCAAAATATTAAGTCCGCATAATGTGTTTAATAAATTGTATATTGTTTTTTATTGATTCTATAAATTTATTATAATTAATTATATACTCAATTATAAATCAAATAAAAAAGTTAACATTAATTTATTTAAAATGAATGACATTAATTTATTTTTTAAATTAACAATAAAAGTAATATTAATTTTTATTTTCCCATAGAAGTTGTAAAAAAAACTAATATTACTTTTTAATATATGAATTAATTTTATGTTATTTAATTTTTAAAAATCAAAGTGATGTAAACTTTTTTTTTCCAATGTGAAGATAGATGTTAACTTTTTCTTTAATTTATCTGACTATCCTTACAATATTATAAATAGAAAAAATGACAATGGTAATATATACATATACATAAAAAAAAGTATGACCACTAATTAAAGGAGCTATTCAGAGGCATTTGTGTTTAACCAAAGCAAACCAAGCTCCACTGTATAAGACACATCCTGCAGCAAAAATAGCCCAAGACACAGAAATAGTCTGCTCCCATGTTGACTGCCAAATGTTGTTCACGGTCAAGCATTGCAGACAGCCGAATAAAAATCCAAGCACACACCAACATCAGAATATCACAGCAAAAAAGGATAAGAAAAGGATGGATCTTTTGCTTTCAAGCATTTCCATGTTCTGATCTTGATTAGATCTACAACAGCTGACGGTTCCACAACCTTATTGGAAAAGATAACATCATTTCGGGCAAGCCATAAGGACCAAATTGTCACCAACCAGACCAAGGACCAACACAATCTACTGTTACCACTACATTCAGGTAAACTGACAAAATGACAAAAATTCTCCAAACAACCAGAATGTAGTACAAAATGAAAACCACCACACCTCACACAAGACATCCATACTTCGTGAGCAAAAGGGCATTCAAAAAACAAGTGTGAGGTAGTTTCTAGAGCTTGACCACACCATACACAATCATCATTTAAACCATGTAAAACATTCCTTTTAGAGAGATTTTGTTTGGTAGGAATTCTATTTAAAATAGTTCTCCATACAAAACAAGAAATCTTTGCTGGAACAAATTTATACCATAAGAACTGATACATCGAAAATTCTACAAAGAGGTCCTCATTAACAATTTTTTGATAAGCAGATCTGACAGAATAAATACCTTCCACATCTACACTCCAATGCTAACAATCTGCACGATCCTCAACCAGATGTACTGACTGTTGCTCAGAGGATAGCTGTTGTAGTTGAACTTGCTCCCATTGAAACAAGACCTTGCGCCAGCTCCATATCCCGGATACACCATGTTTATTCCTAACTAACATATTGGCAATACTCACATCCTTATTGTTAGAACCAGAGAATAATCTAGGATATCTATCACACAACGGCACCCCATCAAGCCATACATCCTTCCAAAAAAGTGTGTCATCCCCATTCCCCACTTTTTTTAAGACAACATTTAGAAAACCAGTTCATAGTTATGTCAAAATTGATATCAATAGACCAAAGATCTCTCCACCAACTAGACCCCTTCTTCCTCCCCCCCACCCACTGATACACACTCCACCCCATAAATAGAAGAAAGCACCCTATGCCAAAACCTTCCCTTCTCTACTAGCAATCTCAACCTCCACTTGCCTAACAAAGCCAAATTGAAAGCTCTCAAGTCCCGAATACCCAAACCCCCATTTTTTCTCCCTACATACATCCTCCCAAGCAACCCAAGAGATTTTATTTGTACCCGAATTCCCACCCCACAAAAAGGAAATAAAAGAGAATTAAGTTTTGAAATAATACCTTTGGGGGCCTTGAAAAAGGAAAGGAAATAGATCGAAATAGAGTTGAGGATCGACCACAAAAGGATAAGACGACCACCAAAAGACAACACTTTACACTTCCACCCAGACAACCGCTTCTCAATCTTCTGAATAATATGACTCCAGGTCTTCTTTCTTCTCGGATTTGCACCAATAGGTAAGCCCAAATAGTAAAACGGAAGTGACCCAACTTTACAATTCAGAAAATTTGAAGCCTCAATTACCCAGCTCTTATTGACATTGACGCCAATTAGCTTACTTTTATGAAAGTTAACTTAAAGTCCTGCCACTAATTCAAAAATTTGGAGAACGACTTTAATAGTCTATAAATTTTGAATAGAAGCCTCCCCACAAGAATTGTGTCATCCGCATACTGTAGATGGGATACCACCACCTTATCGCAACCGGCCATATAACCAGAAAAAAGATTAGAGTTTACTGCCTTAGACATCAAGGCATTCAACTCCTCAGCCACAATGAGAAACAAAAAAGGTGCTAACGGATCACCTTGACGCACACCGCAGGTAATCCCAAATTCACTCGTTGGGCTACCATTGATTAACACCGAAATTCTGGAAGTACGAAGGCATTCACACACCCACCTTCTCCATTTTTCAGGAAAGCCCATTCTACCCATCACATACTGTAGAAAATCCCAACTGACTGCATCATATGCCTTTTCAAAGTCTACCTTAAATAGTAGACAGCTCCTTCCCTTTCTCTTCATTTCTTCAATTGCTTCATTCACAATAATGACACTGTAAAAAATGGACCTGCCTTTAACAAAAGCTGATTGGCAGTCTGAGATAACAATCCCAATTAGAGGGGTTGTGTTATATTTTGTTTCATTTGCCTATGCTTTATTTTGCTCTTAGGATGGTAATCTTTTCTTTTGACTGGGGATGGTCTTTTTAGTTTCGTTTTTGTACCTTCGTTGGTCCTTATCATTATTATTAGTATCTTTGTATGATGGGTTGAAGTACCCCTTGTACTCCTTTTTAATTAATTAATTCCCTTTGCTTAGAAAAAAAAACATAAAAAAGTATGAAAACTAACTACTATAAATAATTTTAGTTATATAAAATAATTAGAATTAGTATGTAAAATAATATTATATCTATCATCTAAAATATAAATAATGAAAAAATTGAAAATTTAAATATGTATTTTTTTATATGATTATGTATATCTAAATTAATTTATTTTGTATTTAAAATAATTATGATAAATTTTGAGTGCAAGTTTTTTGAAATAAAACTAACCAAAATTAACACAGTTTGTTTTTACTTTTTTTTTTGTCTAGTAGCGTAAATATATATATATATATATTTTTATAAAAGGCAATTCTATATAGAAATCAGAAATGGAATGAATGCATGTAAAACAAAACCCACACGTGGTTAACTGGGGCTCACACACCATCTCAGAAACATTTCACAGCTTTTGTAAAGAGAAAAAATCATCAGTCACGTGCGCACGTGTGGCTGGCACGGTGCTTTTTATGTCCCCTATAATTATTTTATCCCTTATTATATAATAACCTCAAAAAAGTGTTTTTTTAGAAAATACATATATATATTAATATATAGTTATAAACATCTCAGCGCTCAATTCTCAACATCTAGGCACCAGGGAGTGGCATCTTTAACAATCCTCCTTACCCTTTTCCTCAACAGGCAAAATTAACTAAATTGCTCCTGCTTTTTTTTACTTTTTTTTGTTGTAAACTTTTCCCTGTTTTTTTGTCAAAGTACCATAACAACATTGACATAAGATGAGCTAGAAGGTGGTGAAATCTATCTTTTTATGAGTGTTTTATTTCTTCAGCAAAAAATTGTGTGTGTGAAATTAATTCTTGAGTATTTTTTCTTCTTGTTTAACATATATTTTTTCATTAGAACAATTTATTTTAATTGTCAACAATTCACACAAAGCTTATGTTATGTACTGTAAAAAGCTCAAAACTATTAAGGATAAATTGAAAAATGAACTTTGTTTAAAGCACAAATAAGTGGATATTAGATAGAAATTAATTGATTTTTTTCATAATTTTTGTGTGTAAGCAACTTAACTTGGTAAAAGGTTAATATGATGTTTGGTTAAAAGTTCCAAAAGTACGTTCACGACGTTTCAAGAAGGAATTGTCTGTTCCAATGTCAATTTTGAGAAGCAACATGGTGTTAGATTTGGATCCAACGTACGTTTACTCAATTTAAATGTTTTCACAAACATGCTCTAATTAAGTGTGAGTTTGGATGGTCATTCGAGATGTGCTTTTGCATCATCCCGAGGCTAACCTAATAAGGATAGCTTAAATAAAAAACGTACGTTTGCTTTGAATTTACGTCTACCCAAACATACTGAAAGCTAGGTTATAAAAGTTGTTGGATGCCATATTTGTTTTTAGGAATTGATTTTACCCATCATCATTTTAATTCTACACATTCTAATCTCACTTTTCCCCCCTAAAATACCTTTTTTTTTTATTTAAAACATTTTCATCTTTCACATTCTCTCTTATGTAGAAAAAGAAAAAGTAACGTTGTGTGCAAGCTTCAGAGTTGTTAGATCTCACAAAAATGTCGGGCCTTCACCGTCGACTTCCCGAAAGAAGCGTCTCAAATCCCAAATGGAAGAAGAAGAGAGTGTTTGTTGCGGAATTTGCTACGCCGAGCATGGGGTTTTGATCGCGGGGGAGATTGATTGTTGTAGCCACTATTGTTGCTTCGTTTGCATCATGGAATGGGCCAAGCGTGAGTCTCGTTGTTTAATTTGTCTCCAAAGATTCTCCAACGTTCGTAGATCCCTTAGCATGGTGTCTTTTCTTCCTCAAGGGACATTAAAGTCCCTCTTCGTGACCATTTAATAACTTGCACACAACATTATATGGAGTTTTTTCCAATTATGCAACACTATCCCTCTTTCTACATAACGACAATATATTGATGTAGGGATGGCGAAGTGGGTTGGGCCCGGCGGGCCAGCCCGCCTAACCCGCAAAAAATGGCGGGGTGGGTTAGGTCCCTCTGCCCCGCCAACCCACTCAGCCCGCCCAACCCGCCAACCCGGCGGGCCAAATAGGTGGGTCGGGGCGGGTTGGCCCGCCGGGTTGGCCCGTAGGGTTAGCCCGCCAAATTTATTCATTTTTTTACTCTTTTTATTTATATTTAGTATTTAATTATAATAATTTTATAAATATTAAGGAAAAATGTTATGTAAAGACAAAAAATTATAAATAATTTTTTTAAATTTTATTAAAATTTAAATTTATTATGTATTATATTTATTTTAAATTTATTTTATTTCTTTATAATTTTTTTGGGTGGACCAGGCGGGCCGGCCCGCCAACCCGCCTTAAAAGGGGTGGGTTGTACATCCTGGCCCATTTTTTTCTGGCGGGCCAACCCGCCCCGCCCCGTTTTTTAGCGAGCCAACGGCGGGGCGGGCCATGGTGGGGCAGGCTGGCCCACTTTGCCACCCCTATATTGATGGAAAGCACCGGTAATAAATTACCAGAAAACAATGACAACTAGCTTTCAAGATTTATATTTCTTAACTCAATTAGCAGTGCACCGGTAATAAAAGACACATATAAACGATAGCAGAATGTGCATCTTAGAATGGAAAAGTAAACAGTTGTAGAAGACATTCAAAGTTCAATAAACCAAAGAAGGAAGCTGGGTTTCATAAAAAAAGGAGAAAGAAGGGAGAGGCAGGGTCGACCCAATATTTCTATAGGTCTAAAGCAAATTATAAATTGAGGGTCTATTCATAAGAGATAAGAGACCTCAAATAACATATCTATTTTAAAAAATGGAAATATATTTTTAACAAATAAAATTTAATAATATTTTATGTATTTGATATAAAAATTTTATTAATTTTAATATGTAAGATATATACCAATAGAAAATTTGAGGCCTTGTAAAAGAAGGGTATTTTTTTTTTAGGCGGGGGGGAATAGGAATGAGATGTGTGGAATTAAAAAAAAAATGGATAAAAATTAAATATTTTTCTCTTGGAACGAATGTATTTTTCGTATGGGCCAATAGTCCATGTTCAGTTTGATATATTTTTATTATTTTCTCTTTTTTGTTTTTGAAATGTTCGGTTTGATTTTTTTTGGTCATTTGTTCGGTTTGATATTGAAGCTTCTTAGTGTCAGTGTAGCTACAGTTGTGTAGAAAAGTTAGGTCCATTTACAAAAATAAAGGCCCAATTTATATAGGTAATGAGTTTAGCCAGTCGCATAAATGATCCCGCACGTATATTGTATCTCAAGAGCCTAAAATAAAGAATGAACACCTAAGAGGTAAGGCCCATTCCACACAAATAGATGTTGTAGAGGATAAAAGCTTCCGCCTCCAATTCTCTGTCTCAACAAGATGCAAATATTTAAATAGTAAATGACGTTTTTTTTCTTAATTAGTGCTTTATATTAACAGAATGTAAGCTTTGATAACAATGCATTTAATTAAATATATAAATTATATTCTTAAGATAGATACATACATTAGAGTATGAGTCTTTAGAGAAATATATTCATAGAATAGAACCAGCACATACCAAGCCTGTAAAGAGTACTCTCTCTCTCTCTCTAACCCGTAAACATTATGCGAGTTATGTGACTTTCTCATCATGTGAGAATACTAATATTTACTCATTTGAATATGAAGACAAAATGTGATTAAGCTGTTAATTTAAATTTTATGTGAATGAAGTTTCCATGAACATAGGAACATGGATTACTTTGCCGCTTGAATCACTAATCAGAAGTTCGAGTGAAAAATTTAAAATCAAAAGGCATGGGAGATCAATGTTGTGTTTGGTTTACATTGAATCCGTGTTTTAAACGTGTATCCAGACAGAAGCTACTTTTAATAGTGTTTGTCTGGATACACGTTTAAAACGTGATTTTGGGATAAATCAAACATACCTAGTAAAACCAAAATTATGCGTGTCAATTGTCACAACAATTAATAACAGACGTATTATCACTTTAAAAAATCAACTTGTATAACATAAAGATTTTATTATTTTTAATGTTGAATGATTTAGCATACACAACTTGAGCACTAGATGCACACAAATTTCTAAAAAATGAAGATAAGGAGAAATTCTTATATGCACACAAATTCTTATATGACATGTGACTCTGTAATATGTATAGTAACTGATTTTATATTTAAAATAAATTATAATTAAATATACTTTTACTAAAAAACAAAAGGTGTAATTTTCCCTGTAAAATTAATTAAAATCAAAGACAATATATTTTTGAAACTAGTCTTTATGAGAAGGTAGGTCTCACACGGAGTGCGCCACACGTGTGGGAAAAGATGGAATGAATGGTTCGTCGATGATTCGTTTCGTTGTTTCAACGCTTACCGCGTAAGCAAGCTTCACGATCAAAAGCATCCTCCACCAAATCCCAAACGCTGAAGAAGAAGAAGAAGAAGTCCATTACGCGCTGTTTTCTTATCCCTAGATTTTCGATTCGATCTCTGCTGAGGACAGGTTGTTGTTGTTCATTTCACGGCCATGAGTTTCATCTTCGGAAAGAGAAAAACACCCGCAGGTTTGTTCATCATCACATCAAACTCTCTGTTGGCTATGAATCTGGAAACTGAAAAGTATAAAAAAAATGTTTAAATTCTCGAAATGGTGTTGCTCAATTTGGATTTTATAGTTATCATCAGCCATTAGAATTTCGCCCTTTATAATTATCTTCAACATCAACATGATCTCATGTACCACAAAACCTGTTCGATCATTTATGCGAAAATCAAATTCATTTGATAATTAGATCATGCCCTCTCTGTTTTTTTTTAATCATCTTCATTGCAGATTTAACTTAATTAAAATATATTTCATCTATTAGCTTCTTATAATATGCAGAAATTACAATAATTTTACCCGTGGTCTTTTCAATTTCAACCAAACTTAGCAACTATGAGAATCATAATTTTATTTAAGGAACAACTAACTGGGATATTTACTTCCCTACTTGGGGTGTCTCTGTGAGGATGATCGTTAGTTCCCCGCATGCATTGGCATATCTATTGATTGATTTTCTAGTACATGACTGTGATTGTGACTTTCAGAACTTCTGCGGGAAAATAAGAGAATGTTGGACAAATCAATTAGAGAAATTGAGCGCGAGAGGCAAGGTTTACAAACACAAGAGAAGAAATTGATTGCGGAGATAAAGAAAAGTGCCAAACAAGGCCAGATGGTATTGTGACTAAGTCTTGATTGTATTATTTTTCCTCTTTTAGTACTTAGCTTTTGGTTGTAGCACGTTGAATATGGTAGTTTAGCTGTTTCTTATTGCAGATTTATAACATCCCACATCTGCTGCTCTGGTAGAGGAGTTGGGGGTTTATGTTGCTGTTGATACTTGTGGTTGTGGAAATTGTTCTACTTAATTAATGTTATCATTTGTAATTACCAAAATATATATTCACATTATTCTCGGGGATGAGGCTTCTTTTGTTGTGTTGCTGTGCCTGCCACAAAAAATAACTGCTTCCCCTTTTTTTATTGCAGCTCAAAGCTATTCTCCACCTGTTTTCCTAATGGTTCCGTTAATTATTGTTGTAGAACTAATGGGTTTTTGAGCTCTCCTATCTCCTTAGAAAGAAAGCAATTTACTTGAATTACATTCAGTGCAATGAATCAGAAGTATTTAATCTTACACTTCCTCAGCACTTACCTTAAATTATGGATGTCTTGAATGTGTTTGACACTTAATTTCCAGTCTCATTTTGGATACTTTTTGTCTATCATGCCCTTTGAATTGCCACTGATTTAGGGAAAATATGTGATTTATTTTAGTATATATTATACGGGTGAATCAAGTTATGGTGTTTCTCATTCTCTGCAGAATCAGATAAAATTGTGCTGTTCAATTTTCAGTTGTTTAAAAAACTCATAAGATGAATAAACAGGACAATCATTTTCTTAAATTTGAACTCCACTACATCCTGTTTGGTTGTTTTGAAAAGTGGGATGACTTTAAAATGCCATATATATATTTGGATGTTTATGGTTAACTTTTGATTTAGCCTTTAAGGCGGGTGGTACATGTTTTACCAATGCCATTTTTGTATTTCATGGAATGTTGTCCAGGGAGCTGTTAGAGTCATGGCAAGAGATCTTGTTAGAACAAGGCATCAGATTGAAAAGTTTTATAAGCTAAAATCACAGCTCCAAGGTGTATCACTCAGAATTCAGGTATGTTGTTTTGGCGACTGTATCTATTGTTTTGCAATTGCCAATTTGCACTAGCATATATGGTCAAATATAGGATAATAGTTCTGTCTCAAGGCTCATAGGATTTTGTGTTTCTTGAAGTATCATTAACTGCCTGACACTTGCAAAATTTTGATAAAAACTTATGCCTTTACCTTATTTCAGTACTAAAAGCTAGTTGTTTTGTACTACATTTGTTCAGACTTTGAAATCAACACAAGCAATGGGTGAGGCTATGAAAGGTGTGACAAAGGCCATGGGGCAAATGAATAGGCAGATGAACTTGCCATCTTTGCAGAAAATCATGCAAGAATTTGAGAGACAGAATGAGAAGATGGAATTGATGACTGAGGTGATGGGTGATGCAATAGATGATGCTTTGGAAGGGGATGAAGAAGAAGAAGAAACAGACGAACTAGTGAGCCAGGTTCTTGACGAGATTGGAATTAACATAAACCAAGAGGTATGTTTGTTACTTTTCCCCCATCTAACATCTCTTTTCACCTGAAAGCAAATGACTGAGTGAATACTGAATATAACAATGCATAACGAGTTTTTTCGTTTTGATGCTCAGCTTGTGAATGCACCATCATCAGCTGTTGCTGCCCCAGCTGCCAAGACTAAGGTACCTCAAGTTGAAACTACAGGGAATGACGATACCGGGATAGATAGTGATTTACAGGCAAGGTTAGACAATTTAAGAAAAATGTAGCCTCTCCTCTACGATATAGTGACTCCAGATTTACTGTGAAAAGTGAATCTCATGTGTACCATATAGTATAATTGATGTTGTGCCAGGATTTGATGAACTCATGATTATAAATAGATGCTTTTTTTTAATAAATAAAATTCCATTTTTCTGTTTTGATGTTAAATGTTGCATATTTTGAATTATTTGTTCGTAGTAATAATATATCTCCCTTCATAAATAAAGAAAATAATTGATTCAACTTGATTCTCTTTGTGCATCAAGTACACCGTAAGCTGTCAAAATGGGCTTTAAAATGAATGTAGGGATATCATAAAAATGGTGTAATGTCCATACTCCACTGACAAATGTTAGTATTCAGTAAGGTGGGAATTTTAATTTTTAAAGTGAAAAAAGTAATGAGTTAAGCATGTTTTTGGTCGCTCAAAATTTTTTGGAATTTGGTTTTAGTCCCTGTAATTTAAAACCACTGGTTTTGGTCCCTCAAAAATTGAAAATACACCAATTTAGTCCTTATCGATAAAAATTTGTAGCTAATTCGTAGCAAAAACTGTAGCAAAATTAAGCAATGAGGACTAAATCGGTGTATTTTCAATTTTTGAGGGACCCAAATTAGTAGTTTTAATTACGGGGACTAAAACTAAATTCTAAAAATTTTTAAGGGACCAAAAATATATTTAACCAAAAAGTAATTACGAAACGAAAAGTAATTAAGAAAAGTAATTAAGAAGGCCAAGTTAACAATAGGGCTTTGGATGCGTCCATGCTCTGAGAATAATAGTTAAGTCTCCATTCTCCAAGCCCTGTCGTCCAAATTATTTATTCACTTTAAAAATAGCTCTCTTCACCAAAAAAAAAACTTTAAAAATAGTTCTGAGAAATCTTTTAACTTGTCTTTTAATAAGGAAGTTTAAAATTACTAAATTTTATGTATTAAGAAAGAATTTTAAATTATAAATAAGAAAATTTTTTATGATAAATATGATAAATTTTAAATGAGACATATTAAGAGAAAGTTTTAATATTTCTTCGTTATATTTAAATTTTTAAATTATCATTTATAATTTCTTTTATATATATATATATATTTTACTCAATATTTTCTATTATAATTTTAAAAATTTTAGAATTCTCTGTTTAATCACACGCTTAGAAATCTCTATTACAAAATTACGGTGACTAAAATAATTTCATTAATTTATTACATAGATTAATTATTTTAATAAAAATTTATTGATTTATAGTTCGTTTGGTTTGGCGTTATAAAAATCAAAATTATTATTTTGCAGAAGTTATTTTAAACCACATCTGTTTAATATGTTTCGTAAAATATGCATCACTCATTTTAACTATTGATTTTTATAATTAATTTTACTCAACTGTAAACCAAACAAAACATATACTTAGAGTCTGTTTGGGTGGAATTTCTGTAGAAGTACTTCTAGGTGAAAAAATAGCATGAATCAAAAATGTCAAATGCATTTAACTTCTCCATAAGTTAAAATTAGTCTTTGTAGACCACCTACTCCGAAAGCTCTCCATTTAACTTCTCCAATAGTAACTAATTTTAACTTATGGAGAAGTTAAATGCATTTGACCTCTTTAAATTATGCTATTTTTTCCACCTAAAAATACTTCTGCAGAAATTGCACCCAAACATGCTCTTAATATTTTTAAATAAGTGACTTATGGATGAGTTCAATTGACCCCCACAGTCCTCGAAAGCCCAAATAAATTACATTGGCCCGAATTAACAAAACCAATGCTAATCAGCATAACTAAACTGTATTACAATTATTCATCCTTCTTTGACGCATTCATTTATGACACACTTGTGGTTGTTGTTATGGAAAATTAATACTGGCACTGACAAAGTCAGACTGCTAAAATGATGGCAGACGCATCTTCAGTGATTACCAGAGTTTAGGGTTCTGTTCACACCACACTCTGTCTCCTACATCACTTATCAGCATTTATATCAGAAAATATCCGTGTATTTGCATGGTATTTTTAAAAAAATAAAAAAGAAATTAAAATGAAGTGTTTATAATTATTAAAAAAAGATTTATATAAACACATGTTACAGCGAATTATATATATTAATTTATTTATTAAATAATTAATAAAAAGGTTAAAAACACATAACATATAAAATAAAAAGCCATTTTGAAATAAAATTAAACATGTTAAACAATAGAAATAATTCCCGTTATACTTTTATCATTTATCAATTTTATGATTTTTTTACACAGAACCTTTGTTTTTATAAAATAATTAAAATTTTATTATTTAATATATTTAATTTTTTTAATATAAATGAAAGGAGTCAAATTGTCTATTCTTTTAATATTTGTATCTTATTTACGTGCATTATAAAGTTTTTCGGTTTTATAACCTTTTTATAAGGTTTTGTTACAAGAAACATCTTATAGATTTTTTTTATGTATGTGTAACTTTTTATAAAATAATTATTTTTATTTTAGCCATTTTTTAATAAAAAAAAAGTCAAATTATCTATCATTATCTTATTGACATGTTGGAGTTTGCCCTAAAACGGAAACAACTCTTACAAATTGCTCAATTGAAAATAGTCTTACGAGTTTTTTTTTTTTTTTTATCAGAACGTACAGAATAGTCTTACGAGTGGTAATATGCATTATGCTTATGCATATTACTCGCTAAATCCTTGGTAGGTGCCAAGCTGAAGACCCCAACTTCAGAATCAATATACTAAACAGATGCATACTTTTTCAATTATTTTGATATTAAACTAAACACAATAATATGTGTTCTCAAAAAATTAATTTACCCTTTGTTTGGTATGGATGACGGATGATTTACGGACGAGAGAGAAAGGAGAGAGTGAGTTGGGAGAGAATTTTTAATACCACCTCATTTGATATTACATTGAAGAGGGAGATAGAGGTGATGTTAGATGTAGGGTCCACTAAGAAATAAATCTCCCAATTGAAGGGGAGAAATTGAGGTGAGAATGGGGTTATATTATGAAAAGTTAATTTTGCCCCTCACTATATTAGTGATATGTTGATCATTTAATTATGAATGTTTTTTATTTTAAGGGTAATTTCGTCTTTTTACATTCTTACACATCTCTCTTTCATTTCTCTACAACCAAACAACTATCATAATTAATTTCTCTCCTATCTCTCTCTTATTTCTCTCATATCAAACAACCTCTATTTCTATTTAATTTCTTTACTATTTCTTTCTTTTTTATCTCTTTCTCATATTTTTCTCTTCCCTATTTCTCTCTTTAAAAAAAAGGGTTAATGATATACAAACCTACGTAGAAAGCATAATAAAAGCATATACCTCTCTTTTTCCTTTTAAATTACAAAAGGAAAAAAATTTGGGAGTGTCCATTTCTGTTTCTCAAATTACAGTATGACGTCATTTTTATTCTTTGCCGAACATTCTCTTCCTAGACCCTAGTAGACCAGAATTGAAGTTGAAGATGCTACACATTTGAAACCTTTTCCATATGCACTTTTACCGCATCTTAATAATTTGACTCTGGTTTCCTCATGGGACAAACGGTTTAAATATGCAATTCAACTCCTACATGCTAAAGTAAGGATAAAATCATGTTAAACTAATCTTAGTTCTAAAGTGAATGAATATATTTACTTTTCATTAAATTTAAAGTATATTTTAATAATAATTATAATTTGTTAATAAATATATCCCTACTCATTTCAAAAAATAAATTCTTTTCAAAATTCCATTTTCACCTTAATTGATATCACAATCAATTGCTAAGTGCATACTACTAATAGCAATCAATGAAACAACATAAAGAAGAAAGTTCAAAGACATGGACAGAAGTGGACCAAAATGAATAGTCTATGCCAACCAATGGAGCTGGAAACCCCCTCTCCCTAAAAAACAAAAAAAAGGGTTGCTTGATCTCCATTGTTCAACTTGATCCAATTAAGTTATTAAAATAGGATCTTTTTTTTCAGTTGGTAGAATTTACTATTATAAAACAAAACAATATTGAAATGTATATTTATTTCCAAAAAATTGCTTTACATATATTTGGTATGAAATGAAATGCTAATAAATAATAAGCAAAATAGGTAACAAATTTTCTCAACAACTTAACCCTAAATTGCTCCAAAGGACTAACTAATGTGGTGGTGGTGGTGTTCAAGTTGTCCTTCACTCAAAAGGCCCCACACATTTCATCAAACAGGGATGCCACCGGATTCAACCTCTGCCGGAAAATTGTGACAGAAAGGCCCAACTGGTGTTCTACAAATTGGGCAATCAAAGTGAGAGTAAAGCCACATGTCTATGCAAATAGCATGGAAAGAGTGCTTACACCTTGGCAATTTCCTCACCTCTTCCCCTTCTTCATAAACAGATAAGCAAACTGGGCATTCATAATCATAATCTTCACCACCATCACACCCACCAACTTGTTCTTGCTCTTCCCCTTTTGCTACCACTTCCTTCTTGTACTTGAAGCTTGAAAGCAAGTTCCTTTGTGGGTTATCAAAGCTTCTACTTTCTGGGACCCCTTCAACCTGCAACCTATTAGCCCCTGCAGGTTGTGATTGTGTGTGGTGCCTGTTACAACGTTTGATGATGATAAGGTTGTATATGGCTAGCACTATAGCTGCTGTTCCCACCACTACTAGGCCATAGTATAACATGGGCATGCTATTGTTCTTGCTTGATGAGGAAGATGGAGGAGGAGGGGATGAGATTGTGAAAGGGCTTAGAACATCACCCATTTTATTTGGGAGAGGAAATTTAGAGAAAAAGGGTTGAACTTTGAAGAATGTTTTGTATAAGAGCAAAAACCTATCCAATTGGGTTAGATGATGGAATTATTAGACAATATTAAAATTGCATTAATATTAAGTAGTTATAATCTAAAATCCGTGGGGGTGGTTATGTTATCATTGATGAAGAGAATATAATATATATATATATATATATATTTTTTTTTTCTTTCAAATGAAATAAAATATTTAATGGAATATTTACTATTTTAGTGAAGACTAAGAAGAGCGGACAAAGAAATGTACTATAAGGGAACATTGATGGGTGAGAGAGAGTGACCAGAATTGAAGATAAGTCTCTTGTTATTTGCCTGTGGTTTTGGTAATGCTCTCTGGTTAAAAAACAATTTAATATCTATAACCAGAAATTAGAATTGCTTCTATTCACAAGTAAACAGAGTACGATTTTACTAAGATTTTATCCTTATAATGTCTCTTTCCAACAGAGGCGTGCTGCTAAATATGAAGTGATTTGTTTTTTTCTTCTCTGGAAGAATTAATTAACAATAGCAAGAAAGTGGTGTGTGTGCATTTTGAGTTGTTAAAAGGACTCTTCCAATGTAAAATTGCCATCACCAATGGTCTGATGGAGAGGCACTACAAAATTTGAAAATAGTAAAAGGAAACAGAAGTCCAATGTGCTTTCTTTTCATCATGTAACTTATAATTGGGCATAACGACAAAAGCTATTACTGTTTTCTGCGTGTTAAAATGTTAAAAAAAAATTGATTTGATAAAATTCGAATCAGGCTAAAGGAAAAAAGATATATCCATTGAACCAGTTCCCCCACATGTTCCTTTGTGTTTTTTTTTTCTTTTTTTTTTTTCCTCCACGTGAAATTTTCAACATAAAATTTGTATAGTTGTCCTAAACCATTTTTTTTATAATGCTGTTTTTTTTTTATCTTTTAAAAGAGCTCGCTCTGTTGAGTTAATATTAATACTACTATTATCTTTCCTAAATCTCCTACTATTACTTGCCGACTAGTAGTAGTAAAGTGAATAAATAATTAATTCCCTCTAGTAAATTAATTAAGAATCTACGAAAGAAACACATAATAATAATCTCTTGAAGCAGAAAAATATTTAATTTTCTTCTAGTGCTGCCGAGTAAATAGAGGATATACGGTAGACCATAAAAAAAGTCCACCGTGAACTATGCAATTGGGACCGTAGATTTAGTGTTAAATATTTGGATGGTCAAGATTTTTACTGCAGTAATTACATAAATTACTTTTATAATGAATTGTTGTACGGATTGGGACCTTTGAAAGAGTTTGATTTGCTGAGAAACATCTATTTTTTCACGAATATCAAGAAAGGCATCATGCGCAATTCAACAAACACCTTCCAGGGAATGTCTATTGGTTCACACTTCACAGTATTTTGGCTACCATAGTGCACTGTAATCACACTGAGTTTCAATGATAATCTAAAAACTATAGACATTTTAAGGCCAACTAATTGTAAATTACCATGGGAGGAAAAATTGCAAACTGAATGGATATACAAGCAGGTTCTTCTGCATAAATCTGGTTCTACCTCTTATTTATGCAGCTAATTCAAAATCTGTCAATGTATAAGACCCTTTTTGGAGTGATACATAAAGAGCGTATCCAGGGCTACTCTCTTTTTACTTTGTATCTTTTTTAAGTGGGTCCCACCTATACCAAAAAAAAGTGGGTCATATAATCTCTTTTTACTTTTTACTATAATTTAAGTAATTTTCACCTCCAAATGATGCAATTCTATAAATTTCACTAAATGAACCCCACAATTGTACTTATTCATTAACTTTTGTATTGCACACATCCCAAATTGAGATACTTACACGAGATACTCAAATTTGTCAAGTAACTCATTTCAATCACACTCCAATGGTACATCCCATTTTTTAGAGTTGTTTAAACATAAAAGTAAAATAAGCACTTCCCATTAGAGATGCACTAATGACCGTTTGTGATAAAAGTCATTATTATAATAATAATAATAATAATAATAATATAAAAATATTATTATTTTATTTATATTTACTTAAATATGTTAGTTTGTTAGGCTTAAGAGGTTTTTCTAATAGCTTAAAATTTGACCTATTCAACTACATGGGCATTTTTTAAAAAAAATAAATCTTTGCCTCACTAATTATAGGCTAGATCATGGGTTATGTCAAGTGACTTGATCTATTTCTACCTTTAGTTGAGATGAATTGATAAATAATAACTTTTATTATTTGTTATTAATTTTTATTTAGTCTCATAATTGCTTAAACTTAGTAGTATTTGGTGATTGTGGTTCACTATTAACCTTGCAACTCTATTGGCCACCACAAAACTTTGTCATAAGAGTTTGTTTGTTTTTTAGATAAGAAGACTTCAAGCATATGTTTGGGCAAAGGAACTACAAGGCTTCTAAATTTCCCCAACATACGTTTGGAGCCATATTGAAGTTTTAAGATTTATTTTGAGGTGGCTCTTTATAATTTTGACAACATGGTTGAACATGTCTTCCTTGAAGAAGAATCAACCCGACATACAAAGTCTACAATCAAAGATCAAAACCAAATGACAAGTTCCATACAAATTATTAACAAGGACATTGTCTTACTTGTACTTTGATTTGTAATTGTAGAATCCAAACAAGCAATATAATGTTTACATGTTGCTTGAATTCATTATAGTTCTCTACCTGAAATTCATTACACGTTGCATTTGTGAATTAGTAATAAATCTAAGTCCTTAATTTATAATAAAATAAAGCAAAGATTTAGAGCAACTGGTGAAATGATCCAAAGAAAACACACACAAGAAGATGTGTTGAATTGTGTTTCTCAATTTTTTTTAAATCCTTTTATTAAAAACCCTAAGTATTCGAAATAACAAGGTTAAAAGCTGGTTGAGTGATTTAAAACTATTGTATGAGGGATCAAATGATGGTCTACACTCAGTTTTGTTTCTCATGAACCTTTGAAAATATTTTCAACTTTTAAGAAGGCACAATGAAACCTTATTTTGTTTTTATCAAAACACAATACTCCTTCTGTCTCAACCCTTTCAACCGTTTCACATAGTTTAAGAAAAGTTGGTTAATGCATTGGTTTTTTTAAAAAAATTATAGCATTCCAAATATACTCATATTTATAGGTCACTATATTTCAGGGACATTAATTGTCACATGGTGCAAGACTCCAAAAGCCAATTTCTAATGGTGTAGTTGAACATGTGGGTAAAACTCTACTAACTATTCACATTAATCAATATATGGGGAATTTAAAAAAGTTAAAGTTAACATAAATGAAGGGTAAATATGAACAAAATAATTAATTCATCTAAAAATCTGCAAAAAGTCTTATATTAAGGGACACTCAATTCTTCTAAAAGGGGTCTTATAAATAGGGATGGAGGGAGTAACTGGAAGAAATAGTGTGGAAGAAGATCACATCAATAATTTATATTAGTTTACTCCAAAACCATTAGGAGTTACATCTATTCCTTATTATCTAGTTAGTTTTTTCTACTAGAACAAGTATTTTTCATACTCACCCTTGATTACAAGTATTCTTTAGATAAACCTCTATAGACTCAAATACAAGATGAAAAAAAAAACTCAAATACAAGCAAGCATTTTTTTTTCAACAAGTCTATTCAAGTTCCTCACATATTATAAGTAGAAAGAAAATGACATCCAGCTAGGTATCACTCAATTTCGATCACTTACAAAAGGTTTGATGTACACTGTTTACAAGAGAACAACTAGAATAAAGACTTAATTTCATGTGGATATGAATAACCTTGTTTGACTAGTCTATCATCTTCTAGCTGCAATTTGGTGTATTGGAAGGATATGAATATATATTAACCTTGTTTTTAATGGACATCCCAGCATCGCAATTGATCTTTGATGTGAAAGTCCTGAGCTTTAATTTCGAAGTCCATGATGACGCCGGCTTGGGATCGAATAAGAATGCTTACGGAATTCCTATGGAAGAGGTGCATGTTGCTTGATATTGTCCTCATTAACACTTTCTTATATGTTAAATATTATAGATATATGGTTCAGTAAAAAAGTTCTGATGGACTTGCTGCTTTCATCTGGGAGATTTATTTGTGCCTTCACCTGAAATCTAGGACTCTGTTCTCTAGTTAAAGCTAATTTATGGACTTAATTTATTTCATAGTTTATGCTTAGCAATAGAGACTAATGTATCAAAGATTATTGTTGAAATTGATTTGCAAGTTGCCATCAAATTGGTGAATGTTAGTTGCTCTAATCTCCACCATTATTTTCCTTTGATCTATATGATATTATGACACTACTAAATAAAAATTGGACCACATCTATTTGACTTGAGAAGCAAACAAATGTCAATTCATCTTGCAAACCTTAGGCTTTATTCTAATTCCATTTTAGTTTTTGATTGTCCTCCTCATCCCTATCTTTTTCCTCTTTTGAAGTAATATATTTAAGGTTTTTTTCCCTAGATTGGTCTTGTTTCTTAGGCGTTTCTTATTTGGGTGTAAGCCATTACCAAGAAATAGAAAAATATAATGCCTTTTTTTAAAAAAAAAAGAAAAAAGAAAAAATGGTTGGAAGTACTAACTACTAAAAGTGTGTTTGGCAAAACTAGCTGATAAGCTAGCTGGTAGCTGATAAGTTAGCTTATAGCTGATAGGCTAGCTACTAGCTGATAAGCTCCTAGCTTATAAGTTCCGAGCTGATAAACTAGCTTATTGAATTAGAAGTGTTTGATAAAACTAGTTGATAAACTAGTTAGTAAATATAAAATGACTTAAAATGACATAACTACATAAATTTTACTATATAAATTCTATTTGTGTTTTTTAGAAAAAAATATATTATTATGCAATTATAATTTTATATTTTTTAAAAAAATAATTAAATTCTTATTAAACTTTTTAGTGATAAAATATTTATTTAAAAATTAAAATAAATAATGAAATAAAAAGTATAATATAAAAATAATTTCATAAAATAGTGAAAATAAAATAATAATTTAATTAATTCATAATTTTTTAAATTGCTTATTATATATGTAATAATAGGTAAAAAGAAATTAGAAGATTTTTGTCACTAAAATTGAAAATATATAATAATAGGTAAAAAGAAATTAAGAATAATAAGGGAAATGTATTAAAATATAAGGGGTAGTGATAGAAGAAAATTAAATGAGTTACAAGCTAGAATTTATAAGCAAGCTAGGTGAACTAGCTTGTAGCTTATAAGCTAGAAGTTCCTAAAATAAACTACTTTGATGTACCTTACCAAACACTTTTGTATTAGCCAAACTAACTTATAAAGTTAGTCAAATAAGCTACTAGCTTATTGTGCTTGCAAAACACCATGATTCGTTTGTTGAGTGATGGACAGCGGTGAAGCCTCTGCCAATTATGCAAAGTTGAAAATTTTGGGTATCTAATATCTATTCTGGTCTGGATTTGTTGCTGTCTTGCTGAGTCCGATCTGACGTGGCAGTCAAAACAATATTATTTTCTTGGACTGTATTTTCATAAAGCCATTCTTTTGGGCTTTGACACCAATCCATCCACTTGCCGCTGGCACCCAATAAACACATAAAGGACCTTGCCTTATTTTTGAACCGCCTTGCATTTTCTCTATGGACCCAATATTTTGTTTTCGGTGCACATGGACCTGGGATATTGAAACTTGAACTTCAAACTTCAAAGCAAATAGTGTTTTTTTTTAAAAAAAAAAAAAAAACCTTCAAAGCAAGAAACAGTTGAACACGTTATATAATTTTTTTTTAATTTTCTTTTTTAGAAATTAATTTAAATAAATTATTTTTTAGGGTCATGCTAACGAGTGTCCTAAGGGCACTGATTAAGGATCCATTAGAAGAAGGTTTTTATTGGAAATTACGACAATGATTGCATATGTAACATTAAATGTTACTCATTCCAATAAAAACTTTTCACTCTTAGTTCCTTAACCAGTATCCTTAAGACACTCGTTAGCATTCTCCTATTTTTTTTATAGTTGTCATGTTTATTCTTTTATGAAGCTAACTTTATCCTGAAAATTCAAAACAAAGACAAAGGAAATTATTTTTGAAAAACTTTTGCGGACTTTTTTCAATGTTACACAATTTTTTTTATGCTTTTGTGTGTTGTTCACTTAGCAATCACAAAGGCATAATTTGGTCTAGTATAAAAGGTATCGTCTCCGGTCTTCATAGTAATTATATTGTCAATTATCAATTTTTGACAGTTTTATTATCTAAATATATCCAACTAGATTTGAAATAAAAAAGATTAAAAAAATAGATAAAAATAAATTTAATTATTAAATGAGATGAATTAAAATCTAAAAGTTTTCTGGAACTAGAATTCATTATAATAAGCATTAACATATATGTAAACATGGGCGTAGCTAAGGGGCTGGCAGGGGCCACGTCCTCCCCAAAAATTTTCAATCTTTTTACCAATTATACAAAACTCACATAAAATATTTTATTAACTACTGATTCGGCCCCCCAAAATATTTTGTAAATTTGATAATATTACCTATTTTTAATTCTTTCATTACTTGTATTAAGTCCTTATTTCCTTTTTTATATATTCTTTATATTAATTATTTTTCTTTATTTAGAGATCATAAAGTCTTATTCAAAATTAAAGAAGATTGTATTTTATTTGAATGTGATTTTTAGATTTGCATGCTAAAAAATAAAAATCTTACAAGAATAAAAAAGAATTTTCTTTGATTTCATTTGATTTTTATTTTTAGGATTAGATAATAAAATTAAAAAAAAAGTGTTTTAATATTTTAGTTTTTTAAAAAATCATTTAACTTCCAAATTTACCCTTACTGTAAGTTTTTTTTCGATATTTTTTTGTAAGTCAAACTCTTATATTCCCCACATTAACTAACCTAAAAATTATAAATGTTCAATAACAATAAGGGGTAAAGATGGAAAAAAATAATAATAAATGTATCTAAAAATTTGTAAAAAATTTAAGAAAAATGATTAAATAAAATCATCAAAAGAATCTGGTAAAAAGGACCCATTGTAATATTTTATTCCAGCCCCCCAATAAAAAATTCCTGGCTACGCCCCTGTATGTAAAGATTACCCTTTTTATTAAGTTATTATTTTATTTTGAAGGTGAATTATCCAGAAGTAATTTTTGGTTTCTTTCAGAATCTCAATGATGTATTTGATTAGACTAACTCCCACTTTCGTGGTAAATGAATCACCCCATTCCCATTAAGTTTCATGATAATTCAGTGAGCTCTCAAAGGATCAAACCTACTTTGTGATATAGAGTCTTAGGTTCAATTTAGAGTTTCTAATATTAAGGTTCACCACTAATATCTAAAAGCAAGTGAATAAGATACCTAACAAATTCACAAACATTAAAATCATTTATAACTGAATCAAAACAAAAATAACATTAACAAAAAAGAAAAAATCAAAACATATGTAAATTTGAATCTTACATTGGGGTGCTCCAATTATTTTCATCTCATTTTCACTGCCTTTATTTTCTTTCCTCAAGTTTTACCAACCAAACATAGTGTAACTAATTTTTTTTATGGGAAATGACATCATTTAATGTGTTAATAATATTAAATACTATATTTTTTATTAAACATTTTCCATTCATAATTTCTTAACAAATGTTTCGATAAGCATTTACCAAATTCAAATGATAAAAATAGTCAAAATTTAGTATGCACCTAGCTTTTTTTTTTTTTTAATGTGGAGTATGTTAACTTCCTTGCCTTCGAATGGCTGACAATCACCCCTCTAAGTCTTTGAGTTATATATATATATATATATATATATATATATATATATATATATTTAAAATTTGTAATTACCCATGTGCTGCACCATATTTTAGCCCTCACATTTTAAAGTTTTTTTTTTAATAATTTAAAAATAAATTATACTTTTTTGGCCAAAGGGTTTGATAGTTCATTTTTCTATTTTGTTCCTTATTTATTAATCAATTTATTAATTAAAAAATATTTTAAATTTTAAAGCATGCTAAAAATTAATGAGAATGTTCGCCCTACTATCACATAAGTTACATCAATTCTTACATTAGATATAATATGGTTTTTATTGATCTAATTGTTGAATTATGACTATTTATTATGTTAATTATTTTCATATATTTCAAATGTATAACATTAATCTAGACACATCTTAGTGATGTATAAAATAATTTTAAATCAATTTAAAATTGTATAGACATGATCTACATAATAGCTAGTAACTTTCAAGAGTTTAATTGGGATGTAATGTCATTGTAAGAAATATGTCATCACATCATTTCATGAAGGTGACATCGACACCTTATATGTTATTAAATTCAGTAAGCCCATGTTTGGTAGGAGAAAAGAAATATGAAAAAAAAAGAAACAAGAGAGAGAGAGAGAGAGAGAAATAGACGTGAAATAAAAATGATTTAAAGATAGTTTGGTATAAAAGAATTAGGTGAGAAGTATAAAAGAAATATGAAATGTTAGTTATTTGATAGGATGGAATTTGATAGGAGAGATGACAATTTTTTTTTGTTTCACGGCTTACCGTTATTAAATCGATTTTAATTTGTTTTATAATCAATTTTTTTCCCAAAAAGTTGCAGATCAAACAATTTCACTGCACCAATAAACCATCAGCGATAGCAGCAGCCTCACCCCCATAATCAAGCAAATCCCCTTATCCTCCTCTACCATGAAAACACAGCCATATTCTCCTCCTCCTCACCCCACCGCCTTTCCTACTCCCTCCGCCGCCGCACCACTGACTCCTCCTCCCGCCTTGGCCATGGCAGCTTCGTCTCATTCTCCTTACAACAACTTCGACCTCGTCTTCGCCAACACCCTCTCACCGTTGTGATGAAAACACATCGACCCACAATATTGTCGTGGTTAGGTTCTCCCCAAACCGTAAACACGCATTCCCCTCTATCACCACCCCGCCCGCGGAGTTGCTCACCGTTGTTGTCATGGTCGGCTTAAGCGGGAGGCTACTAAAGCAATGGTTTTAAGCCTCCCTAGTATAAGGCCTCAATTTTTCTATAGGTATATATCTTATATATTAAAATTAATAGTTCTTTATATTAAATATAAAAATATCATTAACTATTAATTAATAAATAGTAATTAAAAATATTTTTTTCTTTATAAAGAATAGTTTTCTCAATTTAATATAATTTTCATTTGTTAAAAGTATATTTCTATTTTTTTTTAAAATAGATATGTTATATGAGACTTTTATCTCTTATGAATAAGCCCTCATTTTGTAATTTGCTTTAAATCTACAGAAGTATTGGGCCGATCTCGGTTGCTGCAATTACTTCATGGTTTTTAGGAAGAAAATGAACATGGGTCGCTTCACTAAACCAGAGAATTATTGGATAATAGTTTAAAACTTTCCATCTAGTATTGGTGTAACTTGAAACTTGATCTCTTTTCAAAATGAATTTATCACTTTAAAAATTACAAAAGAAATAATTTTTTACAACTTTGTCACTACCTATTTGTTATTAAATAAAACAAAAACCCAATAATAAATTAAGACATTGATAAAATTTAACGAGGTTATATTTTTAAAAAATTAATAGTCAATAATAAAAACAAATCATATTATTTAGCACAAATCATAGCAATAGCCAATACCCAATAATAAATCCGTATGATCTCATGTCTTGCTTGTGAAAACAAATCATAGCAATAGCCAATAGGCAATAGCTTACAAGATTTTAGCACAAAGATAAAATTAAAAAATTACAACATTTCTATATTTGTCTATAAAAAATACATAGTAATTGCTGACTATTCTCTCTCGTTCAAAAGTCAGACACCAAACCAGTTCAAAAAGACAAAAACCATAACTATTATTGTTGTTGTGGATATAAAATCTCATTTACTATAATTTATGATCATGTCAGAAACAAATTACTATAAGATTTTTTAATCTGTACAACTTTGCACATGATAAGAAAACAAAAGTGGAAATGTTTTATTTTTAATATTACCAATGCATTGAATATTGTGGTAGTTACAATTTCCAATAAAATCTTTCTACTTTTATTTTCTTATCCTGTGTAAGGGTAGCCTATGTTACAAAAACCCTTCCTATAATAATCCAAATAAAGAGTGCTAGAGTTTGTTAATCAATAACAGTCAGCAAAAATCCTTCATAAGCCATTTAAATAAAGTTCAATTCAACCATGCATTGCACACACAACCACAACCACGCAAACATCCTTCTCTCATTTCCTCTTTTTTTCGTTTTTTCAGCACTTCCTTCTTTTGGGGGAAAAAAAAGAAAGCTAATAATTTCAGATTGAGACAATTACTGTCGGAATAAGCATAGATTCTATTGTTGTTGCACTTTTGTTGTTTTCCCAGATTCTACTTCTATAGTCTTAGGCGGGATTCTCAGAAAGTTTCAAACTTTCCTGGAAAATTTCCCACTTCACTAACCCCCAGTTGAAGCTGCTGCTAGCTCCCTACCCCTTTTCAGTTGCAGAGTATAGTTGAAAATCATTATTGTGCAGGTTGAAATGTAACGACTGCGTTTTGGAGAATCTAGAAAGTTGTAAACTTGGCATGGAAGAAGAAAAAGGCGTGACAGACAAGAAAGGGACAAAGAACGAGGTTGTTCTGCAAATTTCAGGCAACGAAGAAGCTTTCTATGCAAAGAAGGAACGCAGAGATTTTAGAGGTTCCCCACTTGCTGAAAGCAGTTCCTATTCTCCTCAGTTCAATTCCCAGATGGGTTCATCTTCATCGCCAAAAGGGTTCAGAGATTCAAACGGTGAACTCATAGAGCTTGAGAATCTCAGAAACAGGGGTCAACTTTCCACAGAGTTGTTAACAACTACAAGGACGTTGTTGGGTCGGTCGGAGTTCTCGAAGCCAAAGTCCAGAATGGTGGAACCACCATATCCTAAAGATGCGAACTTTGTTGAAGAGAAGACTCGAATGAAGAGTTCCAATTCATCTGCAAGGAGTTCTCCTAACAAGAAGTTTGCAGCTACTCCTCCAAAGGATGTTTCTGATGCAACTCTTAGTACCCCTCGAACCCCGTTGATTGGGACTCCAGGGGAAGAAGAAGATGAAGATGAAGAAGTGTACAAGAGTGCAGATATTGAAGTGAGCAAGAGATCTGGTAAGAAGTGGAAACTAAGGAGTTTGATTGAGTGGTTTGCTTTTGTTTGCATTGTGGGGTTTTTTATTGCAAGCTTAACGGTTCATAAGTTGCAACATAGGGGAATTTGGGGTTTGGAACTGTGGAAGTGGTGTGTGCTGGTATTGGTTATCCTCTGTGGTAGACTGTTCACTGAGTGGTTCATCAATGTTCTAGTTTTCATGATTGAAAGGAACTTCTTGTTTAAGAAGAAGGTTTTGTATTTTGTTTATGGTGTGAAGAATAGTGTCCAGGCCTTTTTATGGTTAAGTTTGGTTCTTTTGGCATGGGGTCTACTTTTCAACCATGGAGTCAAGAGAACTAGAAAAGTTACTAGGATTCTCAATTATATTACTAGGGCCCTTGCCTCTTGTCTTATTGGAGCAGCTATATGGTTAGCAAAAACATTTTTGATAAAGCTATTATCTTCATATTTCCAATCTACTAGATTTTTTGACAGGGTTCAAGAATCAATCTTTCATCAGTACATTCTTAGGACTCTTTCTGGCCCTCCTTTGATGGATATGGCTGCAACAGTAGGCAAGACTTCAAGTAGTGGTAGACTCAGTTTCAAGACCTTGATTAGAGATAAAGAGAATGAAGGGAAGAAAGAACAAGTCATTGATGTTGACAAGCTCAAGAAAATGAAACAAGAGAAAGTATCTGCTTGGACCATGAGAGGGTTGATTAATGTGATAAGGAGTTCTGGATTGTCTACCATCTCCTATACACCAGAAAATGTTGATGAAGATGAGAGTGACCAGAAAGATAATGAAATTACTAGTGAGTGGGAAGCAAAGGCAGCTGCTTATAGAATTTTCAGGAATGTAGCCAAGCCAGGAAACAAGTAAACATCATTTACCCTCAAATCTAAAAGTTCTCTGCAATATTTTTTGGATTCATTTTCTTTGGCATTGCCTCTTATTCTCATTTAACCCTTAAATTTACTAGGTACATTGAGAAGGAAGACCTCCTGCGCTTCATGAAAAATGAAGAAGTGGAAAATGTGCTTCCACTGTTTGAAGGGGCAGTTGAGACTGGAAAAATTAAGAGGAAGTCTCTGAAGAACTGGCTGGTAAAGCCTCTTGATATAGGATACATTACATTTTATTTGTTTAGAAATTGTAGAACATGTTGATTGAGCATTTACGTAATTTCAATTTTCAAAATGTTTCCATTTGTCAAAGAAAAAATAGTTTCCTTTACCATTATTTTTTTATCCTTAGAATTAGTTAACAATATATTAGGATCCAATTTGTTTCTTTTAATTCTTGCTGCCATGAAACTTCTGGAACATGTAGATAACTATAACACACATTAGATAGTTTGATACAAGTAGGAGTAGGAGAAACCTTCTTCTGGTCAAGCATATGCCCTTCACAGCATACTTATGTTTTCCTTCTAGCTATCAAGTTATTACACAGTTCAATGCTACAAGCATGATGCTCACATATTATTCTTGTTTGCAGGTAAAAGTCTACCTTGAACGCCAATCACTTGTACATTCTCTAAATGATGCCAAAACAGCCGTTGATGAATTGAATAAGCTTGCTTCTGTAGTTGTCTTTATAGTGATCATTATTGTGTGGTTACTTTTAATGGGATTCTTAACAACCCAAGTCCTTGTCTTTATTTCATCCCAGCTTTTACTTGTGGTGTTTATGTTTGGCAACACAGCTAGGACTGTGTTTGAAGCTATTGTATTTGTTTTTGTGATGCACCCATTTGATGTTGGTGATCGTTGTGTCATTGATGGTGTTCAGGTAGTTTTCAACTCTAAGAGCTCTGAGCTCTCTTATAACTTTAATATAACAAAAGGTATTTGATTGATACATTTATTATATACTTCACAGATGGTTGTAGAAGAGATGAATATACTGACTACAGTCTTTTTGAGATATGACAATGAAAAGATATTCTACCCAAATTCAGTTCTAGCAACCAAGCCAATCAGTAACTTCTACAGGAGTCCAGAAATGAGTGATTCAGTTGAATTTGCTGTTGATGTTTCTACTTCAATAGAAAGTATTGGAGCTTTAAAGGCTAGGCTAAAAACGTATGTTTTCACTATGCTCTAGCTTAGATTTTGATATTAGAAGACTTTAGTTGGATTTATTATGGCTTTCCAATATGGCAAATCTAAATTCATTGTTCCATTCTTTCCATATAGTTTATAGTTTGTTACTTTTACAGTTTTTAATAGTGTTTGTTTAACAAGCATATATATGTGATCATCTGTTCTGTTCCTCTTCAGTAGAGAATATGACTGATTTTTTTGTGTATTATCTCCAATTTCATTTTGTGCTTCAACTTACTTAATATTGATGTTTTTGTATGATTTTTCAGATACTTGGAGAATAGGCCTCAACACTGGCGTCCGAACCACAGTGTAATAGTTAAGGATATTGAGAATGTAAACAAGATGAAAATGGCTCTATATGTTACTCACACCATAAATTTTCAAAACTATGGGGATAAGAACAGCCGAAGATCTGAATTAGTCCTGGAGTTAAAGAAAATTCTTGAAGATCTTAATATCAAATATCATCTGTTGCCACAAGAAGTTCATCTCAGTTATGTAAGGTCATAACACTTGACAGCACCAACAGTTTGAAGATGATCTGTCATAATTTGATATACCCTTTCATTTGGTGCAAGTATGTGGCACAAAATTTCTGTGCTAGAAAAGATGATGTGAAATTGATGATATAATTATTAGTTGCTAGGAAAGAAGTGAAATTGGTTTTTGCCTCATGTCTGTATAGTTTCTTGGAAGAACAGAAATTGTGTCAGTGTCATGTTTTTGCACTCTAGTTGAATGTGGAATTAGCAGGTCTAAAGAATGCCAAATAATAAAGAAAAGGGGCTGGCGGTGAGGATAGGCATGAGAAGGGAGAATTGGTAAAGTTCAAAATTTAATCACATGACATGATGTGCTTTTTCCCCTTTTCATTTTATTTTATTCAACTTTAAGAGGCAGTTTTATCCTGAATGTTCAGTGTTATGCTAACAAGTTGTGTCATGTAAACTTGTGTTTTACATGCAATATGGCAGAGAAAATAATAAGAAATGAAGTAATCGCTACATGATAAGAATCACTTGATATTTTTCATCATACCATCTTGGCTGCAACTCTGCCTCTTCTCACAACAAGAAGCAATTTTTCATGTAAACATGTACTCATTGAGTTTTAATCTTTTATTTTGAGTAAATTACTCTAACCTCCCCTCTATTTTGCCCTTCCAACACAAAACCCCCTCTATTTTGAAAATCTACACAAAACCCCTCCAATTTTAAAAGTATATTACACTTAAACCCAATTTTTTATGATATATTTAATAGAAATTTTAGTCAACAGTCAACAATTATCTTTAATATTAAATTGACCAAAATATCCTCACTAACTATGAATTTTTCTTTATTATATAAAAATTTCTTAATTTTTAAGCCTTACACAAACTCCTCATATTTTATAAATATATTCTTTTTCTTGTGTTAATGAATAAAAGAAAATGTAAAAATAAAAAACATTATACAATTTTTTTCAAACATATTATTTTGAATAACAAAAATCATAGTTTCATACCAGTAAAATAAATAAATTTATTTTAAAATTTTTCATAATAAAAATTTAATTAAAACTCAAAAACTAATAAAATGAATCAAAATAATTTATTAAAATTAATTTACGAAGTATTAATAGATTAAAAAATAAATTTACTAAGATGAATCTTAATAAAAAAAGCTTCATAAATTATCAAAATACTTAATATGTAAAATAATAAACATTATGGTAATGAGAAAGAAGGAGAACGAGAAGAATGAATTTTGCGCGAGAAAAACAGAGATTTTCACGTTAGGGTTTTATAGCATTTTATCAATTATGATAATTTAAGTAGAAGGGAAGGGGTGTCTTGAGGGTAATGTTGGGCTTTTTAAAAAATATTTTTTTCTAAATTATAAAAAATTATATTAATTGGCGTTTTCTGTAGATTTTTAAAATAGAAGGAGTTTTGTGTTGGAAATGTAAAATAGAGGGGAGATTGGAGTAATTTACTCTTTATTTAAAACACTAAAATTAATCTAATCATATTCTTTAACTAGTTGGGTTTTACTTGTATGTCACTAAAAATGCAAAAGGAAAGAGAGATCACTGAAAGTGTATTAGTTACAAAGAATAATCTATACTGGGTGTCTACTACACTGCATTAATCTTGTTGTGTGCGCATTAGGTGTTGACATTATTTGCGTTGAGAATTGGTTGGCGTTTATTAAAACCAAACCAAAGGAAAAGTGGTCGCAAATTTATGCGTGGTCTTTAAACCGAGCAGAACGGTTGAGTTGCTGTTGTTTATTTATTTCAGTTGATTTTGGCTGAGCTTTAGAAATTAGATACAAGGACTTGGTAGCAGGTTTTGATGCTGATGGTTATGTCTTTGTATGCATGTAACAAAATCTCTTTTCGTATCCGGATAAATGACGAAAGCATGTATATTTATATATAAAATTCAAAACCATACAATATAGTATTATATATATTGAGCGGTTTTTTGTTGACTGCAGCTAGTGGCATATTGAAATTGGTCCATGCAGGACACAGTGGATAAAATACGGTGGGAGTAAGAAGGGGCCATGGGGCAACATTCTTGCTTCCTTGCAAATAATAAATATAACTAGGTTTAGGCATGTTCTTTGCGCATAAAGTAAAAGTTTTTTTTATAAATTAGAAAATAATTATCAAATATTATAAATATATCAAATATGAAATTAATATTATGAGATAAAATATAATAAAAAATTTTAATTAACTGAGCGTAAATTTGAGTTTTAAATATTGAAGTTAGTAAAAGAACATTTATCAAAGTGTTGTGTTGAGAAGTTGTGCAATTATTATAAAAAGAATATATCATATAAAAACAAATAAGAGTACCAATGGAGATTGGTTCAAGTGACACATGTTTGATTCTCCTTAAGAAATGTCTCGGTTTCGAGTCTTGTGGATGGAAAAAATCTCCACCATGATGTAGATGTTCTGACGCATTGCCTCATGTAGAGGATACATGTGGTTTAAACCAAAAAAGCAAATAAAAGTAACATAATAGTTTTAGAAAAACTTGTGTATAACTTTGTTAATAATTTTTTTTAATATTGAGTGAATATTATTTTTGCCATTTTATAAATTTTTTAATAAAAAATTTGCGGATTTTAAAATATTAAAAATTATTTAAAGTAAAGAATACCTGAATAAATTAAAGTGGTAATTGTTTTGATTTTATTTTTAAAGTGAAAGAAATCTTTTTGAGATGTGTTTAGTATCCACATTTCTTGAGTTATGTAAATCATAGTTTTAAACTAAGGGATATTGAATTACTTTGGGGTAATTATTGCTACTTTTTATTTTCCTAGTTGACCCAACCCTTTGTATCTGTGGGATTGCTCCTTATGACGGTTCTGATTTGCAATGCAATTTCGGTGACTTAATTTGATTAATTGTTAAAGAATAATTGTCATCTAAGGTGAACCAATTTGATTACATGAGTAATTGGTAAATTATTTTGATTAATTTTGAGAAAGTAACGCTCATTTCATGTGAATGCTTATTGTGTTAGTACAATGCAATTCCCGTAAAATATCATTTATTTTATTATTTTTAAAAGATGAGGGTTCAACTCATACAAGTGTAAGTTACACTAAATATTACACCGTCGATAACTACAAATCGAATGCGTTTAAAATTTTTATACAAACAATATATGAAATCATGATTGAATTATATGAGTTATCCTCATTTTACTTTGTGTTTTGATATGAAAAGATGCATATTTTACTTAAAATGGTGTTTGAAAAAATGTAATAATTATCTAAAATTATTTAGAAAAGAAAAAGTTTAATATTTTTTAATAAATTAAAATTAATAAAGGATATCTAGAATGGAAAACTAATGTTTGTTATATCCCCACAACTAAAAAATTACTAAGCTTAAAGATGGCGGTATGTGAACCAGCATCAGGAAGATTATGAATTGAATAAAAGGGGAAGGATAATAGGCATTTCAGAGAGCGCAAAGAATCCTTTGGAAACGTTTGAAACAAAGTGTGTACGACTCAAGATGAAAGACGTAATGTGAGATTCAAAATGAATTAATTTTGATTATGTGAGTAGTTGGTGAGTTAATTTGATTAATTTTTAGAAAGTAACCGTTATTTGAGATGAATGTTAATTGTGTGAATAAATTTGAGAGATAAATTGTAAGAAGAGAATATAAAGGTGACACATGAGATTTTTTTTATAAGGCAAATATAGAGTTACGTGGCATTAAGTAGGGTGAGTTGGCAAGGTATTATTACGCGACTCAGCTTTAATATATATAATAATCGATAATAGATATTCACTCACCCAAATCACATTCAGCTTGTTTGGGTGGAACTTCTGTAGAAGTACTTATAGGTGAAAAAAAAATAGCATGAATCAAAGAGGAACTTCTCCATAAGTTAAAATTAGTCTTTGTAGACCACCTACTCCAAAAGCTCTTCCATTTAACTTCTCCAAAAGTAACTAATTTTAACTTATGAAAAAGTTAAATGCATTTGACTTATTTAATTCATGCTATTTTGTTCACCTAGAAGTACTCCACCCAACTTCTCCTTTCAAATAAGTATTATCTTTTGATAATGGCTATTCATTGTGTATCATTCTCCAATAATGTGTTGTGGAATTGTTGATAACATTAAATGATATGTTAATATATTATTAAATAATAATATAACTTTTTATGTTTAATAATAAATTCTTGTTAAACTCTTTTTTATTAGAAATTTTTTATTATTATTTATCTGTCATATTTTTAATTAAAAATAATATTAACTATTAATTTATTAATTATACCTTCACATCATCTAATTAATTAATAAAAAGGAATTATATAAACATAATTTTCTGCCGTGATAAAGGATATAAATCAACTTTACTCATTCATTTTACTTTCTCTCTCTCAATGATTTTTTATATTTTCTTTTTTTTCTCTTATTGGAGGGTGAATTTCACCCACACTTGTGAGAGTGAGATTCTCCTTCTTAATCATTAATAATTTAATAGAATTTTGTCTCTCTTCTTATTTAAATTTTTAAATGCTTATAAATGTTAATCTTAAATTTTGAAATTTATTAAGATTCAAAATCTTTTCTTATTTTTTTATTTCAATATTTTTATTATATAGATCTTTATTCTTATCTTTATGAATTTAATTTTTTTTATCATACCTTATTATTTTTTTTTTACGGTTAAAATATGAATAACATTAGATGGGCCTGGGAAAAATGTCCCGGGCTAAAGCAGACAAAATGCAAGGAGGAGCTTCTTCTAACCAGTTACAATCAGGGAATGAGCAAGTAAATTTAGCTAGAGTATGAGCACAAACATTGGCAGTTCTTCTAGCATGTTGTATCTTAAAACCTCTAAAACAGGGACTAAGAGATAAAAAATCCTGGACAATCATCCCTATATAGGAATGAGTGGATAGACTGGAGTGAAAAAGGTCAGTAACATTCTTGCAGTCGGAACTCTATGATCACTTTATCCAAGCACATTTCCTGGGCAAAATGAACAGCAATGCGGACCCCCAAAGCTTCTGCTAGACCCGGGTATGGATAAGTGGATATATGACGTGTAGCAGCGGCAACCACCTCACCTGACTGTAAATTAAATTTTAATAGTAATATTTAATATATATTAGAATTTAAAATTAAAAAAAATGTTCAAAATTATTTTATTTTTTAATTTTAAAAATATAAGTTTAATTTAAATTTAATTTTGATTAAATAAAAATACATTTATCAGCGTATTATGCGGGTTAATATACTAATAGAGAAATTAAATAATACTTTTAACATGAATACATTAATATATTAATAAAAATATTAATTACAATTCTTAATTTGTGTCATTATTCTTAAATTGCCATTTCACCCTTTTAATACTTTTATCATTCCATTTAATAAAATGACATCACGAGATAAGGATAAAATTTTTGCCCCCTTCAGTATCAAAAAGAAAAAAGATAAGGATAAAATTTTAAGAGTTAATACTTTCTTTTGATTTAGACAAATTTAGAGCCTATTAAATTTCATCTTTTCTTGTTTTTAAGTTTTAAGAAAAAGAGAAAATAATATAGAAAAATGTATTTGATTGAGTTTTTTTATTTTAATTTTAGAACATTAATTCTATTTTTTAAAATTATGAAAAAATTGTTATTTTTTACTTCTCGTGCGGTGGTGTTTTAGGAATCTTTATCACTTTTTTCCTCCATTTCAATGATGTTCTCCTTTCAATGATTTCTTTTAATCCTGATCTTCTAGTAGATTGTAGATTGCAACTTTGCAAGGATAGAACAGTGGTTCGGTGTTCATGGCAGAAACATGTGGGAAGAGGTGTCAGTATGACTTTAGTTTGGTGATCCTGGCTCACTAATGGGTTTTTTTTTTTTTTTTGGTCGAAAGCTCACTAATGGGTTTAATTGAGTAGAAATTAAATTGACATTTTTATGGGTTTAATTGAATCAATCCACATAACCTAAGTTTTTTTAGGTGGATTAAAATTTAGGGTGATGAGATGGTGCCTCAGTCTAAGGCAGAGAATGCATCCATGCTCAGAGAGTACACTTATAGAGATACTTATATTTTAAGTCACCCCAAAAGAATGAGTAGAGGTTCGAATCTATGACCTATTGGATACAAGACCTTGTCTTGCTCTACTTGACCAACCAATTGAGTTACATAACCTAAAAGTTAAAATAGGTTTCAAATTGGAGTGAATTTGTTTTTTTATTTTAATTTTTCATTTTATTGATTTCTTTTTTTTTATATTTTTTTTAAAAATTAAATTTGTTTAGCAACCTGTCAATTCATGATGGATTGATCCAAATTAATATTTTTTTAATTGAAAAAAAAAAGTGAGTCAATTAAGCGTTTAACTCACTTTGAACTCGTGAATTTTTACTCACTCTTACATTTCGGTTCACATACTGCCCTGCAACAGACAGAACACAAATACTGCTAGATAAAGAAAAGAGCCTTTATGCCCTGAAAAACAAGAAGTGTATGGGGAAAAAAGACCCAATTGTGGCCTCAGACCAAAACTTTAGCACAATAGGTGGTGATTAGACCAATAAGATAACCTTATCCATCAATTTCCAATGGGGAAGCTGCCACATCAGACGCAAGCAAATATGCCGAAAATTTCCACCTCTCATTCCACTCCTGCATCCACCACCGTTTCTCTCTAAACAAAAACACACCAAACCCATTTCCTCACTATTCACAGTGAAGCTTCAAGCAATTAAACAATTAGCAGGGGAAGAAGAAAGATCCTATAGAAAAGCAATGGCTTCTACTTCTACTTCTGCAGTTTCAATGGCAATGCCACTAACTAACGCCAGCCAGAAGAGGGTGATGCCTAGCTCTGAGGCATTCTTCAAGCCACTGCCCCTAAGATCTTCAAAGGCTGTGGCAGCACCAAAGCCCAATGGAAGGTTTCAAGTCAGGGCCTCCATGAAGGAGAAAGTTGTGACAGGGCTCACAGCAGCTGCATTGACAGCTTCAATGATGGTTCCTGATGTGGCTGAAGCTGCCGTTTCACCTTCTCTCAAGAACTTCTTGCTCAGCATCGCAGCCGGTGGAGTTGTGGTTGTAGTCCTTGTTGGTGCCGTGGTGGGTGTTGCCAATTTCGATCCTGTCAAGCGAAGCTGATGAAAATCTGCAGCACTGCCGGGAATTTTTTCTCTTTTTCCCCCTCTTATCATGATATGTATCAGTTACGTCCTTTAGTAATGAACTGAACTCTCTGTTATGTGTACTAATATGTGATTCCTGAGCTCCACTTGAGCAGAAACTTTTCAATTCTTAAAATGTCATTTTCGTTTTGGCACATCACAGAAACAGATTAATTACATTTTTCCGCTGAATGGGAACAAAGTTAACTAGCAGATCCATCACAGATTACATTTCGAATAATCCAACTAGCAGATCTAACTTATGGAATATAAAATATCAACATAGCTGACAGAAAATTATAATGGGTCAGATAGTAAGAAGATAGTTTGATCAATTGAAAATTGTGTGGTCACCCAGAAAAATGAGCTACCACAGGAAGCAACCGAATGCCCTGTGCAATGGCTCATTTTAAAATATTATAGATGTTCTTATATGATATGAAGGCATATCCACCAAAAAAACGAAACAGAAAATTCGGACTCGAATTAATGGTATCTAAATATGTTTTATAAAGGGCATACAAATGATGCAGTAACTCATGACCACTAATGACTGATTCTATGCAAAAGCTTGTACACTAACACTAACAAATATGGCTCATCACGTGAAAAGATACTGAAACCGTGCAACAATTACTGCCTACAAAACTTGGAAATCAAATCAAGCATGCATCTACTCTCCGAAGAATAATTCACCTTATCTGCCTTGACTACTGTAATCTTCACCTTCTGCTCATCGCCATATAACTCCTCTTTGATTTTCAGCCTAAATACAAACTGGTTGAAGAGTCTACTCTTGATTATCTCTCCAAACCTCTCATCATCCTCCTGTTCATACTTCAACAGGTACAGCTCCTTTGCTGAGTACCCCATAATCTCTTCCCCTGCTTCCTGAAAAGCAGTTACCCAAGTTAATCCTGTATGATCAAGGATTTGAGCTTGGAGAAGGTATCGATAATCACACTCCTCAAATTCTTGGTTGCATCTATCACATTGCCATCTTGTGTTTCCTGACTTAGTCACTTTCTTATTGCACTGTCGATCTCCAATCATCAGAGGACAAGCTGTGTAACAAAATGTATCAGTCTTGATGAAGGAAATGGTAGCCCTCACTGTTATCCAGTCTGGCTTGTCTGACCGCCCCAGGCCTTCATCTTTGATCTGAGACACAGTTTTGCGTGTCTCATTCTTCAGTCCTCCAGGAATAATGTCCTTAGAAATGGATAGAGAAGCAGAATCTTTTCCCACTCGATCAAACCAGTCTCTTAAGCTAAGAGCTTCAGGGAAATCTGGATTTATGAAAAGCTGTGTAGTAGAGATAGAGCCAATAGTCTTTCCACTAAAGTCATTAACCTTCCCCGCTTTCACTGCCAAAATGGGGAAAAACCCAGCATCCACCATCTCTTGCAGCTTTTGTCCTTCCCTGTTGCAGAATTCACCCCAAAGTGTTAGTTCAACACTCCTGCCAGAACTGTCTTTTAGATTCAAAATTCTTCTCTGAGTCTCCATCCCATTCTTCCTCAAGATGGGAACTGAAGGATTCACAGACGTCACTACCCCAATAACATCAAGAATGGAGTTACTGTCAACACTCTCAATGTCACTGATAGGCCTGAAGGAGAACTGCTGTCTAGGTATAGAAGCATCCTCATCAGGGCAAAGCTCGACCGTTGAATTTAAATCCAAAAAAATTTCCCATTCATTTTTCAAATGGTTGAAATTCTTCTGTGCAGGTTTCAAGCTACCTTTAGATATCAAGTAGACTTTACCAACCTCAATTGCATCATAGAAGCGATCAACAACAGCATTAAAGCAGGTTACTCGTATTTCACCTCCATCAGAATCAAGAAGATCAAATGAGAAGACTTTCCCATCTCCGCGAGCATTGTTATAACGGCGGAGATCTCCTTTAGCAGTTACCCTTGCCTTGATGGCCCATCTACCTTGATAAGGATTTAAAGCAGCTATAGGAATGACTCGTGCTGGTGCCTCATTTTTCACAATTGCCCCACGGCCTTTGTAAACAGGAGGTGGTTGGTATGGAGGTTGAATTGTTGGTCTGAAATTCTGCACATTATGACTAACATTTTGAGCAGCCAAATTGTTATTACTACTTCTGGATGAATTCTCCAGAGTGTTATCAGGTAACGATCTCTGAGCTGGTAAATCAGAATCCGCAAATGGCTTCGGATTCCCAATGATCTCACAATCTGGTATTATAGTTTCCATGTTGAGCACCACAATTATCCTGTAAAGGGAAAAACACAGAAGCACATAAATTAATTTTACACTATAAAATAAAACAAAAGATGCTAGTGCTAGATTCCATCTAGAATATGTTTTTAATTCTTTCACATCCATTTACTAAGATTTTGGCAATCTTCAATGAGGTTGCATATCTTAACTCTTACACTAACCATTTACACAAGAAGCTAAAAATTATGCACAACAATTCAACCATTTTTTATTCTAAATTATCAGGGATTACAATTACAAATGCATATTCTAGAAGGTTTAAAGTTTTGCTTCCAGAAGTGGAATTCCAACCAGATTGAAATTGGAATGACGGAAAAGGTGAAATTTCCATGAAAATTGAAATCGCAACAATCTTAATTTTACTATAATTGCAGAAATTACTGTAATCGAAAATTAGATTTCGCAGAGAGAGAGAGAGAGACTTGCGGTTGTGGAGAGGACTGCATATATAGTCGATAAGCTGAACGACGGAACCTTTCTTAACTCGGCCGGTTCGGACTCGGTCGTTGAGCTGAGCGGCGAGCATGGCTTGGTGGGACGAAACGGCGTCGGAAAGCAGAAGACGGTATCTCTGCTGCTGCGAGTTATTGCTATTGGAGATTAACGACATGTCCAGAACCTGAACCAATGGCTTCGCGT
>QLOH01000022.1:3000000-3239480 GCA_026901365.1 Sesbania bispinosa | reverse complement strand
CCTCAGTTTATTTTTGTACATTGTTATTGTTTAAGTTGCAACTGATACAGTTTGTGACTTAAGATTTCTCTTCCTCTGTAATCTTTGTTGAGGCTGGAGAGGCTTGTCTGAAAAAGATACTTGTGTTGTTGAGCCTGGAGAGGCTTGTCTGAAAAAAAGAATACTTGTGTTGTTTGAGACGCGGGAGAGGCTTGTCTGAAAAAGAATACTTATTGTAGAGCCTGAAGAGGCTTGATAGAAAAGAACTACTTGTAATCTTGCAAGATTAAGAGAAAATCCAAGTGCTAGTTGGCATTGGGACTGGACGTAGCTCACAAGTGGTAGTGAGTGAACCAGGATAATTTCTGTGGCTAAGTTTCTCTTTCCCTTATCTTTGTCATTTCATTTTAATTTTAAACTAATTAAGGGGACTGAATATTTAATCTAATATTTTAAAAAGGAAGAAAAACTCTTTTAGAACCACTTTAAAGCCGTCTGAAACCAACTTCAACACAGCTATCTAAAAACTTCAGACAGCCCTCTAGCAACCTGTCTAAAGTCTGTTTTATAAATCTGTTTCGAAAAGCCTTCTTTAAATATTTAGAAAACACTATTCAACCCCCCTTCTAGTGTTTCCCTGTGTTCCTACAGTTGGTATCAGAGCTCTACTCAGGGTTGATACACCTAACAAGTGTCTGAGGACTGAAAGATCCACATGGAAGCTTCAAACAGTAACAGGCAATACATCACAGAAGGAGCCTCTATCACAAGACCTCCAGCTTTCAATGGAGAAGATTATTCACTACTGGAGAGATAGATGAAGCTGTTCATTGAAAGCACAAACAATTGATGTTTGGGATGTGGTCACTGATGGAGACTATGTGCCTATGCTAAATGATGTGCCTATACCTAAGACCTGAATGGACTTTGGAGCAAAAAGGCTAGAGTCCAGATGAATGCTAGGCCAAACTCTATCTGATATGTTCTTTGAACAAATCAGAATATGAGAAGGTTCATGGATGCAACCTCTGCCAAGGAGATTGGGATACTCTTGCAGCAGCCCATGAAGGTACTGAGACTGTCAAGCAATCCAAGATAAGTATGCTTATCATCAGTATGAGATGTTCAAGATGGAAGAATCTGAAACCATTGCCCAAAATGTTTGGAAGGTTTCAGACCATAACAAATGGACTCAGGTCCTTAGGCGAACGTACAACTCTGGAGATAATAATAGAAATATCCCTAAGGAGCTTGCCTAAGTCCTGGAGACCACAGTTACTGCCATTCAAGAGGCAAGAGATTTGAACTCTCTTAGAGTGGAAGAACTGTTGGGATCTCTTAAGGTCCATGAGCTTGAGCTTGGAGAAGATGACAACAAGAGAAAATCTCTAGCCCTAAACTCCAAGACCAAACAGTCTAGGCATGGCAACATCAAGGCTATGCAAGCTGAGGCAGCTTCAGAGGGAGATGAAGACTCTGAAGATAGCTCAGAAGATGATGATGATCTTGCTCTTCTAAGTAGGAAGATCAAGAGAATGCTACAGAACAGAGGAAGATTCAGAAAGAATCAACCCTCAACCTCAAAAGGAGGTAAGTCAGGTAAAAGACATACAAACTGACAAAATTATTTGTTTTGAGTGTAAGCAACCAGGGCACATGAAGGCTGAGTGTCCAAAACTGAAGAAAAACAACTTCAAGAAGAAGAAGTTTTTCAAGAAAAAGAAAGGTCTCATGGCAACATGGGAGGATCTGAATGAATCAACTTCAGAAGAGGAGGAAGACACCTCAGAAGAGGCAAATCTGTGTCTCATGGCAAGCCTACCATCTTCAGACAGTTCTGAAGCTGAGGTATTCCCTCTTACCTTGCAAGAAATGTATGATGATCTGGTGGAAAGTTCCAAGGAACTGTTCCTAGAGTATAAGAATCTATCCAAGGCTCACACAGAAATGTGTAACAAATATGAGTCTCTGGAAATAGAACATGTTATGCTCAAGGAAAGGTCTTTGAGACTGAAAACCATAGTTCACAAACTGTGTCTGAAGAAAATAAAAAACTTCAGAAACAGATTGTAGAACTGACAAATGATCTAACCAAGTTTGTCAAAGGAACAAAAAATTTAAACATAATGCTTGGAAATCAAAGACATTCCTCTGACAAAAGTGGACTAGGTTTTTTTCATCACATGTCTGAACCTCCTACTGTCTTAAATTTTTCCAAAAGCAAAAAGAAGGTCACTGGGGTGTTCTCACTGTGGTAAGCCTGGACACAATGTGATTTAGTACAAGCGCAAGAGAAAAGCAAGACCCAAAGCTAACAAAACAGGACCCAAAAGAACTTGGGTACCTAAAAACTTGATCATTCCTGTTGCAGATGTGTTAACAGGACAAAGGAGACCCCACAAATGGTACCTGGACAGTGGGTGCTCGCGACACATGACAGGAGAAAGGTCTTTGTTCCAAAACCTTAGACCTAAGGAAGGAGGAGTGGTCACCTTTGGTGGAAATCAGCAAGGGAAGATCACTGGCACAGGGACTATAGGTATAATTCCTTCATCCCTCATTAAAAATGTTCTTCTTGTGGAAGGACTACAACATAATTTACTGAGCATAAGTCAATTATGTGACAGTGGTTATGTAGTATCCTTTACCAAGGAAGGATGCATAGTTAAAGACTCCTCTGATCAAACACTTTTTACTGCTAAGAGACACAGCAATGTGTATAAAATTGATCTAGAGGATCTAGCAAGTCAAAATGTAAAATGCTTCATTTCTGTTGAAGATGAAAAACAGATTTGGCATCAAAGACTTGGGCATGCCAGCTTGAGATTAATCTCAAGATTAGCAAAACACAACCTTGTTAAAGGATTGCCCAAGCTCTCATACAAATCTGACATTTTATGTGATAGCTGTCTGAAAGGGAAACAAACAAGACACTCCTTCAAGAGTAAAGATGTTGTTTCAACTAGCAGACCACTAGAACTTTTACACATTGACTTGTTTGGTCCTATTAGAACAGAAAGTCTTAGTGGAAAGAAATATGGTTTGGTTCATCGTTGATGACTATTCTAGATTCACATGGGTGATATTCCTTAGAAACAAGGGATGAGACTTTTAAGAATTTCACAATATTTTGTAAGAAGGTACAGAATGAAAAGGGATTCTGCATTTCTGTCATAAGAAGTGATCATGGTGGGGAGTTTGAGAATGCAAATTTCAAATTGTTCTATGATGAGAATGGGATCTCACACAATTTCTCTGTGGCAAGAACACCTCAACAGAATGGGGTTATTGAGAGAAAGAACAGAAGTTTGCAAGAGATGGCAAGGACCATGCTCAACTCAAGCAACTTACCTAGAACCTTCTGGGCAGAAGCTGTTAACACAGCTTGTTACCTTCAAAACAGAATATTGGTAAGACCAATTCTGAAAAAGACTCCATATGAATTGTGGAAAGGAAGAAAACCCAACATATCATATTTCCACATCTTTGGATGTGAATGTTTTATATTGAACACCAAAGATGATCTTGGAAAATTTGATGCAAAGTCTGATAATGGATTTTTCATTGGATATTCTGAAACATCTAAAGCATATAGAGTGTATAACTCTAGAACTTTAACTATTGAAGAAACCATACATGTAAATTCAATGATAACAAAGAGACTGATAGGGAACTATCAGATCTAGAGGATGATTTTACAGGAATGGAGCTGAATGATCACAGCAATTTGAAGGATGAGCACCTGTCTGAAGCTCCTGCTGTTTCTGAACCTCTTTAGACAAATGTTGAGTCTCAGACAGATGTGATACCTCCTCATAAATCTGATTGGAGATACAAGTCACATCATCCTAAAGAGCAAATCATTGGCAGCACTTCAGAAGGAGTTAAGACAAGATCAAAATTCAGACATTTGAATTCTCTTGCTCTCCTGTCTGAAATTGAGCCAAAGAGCATTGATGAAGCTCTGCATGATGAAGGGTGGATCCTAGCCATGCAAGAGGAGCTAAATCAATTTGTTAGGAGTGATGTCTGGACCCTTGTTCCTAAACCCCATGGGAAAACAATTATTGGAACCAAATGGGTGTTCAGAAACAAGCTGTCTGAAGAAGGCAAAGTTATCAGAAATAAGGCAAGGCTAGTAGCTCAAGGATATAACCAGCAAGAAGGTATTGACTTCACTGAAACCTTTGCCCCCAGTGGCCAGGTTAGAAGCAATTAGAATTCTTTTATCTTATGCTGTAAATAATGGCATCAAACTATATCAAATGGATGTCAAAAGTGCCTTCCTCAATGGTTTCATTGAAGAAGAGGTTTTTGTTAGACAACCCCCTGGTTTTGAAGATGTAACTTTTCTGAACATGTTTTTAAACTCAAGAAAGCTCTCTATGGTCTGAAACAAGCCCCAAGAGCTTGGTATGAAAGATCTGAGCAGTTTTCTTGCAACTAATGGTTTTGAAAGAGGAAAAGTTGACACAACTCTTTTTAGAAAACAGTCTAACAAGGATCTTATACTTGTCCAACTATATGTTGATGACATTATTTTTGGTTCAACTAATTCTTCATTGTGCAAAGAGTTTTCTGAGTTAATGCAATCTGAATTTGAAATGAGCCTAATGGGTGAACTAAAGTTTTTCCTTGGACTTCAGATTAAGCAAGATTCTGATTGTATATGGATCCATCAAGAGAAATATACAAAGGAAATGCTTAAAAAGTTCAACCTAAGTGATTGCAAACCCATGACAACTCCAATGCACCCTTCTGCATCTTTAAATAAAGATGAGAATGAAGAACCAGTGAATCAAACTTTGTATAGAGGAATGATTGGTTCATTATTGTATCTAACAGCAAGCAGGCCTGACATCATGTTCAGTGTGTGCATGTGTGCTAGATTTCAATCTGATCCAAGAATCACTCACTACAAAGCTGTAAAAAGAATTTTCAGATATCGTAAAGGTACTACTAATCTTGGTCTGTGCTATAAGAAAAGTAAGGATTGCAGGTTAGTAGGATACTGTGATGCTGATTTTGCTGGAGACAGAGTTGAAAGAAAAAGCACCAGTGGTGGATGTCACTTCTTTGGAGAAAATATGATCAGCTGGTCAAGCAAAAGGCAAAGCACAATTGCATTATCAACAGCTGAAGCAGAATACATCTCAGCAGCCAGCTGTTGCTCACAACTATTATGGGTGAAGTATCAACTTGAAGATTTTAATTTGCAATATCTGTTATACCTGTGTTATGTGATAATACCAGTGCCATTAATTTATCTAAAAATCCCATTCAACATTCTAGGGCTAAACATATAGAAATCAAACATCATTTCATTAGAGACTATGTTCAGAAAGGTGTTTTTGATATTCAGTTCATTGATACAGAGCATCAATGGGCTGATATATTCACAAAACCTCTAACTGAAGATAGGTTTAAGTTCATCAGAGATAAACTGAACATTCATGCATTGTGAGTGTGTATGAAAATTGATGTGTCTGAAACTTCAACCTGTGTGAAACATGTGACCTGTCTGAAGTTTTGGTCGTCTGAAATTAACTGGATGTCTGAAATCTTGCACTTGTCTGAAATGAACAAATGACGTGGCAATAAAGGGACGGTTTAAATCCACTTTACACGTTACCCTATGTCTGCGCGGCCAGTTTCTGCCATCATTGCCTCAGAGGTCTATAAGTACTGTAAGGAAGTGAGTCCTTGGTACGTTACAGCTCACTACCCTCTCAGAACCTTTGCTATTCTTCATCTTCAAGAAAGCATTTTCTCTCTCAAGTTCTTTCCATCCTTCAACAATGGCACCAAAGAAGTCTAGAGCTGATAATATTGTGAAGACCAAGGGTGTCTTTCTGGAAGAGCTTGAAGCATTAGGAATGGATCTTCATGCAGAATTTCAAGCAGCTGGGTGGCTTGAATACTTCAACAAAAATTGTTCACATTGGCATGAGCAGAGTATACTTGATTTCTGGGCCACAGCCAGAGGAATCCCTAACCCTCAAGGCATCTACACCACCATCAAGGCTAATGTGCTTGGTACATCTATCTTTATTGATGAAGACATCTTGGCCATTGTCTGTGGTGTCAAGACTGAAGGTGCTGTCTTCTCTCCTGGCTGGGAATCAAGAAATGGAGGTCAGAAACATTTTACTGAGTTTTTGTATGGAACTCCCTCTCCTGCTAGTCTGGATGCTAAGAATATGTCAGATAAGGCTAGGGTTCTGCATGCTATCTTAGGGAACTCTGTAATCCCTAAAAGTGGCAGCAGAAACCATGTGTCTGAACTGGAGAGATTCTGCCTCATTCACCTTCTGAAGAAGAAGAAGATAAATCTTCCAAATATCATCATGTACCACCTTTAGAAGAGGCTGAGAGATTCTGCTGGAAGTTTTCCTCATAACACCATCATCACCAAGGTGTTGTTGCATTTTAAAGTTCCAGTTCACCAGCTCTTTGATCACCACTCAATTCCTATGTTTGGTGAATCAAATCTGAAGAGCATGAAGATTAAGCTGACTCCAAGGCCTCCCTCGCCAACCATGAAAGAAAGTTTGCTGATGGAGAAATCTCAGAGGAGAAGTTCCACTGTGCAGATTCTGGAAAATGAACTAAAAGGAGATATCAGAAGACATGAGTTCAAGCCCTCAAAGGCGTCACCTCAACCTAAGCTGAAGAAGCTACCTGTAAGAAGCTCAGCTAAGATAGCTTCTGCATCTGTACAGATTCAAGCGTCTGAACCTGTTCAGAAACCTTCTCAAAGGTTGTCTAAAATTGTGGGTCAGGTGTCTGAACCTGCACAATCTTCAAAGCCTACTTCTATAATGGAAGGACAGGCTGTGAATATTGATGCAGTTGCTGCTCAACCTCTTGCCGCATGCTCCTCTGACCCTGAACTGATTCAGGTTGCTGCTTTGGCTACTGCCATTGAACAAGAAGAGTTAGAACTGAAAGAAGAGCAAGAGAGAACTGATAGAGCTCTTGCAATTGCCTCACACCTTGCTTATGCTGAGGATGACAAGCAAGCAGCCATTGCTGAAGCCTCAAAGAAAAGAAAGAGGTCTAGTGCACCTCAGAGGAAAAAGAAGAAGGGGAAACTACTTCAGACAGTGTCTGAAGTTAGGATTACCAGAAGTACTGCTTCTCACCTAGAAGAAGCAGACATTGCTGGAAGGTATCAAAAATTTGTAAAGGCTAATCAATACTTCAAGAGAAGAAGGGCTCTTTCCTCTGAAGAAAGAGAAAGGGAGGATAAGGAAGCCAAGGAAAGGGAAGAAAAAGAAAGAGCTGCTAAAGCTCAAGATGTTGTTGCTCTCAAACCTTACAAAAGGATCAAGGTGAGATTTGATAACGTAACTCCCTCACCTCCTTCATCACCTGAAAAGCAACCTCAATCCTCATCTAAACCCACCTCACCAGAAAAGCAACCTTCTCCACCTATCTCCCAACCTCTACCAACCTTACAGCTAATTACATTACCCTCTGAACCTTTCATACCATCTGAACCCTCATCACCTACACCCATCATACCATCAGACAACCTGTTGTCTGAACCCCCTGCACCTCAAGAAAACCAAGTTCTTGAACCCTCATCTTCACCATCCAAACCCCTCTCACCTCTGTACATACAACTATCTGATAGCTCATTATCACCTTCCTCACCATCATCATCTCCACCTCACACACCTTTACCTCCTTCACCATCTTCACCTGTTCATCAATTCAACCTTTCAGCTGAGATTGCAGCCTTATGCAAGAGACTGACAAGAACCCCCTTTGGCTCTTGTCCTTTGCCAAAATTCCAGCATCTGTCTGAAGAGCTGCATCACTTTAGAACAGCCCCTGCTGTCTCACTTCATCAGGGTCTCACTAAGAAGATTGTGTCTGATGAAAGGGCTTTGTACTCCAACAATGCTGATGGTTTGGAGAAGATAAGGAAGGGTGTTATCCCTCCTAATCATACATGGGATCTTATCAATCCATTCTCTGAAGACTCATGGAAGCTGAACAATGAAGAATGGCTAATGGTAAGAATGCTGAACACAGAAGCTGAGTTGTTCCAAAGAGACTTGGCTAGAGGAGTTGGAATGATAGGCTACAGGCCTCCTAGAACCAGTTCAATCAGGCCTTTAACCAAAATCTTGGTGAAACCTGATAGGATTGTTCCTAGGTATCCCCTCAAAGAAGGTCAAGATGAAAAATTGAAGGGTCCTAAGGTCTATTCTGTATCAGCACCCCTGTCTGAAGCCATGACTGCTTCAGAATGGGAAATTCTTCCTGAGTTTATCATATCAGAAGGAGGAGGCTTGAATCACCTGTTTGAAAACTAGATTTGGGAATCTTACTGGAAGATCAGAGAAGCTGCTGGGTCTTCTTCTGGGTGTAGTGGTCCTGATGCTGAATCTGCAATGGGTGTTGGACACTTCACAAATGTTCAGTACCATTTCTTAAGAGATCACTTTCCCCCACAGGCAGATTCATTCAACCAAGCTTGGGTGCTTCTGAAGTATGTTGGGACCTTTTTCTGTCCAGTCTACAATCCTTCAGAATATGGCTTACAACTTGGTTTTGGAGTTTTGAGATTTGTTTGTCCCTACCTTCAGCTCATCCTAGTTGAGTCTGAACCTGACCTGTTTGAAGAAAACCAGAAGCTGAAATCCAAGGTCAAGGCCCTTGAGAAGAGATGTGAAGAATCTGAGAGGAGATGTGAAGTCTCAGAAAAGAAAGCACAAAAGGTTATTCAGAATCAGCAAGAAATTCTTCATGAACAACAGCTGATAAGAAGTGGGCAACAAGAGTTGAAATCTTCTATTGAAGCTGCCATAGACAAGGCCAAGGAAGAACTGATCTCCTTTTTGTCTGAAGCCCTGCTGAAGAAGAAGGACTAATTTATTGCCATTGTCTTATGTTCATATTTCTTTTTCAAGTGCTGATTGTTTGTTTAATCCTTACATCATTTTAATACAATCACTGTTTTTATTCCATCTCATGTGCTCATGATCCTTGCTCTGATACTTGTTTTTACTTTATCTGTAGATCATAATCCTGTTTGTTTTATTGCTCTATTACTGTTATTACTCTATGATTCCCTTTTGATTGATGACAAAAGGGGGAGTATTAAATCTAACAAAATCTGGAGTGATTACAGGATTCAGGGGAGTACATGAAAAAGTCCAAAGTTGTCTGAACTTCTGAGGAAATCATATATAAAAGCATCTAAAAGGATATATTTGTCCCAGGGGGAGCTAAATCTTAATCTCTCAATTTTGCATAATTTAAGTTAAATTTGTCATCATTAAAAAGGGGGAGAATGTTGAGTCTCAAAAATATCATAAAGAGGTTTATGATGTTTTAAAGACTGAAATTTCTCTAAGTTTTAATGATCAACAAATTCAACTTAAGTTGTTTCTCATAAGATACAATTGTCTAATTGTTTATCTATGATTTTCAGCAAGAAGCCTACTATATAAGACTAAGTGTTGGATCCGTCTGAAGAAGCTGGTGGTGTCTGAAGATGATCAACTCTTCTGAAGCATCAAAGCCGTCTGAAAACTTTTGATGACGTGGCATCTCTTGTCTGAAGCTGTGACAATCCATGTACCTCTGCACGTTTTTCACGCATGATCTCTGCTACAAACAGCTGGCACCTGTGCAATGCAATTCAAGCACGTTCTCTGTCACAACGTGTCCTCTGCTACGCAGCAATTGCAGCAGCAACTAAGAGAACCTTTTTGGCAGGAGCAAACCTTGTAAAAGTGTCAGAATTTGTCAGGGAATATCAGAATATGTCAGAGAATATTTTGTACTGCAGCAGCTGTCTCACAACGGCTAGCATGGAATTCACAAACATGAGAGTCTTCAATGGGCCAATCATTTGGTTATAAATACCCCCTCATTTGAAGACCTGAAACATAGAGAAGCATAGAAAAAGAACAGAAACTCTGCAAGTTTTTCGCTGTAACACTCTGATAGATTTTTATCATCTTTGTACACACATATTGTATTATCCTGAGCATACCTCAGTTATTTTTGTACATCTGTAATTGTTTAAGTTTCAAAACTGATACAGTTTGTGAGCTTAAGCATTTCTCTTCTCTGTAATCGTTGTTGAGCCTGGAGAGGCTTGTCTGAAAAAGAATACTTGTGTTGTTGAGCCTGGAGAGGCTTGTCTGAAAAAGAATACTTGATTGTAGAGCCTGAAGAGGCTTGATAGAAAGAATACTTGTAATCTTGCAAGATTAAGAGAAAATCCAAGTGCTAGTTGGCATTGGGACTGGACGTAGCTCACAAGTGGTAGTGAGTGAACCAGGATAATTTCTATGGGTAAGTTTCTCTTTCCCTTATCTTTGTCATTTCAGTTTTAAACTAATTAAGGGGACTGAATATTTAATCTAATATTTTAAAAAGGAAGAAACTTCTTTTAGAACCACTTTAAAGCCGTCTGAAACCAACTTCAAACAGCTATCTAAAAACTTCAGACAGCCCTCTAGCAACTTGTCTGAAAGTCTGTTTTATAAATCTGTTTTCGAAAAGCTTCTTAAAATATTTAGAAACACTATTCAACCCCCCTTCTAGTGTTTCCCTGTGTTCCTACACAGTTCTATTTATTTTATTGGGAATATAGAACACATGAAAATATTTCTCGAAAGCTTCAATTTCTTTGATGTGCGTACCTTTTGTCTTCTTGACGAGTTTCTGCGCAGGATCTTTGGTTAGTCTTGAAAAACAAGTAGCTTCATCTACTTGAATACTAGAAAAGTATCGATACCACCATTCTTTAAAACCAAGAGTGCAGTAATAAGAAAGTTCGAAGGAGACTGGCACAAGGGAAAGAGGCTTCTTAGCCTTTTTGAGTTGCAACTTCTCGAAACCCTCTTCACCATCCACTAAACTTCAATTAAAATTTGGTCTTTGGTGGTGTAGAAGGGTGTAGGACAAAATTGGCTCAACCCAAATTGACGAGCCACCAGTTGTGGTTGATAATGAAAGACTTTAAAATCTTTTGGTTGGAAGCCACAATATAAAAGGTCTGGAGACAGAAATTGTTTCCAAAGTTCTAAACTCTCTGCTTCTTATTCAGGATTTTCACATGGGAACTTTCGAGTAAACCAACTTGGTCCTCGAGATCGAGATGCAAAAGCTGCAAGGTTTGGAGAGTGTTGTTTGATTTCGAGGAAGGAAGAAATATAGGATTTGAAGTTTTCAACACGTTCCTTTTTCGAAGAAGGAGTAAAATAAGACAACCTAAACCCTTCAATGGAGGAAGAAAGATCAGATTGAGGAGGCTCAGAACTCTCAAGTTTATTTTGAAAAATGGCATTCAGCCAAAGTTGGAGAAACCAATAAGGGCCACAAAGGTTTCGAACTGGACCTTTTAGTTTAAGTGCATGTATAGCTTCGGAAAGCATACAATACACATGACCCAAAAGACATCTATTAAGGTCAATTCGAATACCTTTGGCCAACATCTGAGCCATAGGAAGATAAGACTTTGGAATTTGGTTCGACCTTGAACAAAAAACAAAGGCAGATAACCAATATAAAAGAAAAGCAACATGTTCTTCCTCATGAACTTTGCCAGATTTTGCATTATATTGGATAAAATTCGAGTAAGTCAATTTCTCGAAATTTGGACTGACATGAGGTTTAGGAACTTTCATGAATGGAAAAATTATTTGGCCTTCAGGTCGAAGGCCAGTGATTGCAGCAATATCGAAAAGAGTAGGTGTAATCATGCCATAAGGCAGATGAAAAGAATTGGTAGATCTTTCCCAGAAAAGCAAAGAGGAAAGAATGAGAGAAGGATCATGACTAAGATCGAACTTACTCAGCTGAATAAGATCGAAAATACCAAGTTGCTTCCAAACATTCCCCATGGTATTTTCAACCCTATTCAGCCACATGATATAAGAGTCCTTTCGAGCAGGGGGAGATGCTCGAAAGACATCATTCAGATTTTCAACATGATTGTATCGAATGCAAGATCTGAAATTCGAATTTTTTCTTCAGGAAAACTTGGAAAAAATTCCTCATACTGACTCAATGAAGAAGAAGGTGTGTATGGTCCTAAGAAAGCAAAGTTTTTCTTTCTAATGGAATAAGGAATGAGTACCTGGGATTTCCAGATAGCAAGTTTTTCTTCAGCGTTTTCAGGATCAGGGACAAAAACTTGATCGTCCCTAGCAAGGAGGTCACCTTTGCAGATTGCAAGAGGAACAGTAGTTTGACCTTCAGAAGCCATTAATGAGGTTTTTCTTTTCTTGAAGTTCTTGAGAGAAAGAAAAGAATCACAATGTAACAGTGTAAAAGAAGCTGAATATGCATTAAGAAGATAAAGTTAGAAACTTTAAGACATTAAAACGGTGAAATTCAAGCTTAAACTTAAGAAAAATGGATTAAAGTGAGTAAAGATCTTACCTTGGAGAAGAAGGAAACACACCGTGAAGAGAGAGAACAGAGGTTTTTGTTTTTCAAGGTTGAAGATAATGAAAAGTGAAGATGAAGTGGTTCACTTGGTATTTATATGAGAGAGAAAAGATATGATTGCAAAAGGTAATCATGATTACACAGTTTTGGGACGTGAGCCGGTAACCCCAAAAAAGTGGGAAAGTCAGTTAACTTTAAAAGGTAACTGCAAGTTTAATTTAATTGGAAAATAAAAGGTTTATCTGAAACTGATATTTAAATTTCCATTTAAATTTTAAATAACTGTTATGAGGACTACCAAGGTTTGTTCCAAAAATATCTCTTTCTACAAAAAATGAATCATTATTTGAAAGAGACTATTTTTGGGGGGGCATCTGTTGGGATTTGATTTTCAATTATTTCGAATTCCTCAAGTGATAACAACATGATGTCATTTCGAATTTACAGAAGAAGGTTAATATTACCTTATTTCGAATTTTGGTAATAAGTCTATTGACTTAGAGAACATTTGAGGTAAAGTTAATACAAAGACTTTAGAAATTTGAGAAAGAAGGTAATTGTGAACTCGAATATTCAAAAAAAATATAAAAGAGGTAAAGGGTAATTCTTTCATTCATAATCCAAATTCGAATTACATGAGGTTCGAATACAATGGAGACACATTTAGAAAGAAAACTATCCTAAGTCCCTAAAACATTAGAAAGGAAACTATCCTAAACTAGGATGAGTACTTGACTCATGCCTAACATGCCCCTTTATCCTCATCCTTCCCCACAAGCTTTAATAGAGCCAGCACAAAGAAGAATTCTTTCTTCAATCTGTTGAACCACTTTCGACTTGGGTAAGAAATCAAGGTCAGTATGGGGACTAATAAATAGATTCATTTATTATGTAAATGAACCTATATTTGGCTATTACGTACAACCCAAAAGAAAACTTTTCGGAAAGAAAGGTTAAAAAGCTAATAGCTTTGGCTATTTCGTCAATCTCATCGAAATTGAAATCATTCCAGATTAGATTGTACGCAATAGCCAAAGGGATTAACTTCTTCATATTCTTTGAAGAGATTCTTTAGAAAATTCAGAAAAGAAAGAAGAAAAGAATGAAGACTTATGAAAAGATTGTGTAAAGGCACTCCTATTTATAGGAGTAAAAAGAGTAAAAGCCAATTAATGTGTCATTGCTAACGTCCAATGAGAAGAGTCACATATGCAAATTGAAAGGACGGTGGCCAGTGGTCTTCACAATCTTTGGAATGACCAATTAAGATATGCTACATGGCATAAAGAAAAGTAAAGTCAAATCTCGAAGCAGTTTCTTTGAATTCTAGAAATTTGAAAATATAGTATCAAGATTAGAGATTTTCGAGAAATCAGAAGTCAGAATTCTAAAAGAAGATTTCGAACAATCAAGAAGAAGAGTTCGAGAAAACAGAGAAATGATTTCGAGAAATTAGAAAGCAAGAGTTCGAGAAAACAGAGAAATGATTTCGAGAAATCAGAGAGCAAGACTTCAAGAAATTAGAAGATAAGATTTCGAGAAGACAGAAGACACCAAGACAACAGTTAATGGAAGTTATATAAGACAAAGACAGGTGTCATTAAGTTAGTGGTTGATTTCAAAGATTGTAAACCGTTTTCTGGATAGCAGAAAACGTGGCAAGCATCTACGCTGCCAACACATAAGGTTGTTGATGTGTCAAACATGCATTAGTTAGCCGTTAGGATTAGGAATCTATAAATAGTAGAACCCACAATGTAATAAAGGTTGGCAAATCACTCATACTCATACTCTCTGAAACACCTTATACGTCCGATCACACTGCGACAAACAGGTTACTAAGAGAAGCAAGTATGTGATGAACCCATCCATTTTTCTTTTCAATGCAAATTATTCTTACAATTCAATTTTTCTTTTCTTTGTTTACATTCTGCAATTTACTTTCTGCAATTCTTCTTTGCTTTACATTTGTTTGAGACTTTCATTAACTTCTCTGAAAAGTTACAAATATCTTGAAACTTGATAAATTTCTAAATCAAGTAGTTTTTACTTTTGATAAAAGATAAGTTTTTTGATAGAATTCTGAATCAATCTTTGGAAAACTTATCACTTCTGGATTTTAGAAAACTATAACAATTGATTTGGTGAAATTCTGTACCAATCAATCAAATTTTCTAGAAAACTTAACTTTTGAAAATCTAAACACCATAAACCTACTTTTTTAAAAGAGTCCCGTAAGAGGATTTGATTCTAATCCCCAGATTGCTCGTAGAACCAAAGTGTTAAAATTCAATCTTTTCGAATCTGAATTTTTCACCACAAACAGCAGTACAATAATTCCTTTAATTAGAAACCTTTTATGACTAAGACACAATGGAGGAGAAACCAACGTTATTGAAAGGCAGCAATGGAACAAGGGGGAAGTTCTTCGAATTTTTCAAAGAATTTGAATGCCAAGAATGCACAGTTCATTCAGGTGTAAGGGGCCTCGAGTCAACCTACATATTCCCAAATCCTTCAGAAAGACAAGTTAAGTATTGTCCCAAAGAAAAAGGGTTTGGTTGAAGAAGACTTACTTACTGATGACTTTGAAACTAGATTCCCAGATAGGATTGAAGATTTTTTTGTGGTGTGGTTTTGATTCTCCCTGCAGAATTCGAAAAAGAGTATGAGGAAGGTTTTGAGGATGATTTCATAGAAGATGAATCATCAGAGCCACAAACGTATTATACTTGTTTGTCAACACAGGTTGTCAAACAAGATTCAGCAGTGTTTGATAAACCTTCTATTGGAATGGTTTCTCATATAAAACCTTTATTCATTCAGGCTCAAATCGAAGGGGTCATGGTAAGTAAGATATTGGTTGATGGTGGAGCGGCAATCAATTTATTGCCAAGTTCTCTATTGAAGAAATTCAACAAAAAGAAGTGTGATTTGATGCCACACAATATGATTATTACTGATTTCAGTGGAAAGACTTCGAAATCAGAAGGATTGTTGTGGTTCGATGTGACTGTTGGTTCAGTCAAAAGGCCCATTGTTTTTGTGGTGGTTCCTTCAAAGGCGAATTATAATGTGCTTCTTGGTAGAGAATGGATACATGGTGTAGGAGTAGTTCCTTCGACTGTTCATCAAAAATTATGCTTATGGAATGATGACGGCATTCCAGAGTATGTTGAAGCTGATCAAACATATTACAAGGTTGAAGCAGACACAGTCAATGCAAGGAACTGTGAGAAATGGATAATGAATCAGACACCTTGTACAATTGAAAAGTGTGGTTTTATGCCTGGTAAGATTCCACACAAGGCGTTTTTCAATGTTGAATATGGTTTAATCATTCAAAGTGCAACTGGTCCTTCAGGGACCACCTCTACTTTTGGATAGATTTCAGAAGAAGAGTAGTTTCGAGCTTCATAGCTCGAACCTCAGCATATGTTGCTGAGAGGAAATTTTAAGCGGCCTTAGAGGCCGCAGATCGTGAAACGGTCTTCGAGACCAAAGTCAATTTTGAACAAGAGTTCAAAAATAATTTTGAAACGGCTTCAGTGGCCGTACAAGATTTTGAACGTGAAGATATAGAAGATTCAAACATGAGATTCGAAGAGGAAGAAATATCTCTTGAAAGACTTGATTGCATATATGATGATACTCCTCTTGGGTTCGAAAGATCTTTATCTCATGGAATTGAAAAGATGGAGGCTCAAGATCCTCTTGAAGAAGTGAATTTGGGAGACGCTAAAGACCCAAGGCCAACTTTTGTAAGTAAATATTTATCAGAAGATTTTAAGTGTAAGTTGGTCAAGTTACTTAGAGAATATAAAGACTGTTTTGCATGGGATTATCATGAAATGCCTGGTCTAAGTAAAGAGCTTGTGGAACATCAATTACCTACATTTCCTGATAAGAAACCTGTGAAGCAAGCACCTCGAAGATTTGCACCAGAAATTATATTGAAGATCAAAAGTGAAATTGAGAGGTTATTAAAAGCTAAGTTCATTCGAACTGCCAGGTATGTTGACTGGATTTCTAATATAGTACCAGTTATTAAGAAAAATGGTTCTTTAAGAGTTTGCATAGATTTTAGAGATTTAAATAAAGCAACTCCTAAAGATGAATATCCCATGCCTGTAGCTGATATGTGAATAGATTCAGCAGCAGGAAATGAAATATTGAGTATGTTAGATGGTTATTCAGGATACAACCAAATTTTTATTGCTGAAGAGGATATTTCGAAAACTGTTTTTCGATGTCCTGGTGCAATAGGCACTTATGAATGGGTAATGATGCCCTTTGGCCTTAAAAATGCTGGCGCTACTTATCAAAGGGCCATGAATTCAATTTTTCATGATTTAATAGGAAGATTCATGCAAGTTTATATTGATGATGTAGTAGTAAAATCCAAATCAAAGAATGATCATCTTTCCAATTTGAAAGAAGCATTTGAAAGGATGAGATTGCATAAGTTAAAAATGAATCCTATTAAGTGTGCTTTTGGTGTATCTGCAAGTAATTTTCTGGGTTTCTTGGTTCATCAGAAAGGAGTTGAGATTGATAAAAATAAAGCAAAGGCAATTCTTGAAACTTCTCCTCCTTCGAACAAGAAACAGTTGCAGTCTTTATTGGGTAAAATCAATTTTCTTCGAAGATTTATTGCAAATCTTTCAGCCAAGACTAAGGTGTTTTCTCCTCTGTTGAAACTCAAAAAGGAAGAGAAATTTGAATGGAAAGAGGAACACCAAGTGGCATTCGAAGAAATAAAGAGGATTCTTACAAATCCTCCTATTATGACACCTCCAATTTGAGGGAATCCTTTGAAATTATATATATCTGCATCTGAAGAGACTTTGGGAAGTGTGCTTGCTCAAGAAGATGAAAGTGGAATCGAAAGAGCAGTGTATTATCTTAGTAGAACTCTAAATGATGCTGAAACTCGATATTGTGCTATTGAGAAATTATGTTTATGTCTTTACTTTTCTTGTACTAAGTTAAAGTACTATGTAAAACCTTTCGACGTTTATGTAATTTCTCATTACGATATAATAAAGAACATGTTATGGAAACCTATTCTTCACAGTAGAGTAGGTAAATGGGCGTTAGTTTTGACTGAATTTTCGCTAACATATCTTCCATTAAAAGCTGTGAAAGGCCAAGTTATTGCTGATTTCTTAGTTGATCATCCTCCTATTCGAATTAATGAATTGGACTTCATAGGTTTAAAACCTTGGAAGTTTTATTTTGATGGATCAAAGCATAAAGATGGTGTTGGGATCGGAATCCTTTTGATTTCACCTGAAGGGTTACCAACAAAAGTAATGTTTCGAATAGGAACGAATCATTCAAATAATGACGCTGAATACGAAGCTTTGTTATTAGGATTGGAGATTTTGATATCATTCAAAGCTAAACAAGTTTTAATTCGAGGGGATTTACAATTAGTGATCAAACAGGTTACTAAACAGTATAAATGTTTGAATCCTAGATTGTCAAAATATTTATTCAAAGCTTTTCAGCTACTAAGGTATTTTGATGAAGTCGAATTCGAACATATATCTCGAATTGATAATGAAGTTGCCAATGAATTGGCACAGATTGCTTCTGGTTATAAAATTTTCAATTTTAAATTCGAAGAATTGATTCGATTCGAAAAGAATATGCCAGTTATGAAATTTGAAGTTTTAGACATTGAAACTTTAGATATGAATGATTGGAGAAAATCTTTAGTTGAATACCTGCAAAATCCAAGTATGTAAGTGGGACGAAAATTAAAATACAGGGCTTTACACTATGTAATTTTGGCTAATCAATTATATAAGAAAGCACCTGATGGCAATTTACTTCGATGTTTAGGGGAATCAGAAGCATATCAAGCTTTGATTGATACTCATCAAGGGATTTGTGGAGCTCATCAAGCAGGTCGAAAGATGGAAGGAGTTTTGAAAAGACAAAATTTATATTGGCCTTCAATGGCCAATGATTGTAATGATTTTTCGAAAGCTTGTGAAGAATGTCAAAAACATGGTTTTATTCAACAAATCCCTGCAAGTGAGTTACATTCAATAATAAAGTCATGGCCTTTTAGAGGATGGTCTATTGATTTGATTGGTCAAATACATCCTTCATCATCTAGGGGGCATAAATATGTTATAGTGGCTATAGATTATTTTACAAAATGGGTAGAAGCAATTTCATTAAAAGATGTAACTCAAGAAGACGTGATTAAGTTCATTCAAGAAAACATAGTTTTTCGATTTGGACTTCCTGAATCAATTTCAACTGATCAAGGAACTGTATTTACAAGCCAAGGAATTAAGAGGTTTGCACAAGAAAATGGAATCAAACTTCTTACTTCAACACCTTATTATGCACAAGCAAATGGGCAAGTTGAAGCTGTAAATAAAACAATTATTTCTTTGATTAAGAAAAATCTTGACCAACGACCTCGAAATTGGCATAAGACACTAGGTCAAATTTTGTGGGCATATCGAAATTCTCCTCGAGATGCACTAATATTTACACCTTATAAGTTGGTTTATGGTCATGATTCAGTTTTACCAGTTGAAATTCATTTACAATCAATGAGAGTGCAAAGACAATTTGATTTACCCACTCAAGATTATTATAACTTGATGTTGGATGAATTAAATGAATTAGATGAGTTTAGATTAAGAGCCTTAGAGAATATCATCATGCAAAAAGAACAAGTCTCTCGAATTTATAATCGTAAATTAAAAGTTAATACTTTTGATGAAGGAGATCTTGTTTGGAAATTGATATTACCTGTTGATAAAAAATCTAAACAATTTGGAAAATGGTCTCCGAATTGGGAAGGACCATTCGAAGTTGAAAAAGTATTTTCGAATAATGCGTATTCAATTCGAGAACTATCAGGTGATGATCGAATTATAAGCATAAATGGAAAATATTTAAAACAATACACACCCACTTTGCACGAAATCAAGATTGTCTAAAGTATTTGAGTTAATTGGTGACTCCAAAGCACCAATCAAAAAGTGTTTTTACAAAGCATAAATAAGGCTAAGTTAAAATGGAGGATTCTTTTTCATGGGCTCATAAAGCTGATTCAAATCTCCATATTGTTTTGTCAAGACTTTGTCCCTTTGATTAATACTAGTCAAGAGCTCATTTGATTTCACTAGCTCATTTGAAACATACTTCACTCCTTCAATGAGCTCGAGCTTTCTGTTTTCGAGTTTGGACATCGAAGTCTTGCAAGTATTTTCTTCTAAGACCAGAGCCTTGTCACCTTCTTGAAGTTTTTTTTATTTGCTCTTCAGTTTTCTTAGTCGTTCTGTAACAGAAGAGAGTTGAATATTTTGAGTCCCCATGCTTTCTTGAAGTTTTGACATTTTGGTCTTTGAATCCTTCAATTTATCCAACATATCTTCAGTCTCAACACGAATTTCAGAAGCTTTTGCAGCATTCGATTGATGCTCTCTCAAAATGTCTGTCACTTTACTGAAAATGTTTTTGAAAGCATCTAGTCCTTTCAATTGAGTGGCAGATAAATCATTTTGACGCGCATAAATTGCTTCAAGCTTCTTTTGCACCTTATACTGGTATTCAACGTCCTTGTAGAGATCAACAAAATCATCAAGGAATAACAAATTCCTTAAGCCTTCAATCAAATCTTCAAGAGATTTGGTTGATGGTTGATAAGATCTTGAATCAGATTGAGCAGAGGACATTGAACCTTCGCCTGTCAGAAGATCCAGAACAGCAAAAGGATTTTCATCCAATACATGCAGGCATTCTTGTAAACTTGAAGGTGTTGGAGATCTGTTGGAAGAACTTGGCATAGATTTTGAAGTGTTCAAAGGAGCACTTTGAGGGGCAGCAACTTTCTCACTTTGAATTTCTGAAGGATTTTGAGGAGTGACAGTTTCTTTAAATGGAGTTGAAGGGATGTCAACTTTTGATTGATCTTGAGGAGGATCCTTGGCCAAAGTAGTTGTCTTAGTCAGATTTTCTGTTTCTTTCTCCCTTGATTGAGAAGACTCAGGATTAGACTCTTTTTCAACATTATCCTTTGAACATGGTTCAACTCCTTCCATGGCAGTGCCTTGGACATCACCTTCTTCCTTTTCTTTTTTCGATTCTGATTCTTGTTGAGGATTTTCATCTCTTTGTTGAGTTGGTGGAGGAGAACTTACACTTTGTTCTTTTTCTACACTCTCTTCTTTCGAAGATTCCTCCTGTTCAGATTCATTAGATGTTTGTTCAGCGGTTGATTTCGAAGATGAGTTTATAATCTGAACCTACGTTTAATGAATATGTGAATGAGAATCATATAAAGATAATCGACAGAGCTAAAAACAACTGTTGCTACCAACGTGAACCATTCAAAACGAAAGTGAATTTTGAATTGAAAGAGATTATGTTTTGAATGACTACCTCATGTAATTAAAATATTAGTTTCTACTGAAATTTATATATTCCTCGAAACTAATATTTTAAGGGGGCATCTGTTGGGGTGAAATTTACAAATTTTACTAAGTTATTACAATATTGGTATCTTCGAATTCGAGGTATACACTAGAAGATTCGAAAGGTGGATTATGAATTGAAAGATACTATAACTTAGTGAAGTTTGGAGTTTACATGTTGAATTCGAAATAGAAGGTATTCTGTTATATGTATTCAAAAGGAATGCAGAACTTTGATTAAGTGCATATTCGAATTCGAAATGTATTTTGAATACGAAGGAAACTTAAAGGAAATTAATCAGTCAATATTTGGTTAAGTTTCCTGATATGGGTTGACAGTTAATCAAAATCGAAATCCGGTTCGATTTTGAAAGGAATCCAATAACTTAGAAGAATTCATGAAAACAAAAGCGGTTACTGAAAGTCACTTCGAAGGAAATTTGAATTTCAAACAAGACGGTTACTGGAAGATCATTCAGAAAATATTCAAATTTCAAATGGAGCAGTTATTGGAAGATTGTTCAGAGAGCGTTCAAATTTCAATCAAGCAGTTAGTGAACGTTGTTGTTTGAAGACAGGTGTCAAAATATCAAGCAGTCAGTTATTTGAAGGTTGAAGAATGCTGCTGATTTGAACACGTCATACTTAGAAACTTGACACGTAATCTAGGCTTGTAAACGTGTGAAAATCTGGTTAAGTGTCTGTTAGAATAGAAGTCTATAAATAGGTCGAAATACGATGTAACAAAGGTTGGATTTTCATTTACTGAAACTTCTCTGAAAACACTCAAACGTCAAACATTTCAAACGAATAAGAGGTTAAAAAAGAGAGTGCCCAGTATGTGTATCCATACCATCTTTCAATTAATGTCATTTACAATTTAGTCATTTTCTTTTCTTTGATTTATATTCTGTCCTTTACATTTCTGCATCTTTTTCTTTGATTTGTTTAAATTTTGCATTTACTTTTCAGCAAACTTTTCTTTCTTTTATTTAAATTCTGCAATTTCAATTCTTGCACTTTGTCCTTTAAACTTTCATTTCTTTGAAATTCTGTTTATCTTTCAAAACTAATTTTCGAAGATACCTTTTTTCTTGAAGAAGTAATTGATTCAAAATTCTCTTACTCTTTGAATGCGTTTTCCTAAATAAACCTGATTTCAAAAAGAACCTTTAGAGGATTCAGATTCTAGTCCCAGATTGTACTTTTAGAATCAAGAGAGTTTTCGATTTTAATTGAAAATTTTCACAACAAACAGGTAGACATTAAGAGTAATGGTGTACTGGACATACCCACCTTAAGAACGTTGAATGGATTGTTACATAAGTGTCATGAACGTTTCTTATATTGATAAATGTTATATGAAGTCCTTCGACCTGAAATCACTACGATTCCTACATAAGGAGTTATATGCTTTAAATATAATCAAACGTTGTCTGTAACAAGGTGATCATAAAGTTGCTTTTTGGGCATGTAATAAATTATGTGGTGGGATGTGAGTGACCTAGATGGGATTTGTCCCTCCTATGTAACAGGAGTTATATTTGTAGGCCTCTTGATAAAGTGAGACTGAAAAATGCATGGCCATGCTCAGGAGGATAAACATGAGATGTTTATTTTCTGTACAGTCTACTTGGGGATCAAGAAAACATAAATTGAACTATACAAGGTTGACACAATCCATGCCCTTGTGTTCAATTAGATATTTGGACAAAGAGGCAGATCATATAAATTATCATAAAATAGGATTCGTCAAAGTTGTTGATAATCTCAATATTTGGATAGTGATGTATTGTTAGATACCGCCCACTATTTATGATATTAAATATAAAAGAGTTTTATTTTAATATCATAACCAAATATTAAAAGCTTATTGGGTCACACGCATACAACAAGCCACTAGGAAAGGATAATAATTCTAATTTGATTAGAATTATAAACTAATGGGTCATGCCCATATGTATTAGGGATAAGTGAGTGAAGGGTGAAACCCTAGCCACCACTCTATAAATAGAGCATAAGATGCACTACCCTAGACATGTGAAAAATAAGAGTTGTCGCTCTTACTCTCTAAACACTACTAGTAGAGCTGAGGAGGGTTTCCTAGTTCGGCTGTTGGCGTGGACACCACTAGAGACGTGGCTGCTATTGCCTCGTTCGCAATCCTAAAAATGTAGACCTTTTGTTTTATACCCTTTTATTTATGCCTTAATTCATGTTTTCGCATAACGATCATAACAAGGGAGGGAATCCATTTATTTTCGCTGCACCCTGACCACATGCTTGATTCCCTTCAGTTTTTACTTGATAGTTGTGACCACTAACCTTTATAAATTAAACCGTTCCCTGTGGATACGATACTCTTATTTACTATTATACTGCTGGGGTTTTGGTACGCTTGCCAGAATTTCAACAATAAAACATTTAATGAATTATTAGTAACTGTCTCAAATAGGTTTTCTTTTATTGTTTGTAGGGCTTAGTTGAGATGTTTAAAGAAATTATGTCCGGTGTAGATCATAGATTTTGTATTAGGCATATGCATAACAATTTCAAGAATGTTGACTTTAAAGGGAAGACATTTAAAGACTTGATGTGGAATGCTGCAAGAGCATGCAGAGAGTCGGAGCATAATCATTATATAATTAGTTAGTAATTATTATTCTAATTATTATAATTTAATTATTTATATAATTTATATAATTAGTTACTAATAATAATTATCATTTATATAATTTAATTATTTATATAATTTCTATTTATATGTTTTAATTAGTTATATTTAATTAGTTATTAAAATTAGGTATATTTCGCACATGTGGTCGAGGTGGACAAAAGGTTCCACCAGTTCGAGGGAGGTCCATCTCTCCAGGCGACTGCACAGGCAGCTCACACACGTCGGGAGAGGACCAATTAACCTTACCCTCCCTCATCAGTTGCCAGAGCAGCCTTCTTCTTCAGCCCCTCCACCGTACATGCAGCCTCCACCTGCAGATATTGCCCAACCTTCTGCATCTGACCAGCCAGCATTCGATGGCATGAGGTTCATCCCTACACCGGGATATCATGAGATTATTACCGAGGTGCAAGATGAGCTTCCACATCTCTCCGATCCCGATCGAGGACAAGGCTCAGCATGAGGGCGACGCTCAGCCTGAGATTGATGCTGAAGGGAATCAAGCATGTGGTCAGGGTGCAGCGGAAATAAATGGATTCACTCCCTTGTTATAATCATTTTGCGAAAACACGAATTAAGGCATAAAAGGTATTGAAACGAAAGGTCGTACCTTATTAGGATTAAAAATGAGGCAAGTGTAGCCACGTCTCAATTGGTATCAACGCCAACAGTCGGACTAGGAAATCTTCCTCAGCTCTGCTAGTAGCCTTAGAAAGTAAGAAGCGATTGCTCATGTGTGTATTTGGGGTAGTGCCTCTCATGCTCTATTTATAGAGTGGTGGCTAGGGTTTTACCCCCTCACTCACTTAACCCTCACACTTATGGGCCTGACCCATTATGTTATAATTCTAATTAAATTAAATTAGAATTATTATCCTTTCCTAGTGGCATGTTGTATGCGTGTGACCCAATAGGATTTTAATATTTGGTTATAATATTAAAATAAAACCCTTTTATATTTAATATCATAAATAGGGAGCGGTATCTAGCAACACATCACTATCCAAATATTGAGATTATCAATAACTTTATAAATCCTATTTTATTATAATAATTTATATGCTCTGTCCCTTTGTCCAAATATCTAATTGAACACAAGGGCATGGATTGTGTCAACCTTGTATAGTTCAATATATATTTTCTTAATCCCCAAGTAGACTATACAGAAAATAAATATCTCATATTTATCCTCCTGAGCATGGCTATGCATTTTGCAGTCTCACTTTATCAAGAGGCCTAAAGATATAACTCTTGTTACATAGGAGGGACAAATCCCATCTAGGGAACTCACATTCCACCACATAATTTATTATATGTCCAAAAACCAACTTTATGATTACCCTGTTACAAGTAACGTTTGATGATAATTAAAACATATATTTCCTTATGTAGGAATCGTAGTGATTTCAGGTCGAAGGACTTCATATAACATTTATTAATTTAAGAAACGTTCATGACACTAATGTAACAACCCATGCAACGTTCTTAAGGTGGGTCTGTCCAGTACACCATTACTCTTAATGTGTACCTATGTGAGCACATGATATCTCATATCCATGATCTGTGAGATGTGATCATCAATGAATTCACATACTAGTCTAAATGCATCTTTGTCCTAAGATGATAATTGACTAGGGACTATTTAAGAATAGTTCTTCATAAGCTCTCACGATCAAGTCATCTACTTGATTCCTTATGAAGTTTAAGCTTACTATTCTAAGGACAATAATTATTTTCTAAAGAATAAGTTTGCCTTTATAAAATAACATGATATAAGTGATGGATGTTCACAAATATATAAGTCTCTAGTGCATATTCCTAACAGATGTCGAGGCTGACCTCGAGGTTGATGTTGAGCATGTTCTGTACCAGGATGCCAGCTCTAGTACTGCTCATGAGTCGGACCCTCACGGTAGGGTGATTATCTGGCCTTATGGAAGAGGGTGAATTTCTACAATTATTTACTTTTTTTGAATTGTTAAAATTAATTTTTTTGAGTGTTTAAAGTTAATATTGAATTTCTTTATTTTGTAGTTGGGTGCCTAACAACCCCCCATCGCAACCATTGGTCATGCAATCCAATCACAATTTCGGGGTCCTTACTATTTGTGGGAGGTCACCCCGAAGGATGTGAAGAACAAGTGGTGGGAGGAGTTTAAGGTAAAATGACTTCATTTTACATAATTGTATTAACGTTATGACACTTTCAAATAATTACCATAATAATTTCATTTTGCAGAGCAAAGTTACCTGGGCACCTAAGGATGAGCCCCAAATTAAGAAGGTGCACAAGTAGAAGATTTCCAGACGCCTTCGAGATATGCTCAATGATGGGTTTCAGGCAAGCGAACCAAAACTCCAGCAGTATAATAGTTAGTAAAAGTATCGTATCCACAGGGAACGGTTAATTTATGTAGACTGTGATCTACTTATCAAGAGAAAGCACGGTTTAGAGATTATGATTGCGGAATTGTAAAGAGAGTAAATAATCAATTGGAATTAGAAAGGTAGAGTTAGAGACACTTTACTTGGATCAGGATTGGACTTCATCTCATCTCTCCCCTTGTGCATATAAAGACTATCTATTATTTTAGGTTTACTCTATAATACTGTAGACAAACTTTATTGCTAAGGCCCCTCGCCACCGGCCTTAAACACTCAAGGATAAACTATGCGGGCTCTCCCAGGCGACAGACTTACCCTCGGCTTATTTCGCTCTCTTTTATTCAGTTTGTAAAGAATTAGTTGATAAACGAGGCCTAGTGCTGTAGACGTACCTTCGCTCCAGTACTGTCACTACCTTATACTCATTAGGACACGTCTATGTTCGGATCCTGGATTCACAACCCACTAACTCTTTGCTATCGATTACTAAGCCTAATGGTCGGATGCCTCTTCACTTAGAGTACTCACACTACCCCTCGCTCATTAGCAAACACCCCTTTTCGGAACAAAGTAGTAACCGAGTAATCTTATTCAATCAGAGAATGAGTTTCTTCAGAATCCGCTCCCCCACTCTCGTTCCTAATCAAAACTACTTTAGTTAAGACTAGCCTATAACTCCAGACGCAAGCGTGGGAATTAGGAATAAGCACAGAATAAGATTACCAATATTATAGACAGAGAGCACAGGAAATAATAATATAGAATTTATATACACTCAGGGATAGAATCAATTACATCCAATCCTAATGGAGAGTTAACTACTCGAGGCAGCCATACAAACCACTGAAGATGTTGTCACCATCTTCAATCCTTGTGAAGCGTTCCTCCTCTCCTACTCTAAACTTAGCTCTGGTACATAATCACTGAACTATAGACTAGATTACAATGATTGACGACTCCTGAAACTGGTGCAAGAGGTTCCTATTTATAGACTAAGGAAAGACAACGCAAATTGGGAAGAGATCCATCTAAAAACAGCAACAAGGACAAAATCAGTGTAACATGTGCTCCAGGCTGCGCTATAGCGCAGGACTGAGCGCAACTTCCAGAGAGTCTGCGCTTCACCTTGCGCTATAGCGCAGGTGAAGCGCAGCTAGCGTCCTGCTGCTCCAACTTTCTCTTTTTAATCTTGATCTCTCCCCGAGACTGGTTTTCGCATAATTGTCTTCCCTTGTTTCCCTTTATTTGATGATATCCTTGCATTTATTGAGCAATCCTTGGTTTATTTGGAAAGTTTGTCTGCAGAATCCTTGATTGATTGGCAATGATCTCCTCATTAATGATCTCAAATCTTCTTCAAATCTTCATTAAATATCTTCAATCAATCTCAAATCTTGCAGATATCTTCCTCATTTGATGCTATCTATCCTTCAAATTAAATCTTTGCAATATCCTGCAAAAATCAGCAATATTTCTATCAAAATAGCATCAAATTCAAATCTAGGATTAATAAATACAATTTATCTAATATTAAATAAAAGGGATTAAATTGGGGCAAAACTATCATTTTATCCTTGATAAGTGAAATAAAAAGTGCTCTAATTTATCAACTGATTTTCACTTATCAAAATCCCCCCAACTTAACTTCTTGCTTGTCCTCAAGCAAGAGACCTCTTTGAAATCATGAATCAATTCTATTCCCAGTGTATTCCTAATAACTAAAAACAAATTCAAGGAACTAATTCTCAAACTCTTTCCTAAGTAGAAGTCACTTTCCAACCATAAGAAAAACTAAGGATCAAGGGACGTTACCATAAATCAATCAGAATAGAAATACAAACATCAATTAAACTTTCTCAATAATAGCAATTAAAGCAGTAAGTGATAAACAAAGGAAATCTCTCATTCTCACGGGCAAGTGTTTCCCTCAATCATTTTCAGCACTGTTGAACAACTAGAATTGATAGTCGTTTCCAAGATTTGAACCTGCAAGCAGTTAATATGGATCAAAAGGTCTTTTTTAGGTTGTAATGAGGCAGGACTATCAAGAAATCATGGTTTTCTAGATATTCAAGGAACACTTTGAATAGAGAGCATATTGTGAATGTGCTTGGGACTTCTCTCAATTCACCTAGTCATTCTTGAATGGTCACCCTATTTCATCTTGGCCTCATTGTTTTGAAGAAATTCTCCCCCCAACTTATTCAATTCCACACTTTTGTGCAGAATTTTATTTTTTAGTACAGAAACATAACATAGAAATATTTTTTGTGGGGGGATCCTTCTTTTGTGATTTCTTGTGCCTTCTCTTGAGTTTCTATTACCAACCTCTTATCCCATGTTGTTGTGGTGCACCTTGATCTCTATCCCAAGTGTTAAGGGACAGGTGATATTCAATGAATATGGTTAGGGTGCATCAAAGAAAATATTCAAGCTCAAATGGGCAATCAATAAATGGAAATATTAAATCAGGGTTGGCTTTTTGACACTGAGCACAATATTATAATCACAAAATATGCCTTTGTCACTTCCATATTTCTTCACGCAAGCAAAAATTTAAAAACTCAAGCAATAACAGTTGACAAGCAGCGGTGAAAAGCTCTCAATTTAAGTGTTTAGGCTCTCAGCTCACCAGCTATGGCTAAAATTCCTTGATAAAGCACTTAATGGATTTAATTAACTATCCCGATAGGTTCTCTTGAGAAGTATCCTAATCTTAACTGATTATGGAATTAATCACAAGACCCTATCATCTTTCCTAGATTGGTTAGTTAAACTACTTATTTACAGAGAATTTGAAAAAGTTACCTTGATTCCTAATTTCCTAAGGTCCTAAAAATTTTAAAAAATTCTAAAATTTTAAAAAAATATGAAATACAAAACAAAAAATCCTAATTATTAGAAAAATTATTAGAAAATAAAAGAAAAACTAAAAGAAAGAAAAAACCAGTATCAATCTTCATCCTCTGTATCCTATGAGTTCTTGTCCTGCTGCTGCTTCCATCCCCCCCCCCCGGGAAAATAGGCCTGTCCCCAGGCCACTGCAAGAATATCCGGAACTCTTCAAGCAGCATGCTCGGGTATGGGTCTAGTACTCTTGATTGGTTTGAGGGCAACTGATCTTTATACTTTGCAGCAGCCTGTGCAATTCATGAAGAACATGGAAGCCATCATTAACCAATTTACATGCATAATTCAAAGAATTAATATTTTCACAACAAAAGTTCAGTGCACTTGGTAATGACTTCCTAAAAACAACCATACTCATTTATTTTGCAAGTATTCAATCAATCCATGGAAAGTGAAAGTTCAAGATTTTTGAAAGAAACAGAGCATAACACTTTCAACTTTAATAACTCACAAAACAAAGAGCATTTCAATTCAAGCAAATTGTTCTTCATGTTCCACACAGCCAAAATCACATTCAAGATAACAATTATCAACAATATTCATAATCCTAAGGTTGCTACCCTAAAGTGCAAATCATAGAGATAGAGTAAATGAAGATTTCAATTGGTAAAAATAAAAAAATATAACTGAAAGTTCCAAAATTGATGGAAGTTTGTGAGTGGAAAGAGTTAAAAGAAAAGTTGAGGAAGTAGTACATGAGAAAATAAAAGATTTTTAAAATTTCGTATCCTGCGCTTCACCCTGCGCTACAGCACAAGTGAAGCGTAGAATACAGTGACTAAAATTGCATTTCTGCGCTTTACCTGCACTACAGCGCAGGTTGAAGCGCAGAAAACAGAATGTAATTTTGCAATTTACAGTCACGTTTTCTGCTACTTCCTATTTTTTAAAAAAAAAATTATTTTCCACAAACTTATTCCAATCAATTTTGAAAATTTCCTAAATCCTAAAAATTGAAAAATCCTAATTAACAACAAGAAAATAAAACAAAAACTAAAATTAATTAAAAACTTTAAAAATCTTTGGGTTGCCTCCCAGAAAGCGCTTGTTTAACGTCTGATAGCTCGACGCCTGTTCCCTCAAGGTGGCTGAAACTGAAATATTTTGATGAGCTTGTGAGCTGCACCCTTCCTTTCTTTGGCCCATAAACCTCCCCATGATCTTGCCTTGGAACAACCTGTAGTGTGAACTGACTTTGACCATTGGAGCTTCTTTCTGGAATTAGACCACGCCTCTGACTCCCTTGGCTTGATCCTTCTTTTCTTTATTACCTTGCTCTCATGTGCATGAGTCTTCCTTTCCTGAAGCTTAGATGATTCACAGTTGATTGCTCTCAATTTCTTTGCTTCGCAGGGGTCTTTAATATGGAACACACCTGACCACTTAATCTTCAATCTGGCTCTAGGCTCTGAATTTAATTCTAGCTTGATTTTTCTTCTCTTTGCCTTGTCCTGGTCAGTGTGATCGTAGGCCTTTCTTTTGTGAGGTCTGGAAGGTTGATCGCTTGCACCATGCCATTCTTGGTCTTCCTTTAAAGGATTGGGTGGCTAAGGCAAGGTCTCTGTTCTTGAAATCACTTCCCTTCCTTACTTGGGCTTTGATTCTCCATCTCCTTGTTCACTCTTTTTCTCATTTTCTTGATCTTGTACATCATGTACACCCTTATATGTGTTATTCTCTTTCTCCCTTTCACAGTGAGGCTCTTCTTTAAGCACCATCTTTTCTATTTCCTCCTCTCCTTTTTCTTCTTCTTCTTCTGCTGCACCTTCTTCTTCTTCCTTTTCTTCTTCAGCTTCTCTTTCTTGTGTTTCTTCAGATTCATCTTCTTTTTCTTCTTCTTCACCAGCCAGACTGTCATTGATTTCCTCCCCTATCAGCTGAACAATGTCATCGCACTGCTCTTCGGGGTTGGGTAATGCATTTGGTGAAGATTGCTTGTTCCAACGGTTGATCATATTTTCTATCTCATCTAGTACGAGGCCAGCGGTTGGTCCTTCTCTTTCACAATACAGCTGAAATGGCATAAATTTATCCCCTTTTTCTTTAATAAAATTGTCACTATCTGAATGCCCTTCTGAGATTTGTTCTGACTGTTGGTTAGCTATTTCTTCTGTTATCTCTTCAATTGTTGCATCAGGAGACTCTCTCTTCTTGTTGAGCAGTTCCAACATGGTGTCAGTATTTCTTCTTGCTTCTTCTCTTTCCTTCTGAAGTCTTGACTCCCTTTGTTCTGCTAGTCGTGCTATCAAAGCATCATTCTTTCTTCTTCCTTCTTCTCTCTCCTTCTGAAATTGTATATTGCCTTGATGAATTTCTTCAATACTCTTGCAAAGTCTGGACTCCCTTTGTTCTGCCATCTGTTTCAACAAAGCGTCAATGCTTCGTCTTCTCTCTTCGCTCTCTTTCTGGAATTGTATATTGCTTTGATTGAATTCTTCCAAAAACTCATAAAATTGTGAGTCTCTTTGTTGATAGGAAGAGTAACTTTGTTGCTATTGAAAAGAAGGTTGCATACGGAGTGAAACATCATCTTGGTGCCTCCCAAAATTCTGGTTCTGGTAACTTCCCCAATCCTGTGAAAAATTGTTAGAATAATTGTTATAATTAGAGAAGTTACCTTGAATCGGTGTATGAGAGGAGTAACTTGGTTCTTGCCACCTAACATAATCTCCAGGGGTTCTCCTTGGTTGATTCTGCCATGCATAAGCAATTTAACATTTATTTCACTTGAGGTGGTTGAGCAGAGAGTGTTGAGATTGTCTCCTTGAAATTTGTCCCCTTCTTCTTGGGTGATCAGAGAGTGTTGTAATTGTCTCCTTGAGCTCTGCCCCTTTTTCTGTTACCTGTTTTCTCAAGAGAAATGAGATGCTCAAACAAAGAGAAAAACAGAATAACAAAGAATAATATATATTTTTTTATAATAATAAATATTTATTTATTATTTTTTTTATTAAAAAAAATAATAATAAAAAAAATAATTTTTTTTAAATAATAATAAATAATAATTTTTTTAAGAAAATAATTAAAAATAATTTATTTTTATTTTCTTCTCGACTTCGCCCTTGTCTCTTTTCCTTGTTTCTACTTTTGTTCTTCCTTGATGTCCTTCCTATTTCTACTTCAAATTGTAATTGATTGGGGAACACCTGACCTCTCAAAAACATAAACAAAAAACTTGAAAAAGGTAAGTGTGGAAGAAAAATTTATAATAATGGAAAAATTATAAAATTCCTAAAATAATAAAAATTTCCTAAAATAATAAGAAGAATAAATAAAATAAATCCTAAGATAGATATCCTTGATAATTAGACCGCCAACATCTACATAAATTGGAAACTGTTCCCCGACAACGGCGCCAAAAATACTTGATGGGTTTCTGGCAAGCGAACCAAAACTCCAGCAGTATAATAGTAAGTAAAAGTATCGTATCCACAGGGAACAGTTAATTTATGCAGACTGTGATCTACTTATCAAGAGAAAGCACGGTTTGGAGATTTTGATTGCGGAATTGTAAAGAGAGTAAATAATCAATTGGAATTAGAAAGGTAGACAAACTTCTATTATTTTAGGTTTACTCTATAATACTGTAGACAAACTTTATTGCTAAGGCCCCTCGCTAGCGGCCTTAAACACTCAAGGATAAACTATGCGGGCTCTCCCAGGCGATAGACTTACCCTCGGCTTATTTCGCTCTCTTTTATTCAGTTTGTAAAGAATTAGTTGATAAACGAGGCCTAGTGCTGTAGACGTACCTTCGCTCCAGTACTGTCACTACCTTATACTCATTAGGACACATCTATGTTCGGATCCTGGATTCACAACCCACTAACTCTTTGTTATCGATTACTAAGCCTAATGGTCGGATGCCCCTTCACTTAGAGTACTCACACTACCCCTCGCTCATTAGCAAACACCCCTTTTCGGAACAAAGTAGTAACCGAGTAATCTTATTCAATCAGAGAATGAGTTTGTTCAGAATCCGCTCCCCCACTCTCGTTCCTAATCAAAACTACTTTAGTTAAGACTAGCTTATAACTCCAGACGCAAGCGTGGGAATTAGGAATAAGCACAGAATAAGATTACCAATATTATAGACAGAGAGCACAGGAAATAATAATATAGAATTTATATACACTCAGGGATAGAATCAATTACATCCAATCCTAATGGAGAGTTAACTACTCGAGGTAGCCATACAAACCACTGAAGATGTTGTCACCATCTTCAATCCTTGTGAAGCGCTCCTCCTCTCCTACTCTAAACTTAGCTCTGGTACATAATCACTAAACTATAGACTAGATTACAATGATTGACGACTCCTAAAACTGGTGCAAGAGGTTCCTATTTATAGACTAAGGAAAGACAACGCAAATTAGGAAGAGATCCATCTAAAAACGGCAACAAGGACAAAATCAGCGTAACCTGTGCTCCAGGCTGCGCTATAGCGCAGGAGTGAGTGCAACTTCCAGAGAGTCTGCGCTTCACCCTGCGCTATAGCGCAGATGAAGCGCAACTAGCGTCCTGCTGCTCCAACTTTCTCTTTTTAATCTTGATCTCTCCCCGAGACTGGTTTTCGCATAATTGTCTTCCCTTGTTTCCCTTTATTTGATGATATCCTTGCATTTATTGAGCAATCCTTGGTTTATTTGGGAAGCTTGTCTGCAGAATCCTTGATTGATTGGCAATGATCTCCTCATTAATGATCTCAAATCTTCTTTAAATCTTCATTAAATATCTTCAATCAATCTCAAATCTTGCAGATATCTTCCTCATTTGATGCTATCTATCCTTCAAATTAAATCTTTGCAATATCCTGCAAAAATCAGCAATATTTCTATCAAAATAACATCAAATTCAAATCTAGGATTAATAAATACAATTTATCAAATATTAAATAAAAAGGGATTAAATTGGGGAAAAATTGTCATTTTATCCTTAATAAGTGAAATAAAAAGTGCTCTAATTTATCAACTAATTTTCACTTATCACTCAACAAGGCCCGGACGAGTGGGAGTAGGCCTACTTGGTGTGGTGAGGAGGCCTGGGAGGGTCTTTTGGCCTACTGGGCCTCTAATGAGTTCAAGGGGAAGTCACTCATAATAAGTGTTAAGTCAAACCCTAAGATGCATAGTGTTTTAATGATTGAAACCCTTCTAACTTAGTAAAAAATTGAAGTATCGTTCTAAGTTACAATCTGCATCTAACCACGTTACTTAAGTGTGCAGATTTAGCATCTAACCCCACTGCAGATATAAGAAGGCACTTCATCAGCACCTAGCAAGCATAACCCGAGTCAAACACATCTAAATGCAATAAGTGACTCGTTTGATTGAAGTTCAACTACAACTCAAATTCAAGAGTTGAAGCCTTATGATCCTAAACAAACATCTGCATATTGTGACACTTTATGGAAGTCAGAAGACAAGGTCAGATGCACAAACTCAAGTCAGACGCAAAACACAAGTCAAACACAAAAGCACCCATCAAGTCAGAAGCAAGTACAACATGCTTTTACTGAAATAGTGCCTTATGAGAAAAGGACAAGTTGCTAACGGCTATAAATGGTCGCATTTCGTAGCAACTCTATAAAAAGGAATCAGAAACTCAGAAGCAAGTGACGTTGAAGAACTTAGATTCTGTTGAATCATATTCATCTGTATATTCTTTATCTTGCTTCTCCCACACATTCTTCATCGGTTATCAAACTCTTTGAGTTTATTTTGTGGGCTGTAAAGTTCTGTAACTTAGCTTGAGAACTTCATTGGTCATTCACACTGTGTGTGTTAAAAGCCTCAAGTTAAGGAAAACATCATTTTCATTGTACTTTTTTGTTGCTCCTCCACCAAGTCAGAAAGGTGTTCTGGACTATGGTGTTGAGTTGAGAAGCTTGGAGAGGCTTGTACAAGACTACTTAGGAGCCTGGAAAGGCCCTACAAGAAGAATACTTAATAGCCTGGAGAGGCCGTGCAAGGAAAATACTTAGGAGTCTGAAGAGGCCCTATAAGGAGAATACTGAGGAGTCTGAAGAGACCCGTGAAAAAGAATACTTGTAACTTTGAAGAAGTTAGTGGAAAAATCTCACTGAGGTGGGGACTGGACGTAACTCTTGGTTGATAAAAGTGAACCAGTATAAATCTGTTGTGTATATCTCTTCTGACCCTTACCCCTCTTTACTTATAGTCATCGCATCTTAATGTGGTTCTGAGTTTGCTCATTGAATCAAAATAATCGAATCATAACTCAGACACACACCTAGGACTGTAGCACGATCCTTACAAATAATTCAGAAGCAAAAGTTCTATATGAAATCAAGCTCAACTCAAATTCATTTTTGCTTATGTCTGAGACTGACTTTCCTAAATCCAAGTGCACAACACTTGAGAACACAAAGTCAGAAACAAGTTTTAATTTTTTACAGGCTTAAACGTGTCTCAATTCAACCCCCCTTCTTGAGACTTTGCCAACTACAGTTGGTATCAGAGCTCGGCCTCTAAAGGGTTGAGCACACTAACATGTGAAGAGGAAAAGATCTAAGAAGATGGCTGGCCCAAGCACGAGCCTATATATCCTAGAAGGAGCTTCCACCAACAGGCCTCCAGCCTTTGATGAAACTGATTTTTATTATTGGAAGGATCAGATGAAGTTGTTCATAGAATAACAACATGTGGATCTATGGGACATAATTGAATCTGGTCCTTACGAGCCTACAATAGAAGATGATCTCAGCTACTTGAAACCAAAGCCCAGAGAGACCTAGACAGACATATATAGAAGCGGGTATCTTCTGAACTCTAGAGTTAAGTTCTTTTTAACATGTAATTTGAGCATGAGTGAATACGATAAAGTTGTTATTCATAACTCTCAGTCTAATATTTAATATTTTTTAAAAAACTTTTTTATTTTTATTTTATTTATTTATTTTTTAATATTTTAATTTACTTATTTATTTTATAAATTTTGTAATTTTTTTAAAATAATTATCCTTTAAATTAAGTTGGCGCGGAACATCCTTATTTATCACATTTTGCTCGTAATCTGAACCCACTACCATTACTCTTGCAACCTTCACGAAACACGCAGAGCAGATGGTGCCTCTTCCTCTTCGTATGTGACGTTTCAATAACCAAAATAATGGTTTGGTTTCTGACAGTCGTCTATAAAATGGTTGATTCTAGCATTATTCTAAACCACACCATTTCACTGAGAGTTTCTCTAGCATTAAATCAATACGATATCAGTACAATGGCAAACACGGCGAAGTCGAAGAGCAAAACACCACTGAGATGGAGTAACAAGAAGATGGCTGGAAGAACTAAGCTAGGTGATGCTTCTTCAACGGGGTCGTTTCATGGTGAAATCATACAAACTCTGACGGTGAAGAAAAGTACTCCACAAATTATAGAGATTTTTTCCAAGTGAGTAATTTTAACATCACAATATTTCCTTTTTCGCGACCTTTGTCTGTTTAAGTGTTCAAGCATGCTTTAAGGTAATGAAAAGGACAATCACTTTGATACAATTGGAAACATGGATTATGAAGACGACTTCAACCCTAAAATAAATGTCAGTCCACCAAAGAGTGTATGTTTTATCCTCATTTCATTTTCTAATTTCCAGTTTTTTAAAAAAACTAAAAAAACTTCTCCATATAACTTGAACTTGTCAATTATATTTGTCACAAAATCCTTTGGAAAATAGAGTTAGTAAAACGGAGAACAAGTTGGACAAGGTCATCGATACTATTGATATAGTTGCAGAGTTGTTTATAGGAAGTAAGAATAATTTCGATACACAAAAAAAGGATGTTCCAACTTTCAAGGAGGAAATTATCGTGGAGGAAAAAATAGATAGGAGTCCCAAGGATGAGGTTGAAAGAATTTTGAAAAGACTAACTGAGGGTGATGTTGGTAATACTGAGGAAAAAAAATTATCTGGTAAGAAGGTGTTTTCGTCACCAGTTTCTACAAAGAGTCATGGAATGGTTCTTGTAACAACATCAACAGCTTATGGGTATTATCTAAATCCCAGAATTAATGAAGAAGTTATAGATCAAGAAAAATTGATTGGAGAATTTGTGCCTCGGGTATATGGTTTACTAATTTGTTTTTAAGTTTCTTAATTTATATATTTTGACAGGTTCTTAATTTAAATATGTCATAATTTGGTTATGGTTTGTTTCAGTGCTTGAAAGATATGTTCAAACCAAGAAATACCATTACATTGTCTAAAGTGGAAGCTGCAATAGCATCATATACTTTTGTCATTCTTTGAGTGAAGAAATTGATAGGTAAGAATAGTTTTCATATCCATTTATAGGTGTACAAAGGAGACATCATGTAGGGTACTTGTTAATGGTTTTTAGTATATATACTAAATAATATTGCAGAAAGAGATACTTGTCAGGGCAAATCTGGAATATTGTGAGGTTCAGAGGATTATTTTTATCAGTCTTAAACCAAAGGGTGAAATTGAACACGATGTAAGTTATAAGCACTCTTATATGTTCTCCACAATTTGACTTCTCTAATTTAGGTTAATGAAATTTATTCATGTGATATATTGAAAATTACAGGTTATCAACCTATCTGCATGCATGCATGCTTACTATTCGAGAAAGGGCATATATCAAATACTCTTCTTATTGATTTTTGCCTACCACCTTTTTTTGTAACAAATCTATACCCCGATCATTGTTATTTTTAATTTATAATATTTTTTCATAACTATAATGTCATTTTCAATAAATACTTTTACTTTTGTTTATAAGCAATGTGTGCTTGCCTGGAACATGCCTTATCTGCAAATGGTAGAATTTTATTATGACATCTTCATGGGGAAAATTGATTTTCTGAGTAAGGCAGTGCCATGCATATTATACACTTATACATAATTGCCTTTTGATATTGGAAAATTGGATATGACATCAGTAGTCTATCTTTGTTAGGTATTTATACCAATGAATGATGATAATTACCATTGGTACCTTGTTGCTCTTGACTTCATGAATAAGGAGGTGGTTTATCTTGACTCTTTTCCCAATGTGGTTAAAAGGGAAGCAAGACTATGAAGTGTGCATACCGCGGTAAGTTTAAGGATTGGGAGGTGGTTATGTTTTGTTAATTAAACTTAATGGGTATTCATTCATATACTTTCCATTAAGACATAGGCTCTGTACATGGAAAATATTCTGCAACATCCTAATTTCTATCAATATGAAAGAACTGAGAAACCACAACTGAGTAAGTGGCCAATCCATGAGCCAGAAGGAATTTGCAAACATAATTCTAAATCATGAGTGTACTTTCTTTTGGCATGATTTTCACTATTATATTAAATTATTATGCTCATTTCCCAACTTTTTTTATATTAAAAAATAGAAATGATTGTGGAGCATGGGTTATATTGTGGATGGTTGAGATGGGAGTCAACGGGTACAAAATTAAAGCAAGTATATTAAATAAATTATTTTGATTTTGTTATAGTCTTAGTAAAACATGCAACCTTTACAGGAATTACTTTGTAACAGGTTGATGAGGGGACCAGACTAAGGATTGCTCTTGACCTGGCACTTAATCCAGGAAATATTCTTCAAGAAGAAATTGTGGATAGGGCGTTGGTTTGGTTGGAAAGCTTGCCTGCTGGTGGTGGTGATCATGCCGGGACTGATTGAACAATTTAATTCCCTTTCATTTCAAATTTTTTTGAACAGTATTTTGTACAACTGCTTATTTTAGCATCTTTTAAGTTTTATGAACAAACAATATTTTGTTATGCATAACTGCTTATGTGAGCAGCTTTTAATCTTTTATGAACAGTTTTCTGCTTAATTTTAGGTTTAATTTCTTATGCTAATGTTGTCATCGCCTATGTTATTGTTATGCTCCACTTCTGCATTTATTATGCCTTTTTGATTGAATCACAAAAATTTTGTATTAAGTTGCCTTATCCACTCCTTAAACTTGCCTTTTTGAGTTAAAAAAAATTATTGGATGAAGTTAGAAAATACGATCAAAATTTTGTTCAATACATAACTTTAGAACTTACTTTACAAGTTAGATCTATAAACTATAAAGTTTTAGAAATGCCTTATATGACAACAATTTTGTTCAGAAAGCAAGTTACAACTATAATTTTGGTAAGTAAGTTAGAACTATAAACTATAAAGTTTTAGAATAAGCAAGTTAGAACTATAAACTATAAAGTTTTAGAATAAAGTTTAAGAATAAGAAAGTTAGACCTATAATAAAGTTTCACACACACTTCCATTTACTTAGACTTATAAACTATGAAGTTTTAGAATAAGCAAGTTAGACATATAATAAAGTTTTACATACACTTCAATTTTAGAAAAGCAAGTTAAAATATAAAGTATAAAGTTTTAGAATAAGAATTAGCAAGTTAGACATATAATAAAGTTTTACATACACTTCCATTTACTTAGAGCTATGATTACCCATAAAAACTAATAGAACCATATCAATTAGTCATATGTAATAGAGAAGTTGCTCAATATAATAAAGTTGCTCAAAATGCCTTCCATAAACATTGATCTTGAAATTTATCTACTTGAAAATACAGAGCAGAAAAAATAAAATCAGCAAACATAACCCTATAATAAAACACAGAAATAATTCTTCACGCCTCATTGACTCAACCACATAGCACTGCAAGCTTTCAATATGAGACTTAAGACTTTCATTCAACATTTGCACTTCAACAATAAAAGTTCCATGTCTGGAGTCATACGAAGAATACTTTTCACCAAATTGATGGTTATCACGTGGACCATCTAACCACAAAGCATTTGCAACCCTGTACAAAGTCATGTAGTATATTAACACAAGTTTCGTATTAAACCATTCGAGAAACACTTTTGAATAAACATGTATAGTAACTCACTTCACCCGCAATTGTTTGCCTTAATAGGATAAATTAAGTATCTTCATCCTGGATTTTTCTGTCCACGAAGTCCTCATAACTGATATGTGACCACATAGACACAACCTCTATCATTCAAAGTGCTACCCCTTCTATTTGATGAAAAAGATTGTGACGCCATTCATGCCTATTTCTTTACTACTATATTTAAAAGATAAAGAGAGACCATAAATACATGTGCATCAGGTAAGCATTAAAATGCAAAGAGCATAACAAAATTTGAATAAATAGTATAAACACTGTACAGATAGTGGCAATAAACTTATAATTTCAGTAATATAAGTCAGGCTGAGGAAATGTTCAAAATGTAAAACTTAGTAAAAACAAAAAGGTTGACTGTCTGATAACTGATAATTGATAACTAATATAACTCATGCCCCATCTAAGACCTCTTGCGATTTATGGTTACATTCATCCTGTTCAATATAACAATTATGTTCTAAAAAACTAGCCGATCTCAGGTTTTCAACTCTATCTCACTAACAAAGTTGTACCAGTATTGCCCAAGATGGCAATCTTTCTCACTCCTTGGGCTCCACAACAACTTACAAGAAAAAGTTCGACCACCACGAACTTGCAGAATCAAATCTCTCCAAGATTTACGGATAAACTTCTCCACAAATTTCCTTGGAAGAGGCTGATAAGGAAAATTAAATGAAAACAAAAAAAAATTAACCATGGAAAAGTAATGTTCATAAATTATTTTTCTATGTGACTCATAAACAAAACTGTATAATTGACACTAACCAGTGCCTGTCCAACTTTAGATTGAGATTTTGATATGACATTCTCAAAAGAAAACATTTGCACTAGATGACGAAGACGTGTAGGCCGCCTACAAACCGTCATTGGACAATGAACACGTCTAGGTCCAGCCTGCCTACCAACATCTACAACTCCTTCATTAACAATTACATTTGCATTCTCAGAAGATCCAGAACTAATCTCAATAACCTCATGATCATTATCATTACCCCTTAATTTGATTAGATCAGGAGTCAATATTTCATTCACTTCCTCATCCTTGATCTGAAATCTGAATCTGCATCTTCCTTGGTATTTTAAATAAAGGTGCAGTGTCTTCTCAATACCATAAAACTTCTTAATTTCAACTATAACTTACCACATTTTAGCACTTTTGTATCCAAATGGCAAAGGGTCAAGAAATTCTTGTCCAAAATCATCAAACAGAACTAACCTATTGCCTAATTGGTTCTTCCTTCAATCAAAAAAATCAAAAGGAAATGGAACATTCACCTAATACAAATACACATAATGTAACAAATAAGAAATTAAAATAAACATGTTAACAATTATAAATCTTCAACTTATATAGAAATTGAAAAAAGAAAATAATCACCATTGTTGGTTCTATTTCAATCTTAATTGAATTTGATTCCATAGTCAAACAGAGTTTGATGTGCCTTAAATCACTTCACCAAATCTAATTCAGTCAGAAAACAAAATCAAACTAACAATTTCATGAACAAATATAAACATCAGAGTAGAGCAACGAAGGTTGTACAAGTATCACTGAAAACTTAAATTTTAGACAACAAAAGGTAGATACAAACCCAAATGAAAAACTGAAACACAAAAAACTTCAATCACTAAACCCTAAAAAATGATTTTAATTTAAATATGCAATGAATCATTTAACCTTTTAACAAATGCACTGTGATGAATCGAAAACTAGAGAGAAAAAATGTGCCATAAGACAGAGAGAATAAAAATTTTAGGGCTTAAAAGTATCTCAAAACATTGATTAAATCTGCTAAAAAACAAAATCACAGAACAAAATACGGTGCAGAGATAGATTAACACAGACGTTTCAGTACCACATTGTTTAACAAAATCGATGAAAGACTGATTGAAGCATAAGGAATCGTTAAAAACACAGTAGGAAATCTTTACAAAACAAAGAGAAAATTGTTACCCGGAGCGGCAGTTTGTTCTTCGCTTCGCTTCGTTACTCTCTCTACACTTACATTTTGAAGATGAAATGAGAAATATGAAGAGTTAGTGAACTTAATAAGAAAAAAGTCAAACGATCAATCAACTTTCAACCTTTTACAAAAAAAAAACAAAAAAAATGTTTGAAATACAAAAAGGTTTTGGGGAACTTTTGTAAATTAAGAAAGTTAGAACATATTGTACACGTGGCAGCCCATTATTAATCCATAACTACAACATACCGGTGCAGCTAAATTTATCACGACACCACAACAAGCACCTTAAAAAAAATACTAACAAGTATCCTTGAATATTGATTAGGTAATTAAAACTAAAATACTTTTATTAAATTAAGTGGCATTTAATATTATAATTATACAAAATGGTGTGAATTGTGATTTTTAATAAAAAAAAAAACCTTTTATATACTACTAATTTTATAATCAATGTCCTTGAAATTAGCAAGACCGTCTAAAATAATCTTTCTCTCTAAAGAAGTGCCAACCATTTAAAGTTATGTTTCACAAAAATAATAAGTTAATTAAAAGTTAAAAAGTTAGTTGATTGTTGAAAATTAATTTTCAGCTTAAGGCTTATAACTGATAGTTGAAAAGCTAATAATTCAGTTTATTGAATTAGGAAATATTTGATAAATTTAACGGTTGAAATAGCTAATAAATATAAAATAACATAAAATGACATTTTTATATAATATTATATATATATTTATAATTTTATTTAATAGATAAAAATATATTTTTAAGTAATTATAATTTTAGATTTTAAAAAATAAATTATTTTAATTACGCTAATTTTTTAATTGCAATTATTTTATTTTGTAAATTAATATAGGCTAGTACTATTATTTTCCTTTTAATTATTTATTTCTTTTATAGAGTGCATATAATTTATAAAGGATTTATAACAGTCAATCAATATTAATAACCTTAACAAACGGTAGTATACTACGTAAGAAATTGTTTTCTTGTCTTTTTCTTTCTGAATTTTGACTCAAGGTTTTCCTGTCTCTATGACTCCGCCCCAACTCCTATATTCAATTGTTCATTTTTTCAAGTAAACAGAAACAAAGCAAAAAGAAAGCAATATGTCACTTTCAGAATTTACTACACACAGCTCTTGATCTTTGTTGTCCTTCCTTTCCGTTGATAGCTTCATTGACCCTTCATCACATTTCCCGTTTTTCTGAACCACATATGGATTTACACGTTCCTTCCAACCTTGTAAAACAGGAATCAATCATAAACTATCAAGGGTTTGGTGACCTTCCTCTATATAGGAGTAAAAACAGTAGCTTTTCAACTTTTTTACACTCCCATCAATTTGAAGATTCAGGGTAGGATTTTGGGTTTAATTGTGATCCAAACTATGCTGTGAAAAACCCATGTTCTTTTTACCTGTGCAGTGAGCATATAGGTGTTTCCAAGGTTCCAACTTGCTTCTTTGTTTTCCCAAGTTGATCAATTTATGTTTCTTGTTTTCACCCTCAGAATTGATGAACAAATGCGTTTAGAAGGTCTAATGGTAGCATAGGAGACTTGAAGAGCTGGGGCCAAAGCCATGATTAGCAATTGCTTTGGTTCGTTGAATTGGTGTAAAGGAAGGGGTGATCCTGCTGACCAGCCACATGAACAAGGTACAGAAAATGAGTATGAGTACTTTAAATTTGCAATTTGCATCGTGGATCAATTGTTTGCATCAAATTGTACACAGGTCGTTGACTTTGTTATTGTCAATTTGTCATGATTTATGCTCAGTCATTCATCCTTCTCTCTCTCTCTCTCTCTTGTCCCTTTTTGTATTTTTCCTGTTCAAATGTGAGATAAATATTGTTACAAAGGTTGAAGTTGCCTATCTATTTCTAATTCTAGCAATAGAGAGTTGATTGGTTAATGCATAGATTGTATTTTCTGCAAAATTTTATGCTCTTTCTATCATATCCCGCATATCAGAACCTAGACACAATATCGTATAAAAAATGTAGCAGGTTTCTCAAGGAACTGGTGAGTTTTGTTGGCAATTAACTTCAGGCTATCAAAATTAACTTGGATAATTTTATTAAAATCCTCTGGAAAGAAACATAGGAAAGCTTAATCTTGGTTAATGAACTATTAATTTATTTTAGTATTCTGCTTGCAAGTAGTGTTGAGTTAAAACTAACCTTTAGGATATGTTACGGATTCATTTAGTAGTACACTACAATGAGCCAGTTTGGATGAAACTTCTGCAAAAGTATTTCTAGGTGAAAAAAATAGAATGAATTAAAGAGGTCAAATGCATTTAACTTCTTCATAAGTTGAAATTGGTCTTTGTAGCTCACCTACTCCAAAAGCTCTCTCATTTAACTTCTCCATGAGTAACTAATTTCAACTTATGGAGAAGTTAAATTCATTTGACCTCTTTAATTTGTTCTATTTTTATTAGCTAAAAGTACTTCTGCAGAAGTTTCATCCAAACTGAGCCAATGTTAGGTACATATCTTTTATTTTTAATTCTCACTCTCGTACAGTAAAAATGTCAAACCATGCACACACTTATTAGATAGATTCCAAGTTTACAAAGCCAGGATCTATCTATTGCGTGAATAATTAATTGCAGGTCAAACCTGAGGTCAACCTGCAAAATTGTCATTTATCTCTCTTGAACCACCTTAGTACTCCCACGTCCAAACTTTATGGAATGTATTTAAATTGTGATATCCAATTTAAAACAATTAATATTAATATTGATATTTTAGTATTTTACTACTGAAGCTGTCTTGCTGTAGTGCTTGATTTTCATGTGTTTACATTATTTCTTGAATATGTTATGTAGTTAGTTACTTCTGTTTTATTGAATCTCTCCTATATAGCAGAAATTAATGCAAATTATATAAGCAAAGTATACATGTATCTCTATTTTCAGGTGAAACTTGTCTTGATCTTGTGAGACATCTTTGGCTTGGACATTTTCTTCTCGAAACTACAATGTTGACTTTTATTAGATGCATACTATTTGAGAAATTTTGCATTTTGTGATTTCTTTGTGTAAGCTTTATGTGTTTGTGATCGTCAGTGATTGCAACTAATTTAAGCTTTATGCATTTGTGATCGCCAGTGATTGCAACTAAAGCATTTAGCTTTAACTCATTGAGATCTGCAACGGATGATTTTCATCCTTCATGCAAAATTGGTGGAGGAGGTTATGGAGTTGTCTACAAGGTGAGGGTCATGACCATCATTTTTTTTGCCCTATTGCTTACCACCGATAGATGGAATTCAATACATTTCTTTGCTACTTTGTCATTAATATTTGCAGGGAGTTTTAAGGGATGGTACTCAAGTTGCTATCAAGTCTCTTTCTGTAGAGTCTAAACAAGGAACTCATGAATTTATGACAGAAATTGATATTATATCAAATACACAACATCCAAATCTTGTGAAACTAATTGGCTGCTGTGTTGAGGGCAGTCATCGAATATTGGTGTATGAATTTCTCCAGAACAATAGTCTTGCGAGTTCTTTGCTTGGTAAATACCAGAACAATTTAAATATGTATTTCATTATGAGTCTTATCTAACTTGGATTGCTGTTCAAAAAGAAGTTTATCTTCACATAATCTGGTGGGACTTCTGGTGCTTCCTTAAGTACAATATCCCTGTTTGGATAAGACTCACTTTGCCAATTTCCCTGGTCTGGGTTGCTGTTGAATATTGGAGCCTTGAGTACACTGTATTAAAGATTTTGGGGGGAAAGGGTGCATTGTTTTGAAGCATAGATTAACTTCCTGTTTGGTTGGGGTTATGTGGAGTCAAGGGTTAGATATGCAGTATTTTACTGTGTTAAAGCTCAATGAATTGAACAGTTGTTTATGAATTGGCTTATGCTAATGGAGAGAAAAAAAATTACAGGTTCAAAAAGTAAATATGTTGCTTTGGATTGGGCAAAGAGAGCTGCTATTTGCCGTGGTACAGCTTCTGGTCTAAGCTTTCTTCATGAAGAGGCTCAACCAAACATTGTTCACAGAGATATCAAGGCCAGTAACATATTGCTGGATGAGAGCTTTAATCCAAAAATTGGGGATTTTGGTCTTGCAAAACTTTTTCCTGACAATGTCACCCATGTTAGTACTAGAGTTGCAGGAACAATGTAAGCACAGATGCGTAGTTTTTACATCAATAATACCATATTGTGTGTCTGGTTCTAGAATTTTGCCTTTTTTATTATTGCTTCTAAGTTAGTTTGATCTTTCTATAAATTTTCGTAACTTTTTTAATTCCAGAATTTATCTTAAGATACAGATTTTATAGGAAGAAAATATCAGTAGCTCATAAAATTTGTAGTTTCTTATGAATTCTTATAGACAATGTGAATACCATTGAGCTGCTTGTCTAAGCATGTTTGTTTCTCAATCATGTCACATAATGAAATCACTCTTTTAAGTTTTAGTCTTGTCTAAAAGAGTAATTTGCTTAAATGCAATAGTTTAATCATCTTGAAGTCCACTGCTAATATTATTAATAAATGTTTAATATTTAATTGTTACATCAATACATTTTAATTTTGAAGCATCACAGAAAAAGTTAAGTAATTTCTATAATTATCTTAGTAATTATAATATGCACTGAGATGTAATGTTTGGGTAAAAGTAGGATAGAAAGATGATGGAGAGAGGAAAGTTGTTTTAAAACTACAAGTAAACTTTTCAGTACAAAAGAAAAAACTGAAAGTAACTTTTTGCAATCCTCCTATGTTTTTTTGGGCTAAATTAGTATCTCTGCAATGTGGAGACTGGACACCAAAGAAATCAAATCATCCATACTTTTTTATTAGTATAGGTACATCCATTGTTCTTTTGAAACATGGCCATAACATATAAACCCAGTTTTCTTCCTTTGTCTGTGTAGGGGATATCTTGCACCAGAATATGCACTTCTAGGACAGCTTACAAAGAAGGCAGATGTATACAGTTTTGGGATACTCATGCTTGAAATAATCAGCGGTAAAAGTAGTAGCAAAGCTGCATTTGGAGATAATATTTTGGTTCTGGTGGAATGGGTATATTTCTGGATTCTTGAGTATGAATAATATTGATTTGGTACATGCTACGATCTTATCTGATTGCTACGGACACATAAAGATGAATAAAGTCATAAATGTAGGTAAGCTTGAGAAGAAGGGAGTTGAATCAAACCCTTCAAAACTATTTTGCAAAACAAACTTAAAACTGAAATTTATCAGAGAATAGACTGCTGATAAAAATATTGGTAAACTGATAACTGATAAACTCAGAAAATTAGAAACTTAGGCAGCAATTAAAACAAAGGGGAGAGAAAGATAGGAAGAGCTTACTCAGATGGTTTTATACTGGTTTAGTCCAGGGTGGTGTTAGCACCTAACCACCAATTAGGAATGTTTACAACAGGAGAAATAAGCAAGAAATCCAATGGGCCAACTCCTGTTAGTTACAAGAGATGAGATTCTAACTACTCAGCAACAAGTATTCTTTGACCTTTCTGTCTCCTTCTTGCTAGTTACAACAGGTTACTTTCTGCCTGCCTCACAGGGCTTTACAACAGTAGTGAAATAAAGGTTTTACACTGTGTTTTCTCACAAGAATCATAGGGGAGGAATTTGAATGAGCATAGAAGCTCACACTTCTGGATCTTCTCTATTTTGTCTCTTCAAAGATGCTGGATATTTAAAGAAATTTAAGGAATAGTAATGTTGGTACTGATCCAGCTGGAAAGAGAACATTTTTCAAAAAGGTGTTTTGTCCTCTAGCAAGATGGAGTGTCCTTGAACCATTTCTGTTGGCCCAGCCATCCATTCCTTACCCTTTTTCCTTTTCTAAAATTTTGCACCACAAATTTTGGGTCCCAAAATTCTTCTAGACAATTTTGGATCAGTGGTATCCTGTTTTCCTAACCAAATAGGACATCTAGTCTCATTGTGAAGTTGAAATTTGAGGCTTCTCGTGCATAATGGAACCTCCTTTGGGATGTGATTTGATGCATGATTAGAGGGTTGATTCTTTGAACTTACATATGTTCAATGTTCCCTATAATTGAATCAGAATTTATTAAATCTTCGATGTGACAATCTTTTTGGTCTTCGACCGGGAATCTCCCACGGACATAATTGTGGGTACCCTCTCAAGAGTGAGGATTCCAGGATTCGAACCACTGACTGACCTTGCATGTAAAGTCCGCTTGAGGTCACAATCCACTTCCACTGCGACCAACCACGGTTTGGTCTTCAATGTGACAGTCTAACTAGTAAAAGATAAGAAAATATTACGTTATAAAATGTTGATGTATGATATCCTATGTAGAATGCATCCTTTTTTATAATTGTCCATAAAAATTGCAATATCTTTGTTTCTCCTAACTTGGCATTCATGTGTGCAGGCGTGGAAGCTGCATGAAGAAAATCGTCTTCTGGAAATTGTTGATTCAGAACTAACTGAATATGATGAGAGTGAAGTGTATCGGTTCCTTGTGGTTGCTCTATTTTGCACTCAATCAGCAGCTCAGCATAGACCCACCATGAAGCAAGTATTGAAAATGCTTTCCAAGGAAGTTCATCTTAATGAGAAGGCATTGACTGAGCCTGGAATATACAGATGGCACACCTCTGGAAAAATGGGTGATTCTTCGAATGAATCATCATCTTCTCAAGCAATCAAGTACAAAAAATCTGAAAATCCACATGAAACATCAACCCAATTTAGTGGTACAAATTTTGTGTCAGAGATGTTTCCTAGATGATGGTTACATATGCACTTGATGTTGGGCTCATTTTCTAGGGTGTAATGGTATTTATCATTTGTTTTAGTTGTTAGGATCCGTGTGTACTGTTTCCAAAGGGGGAAATTAAATCATGGGAAGAAAGGTCTTGTTTCATGAGCATGTGTTTGTATTTGCACTTTGCTAATTATTTCTTTCTAGTGTTGAAGGTATGATAATGAATCTTCTTTCTTATATTTTTGGATACTACATTAAAAGAGTCTATTTATTTATTTACTTTTCACATTGCTTATTTGTTCCTACAGTACCCAACTCTGTACCTGTTCATGGATGGCACTTATGACCCGATTATACTTTTTTTTTTTGTGTGTACAAGGAAAGCAATGACAATGAGGTTTGAATCGAGAACCTAATGTTAAACTACTCAAACCCTCAACCACCAAGCTGACCCTAGTGGGTACCCGGTTCTACTTTGACATCTTTAAATGTCTAACAATATTCAAGTCATTCTATTTAATGGGTCGTGTTATATTGTTCAATAGATGATATCAGTGGGACAAAAGAAGAATAAAATTTTGTATACACGACAGATGCTTAAATAAGGAGAGGAAGAGATATTTTCATTCAATGTTATAATCTCAAATTTTTGCTCTACACAATTACAATCACGACAAGGCAAGGTTTTATAATGCAAGAAAGATAACACACCAAAAGGAAAACTCTAAACTAGTGCTATATGATTAGTGTTTATATTCAAAATCAAATTTGATTCTCCACACCATCCAACCCTTAAGCTTTGCATGTTGATTTATTTTGCTGACATTGCCTTCCTTAAATCAAGCATGTATCAACTTGTAAAAAACTCAATTTTTAATGGCTTCGTAAAAATATCTCCAATCTGATCTTTAGTATGACAATAATCAATTTCCATTTCTTTTTTAGTCACCAATTACCGTATTGTATGAAATCGTATTGCCTGTGTAGCACAACTTATTGCAATTATATATTCTGTTTCGGTCGTAGAGAGTACAACAACTTGTTGTTTCTTTGATGACCAAGATATCGCGTCAGTGCCCAGATGAAATGCGTATCCTGACGTGCCTTTTCTTGTTTCTATATCTCATGCCCAATCACTATCTATATATCTAACAAGTTTCACAATAGTATTTTTGGCCTAAAAAATTCCATCCGTCGGAGTACATTTGATATATCTCAGTATTTTCTTTGCTCATTGCAAATGACAAACACGTGGCTCTTCCATAAATCTGCTAAGCAATCCAACTACAAAAACGATGTCGAGAAAATATCCCCAACATATTTTTTCTGAGATATGAAAATTCCATCATCATGTTGATCGACCTCGATACCAAGAAAATGCGACATTAGACCTAAATCTGTCATTTCAAAGCATTTAACCATAGCCTCCTTGAACTTTGCAATCATCTTCAGATTATTTCCCGTAAAGATTAGATCATCAACATAAAGGTAAACAATAAAAATATCATATGGATCAACAACTTTAATATATAAAATGTGCTCAAATGGGCATCTCCAAAATCCATGGTGCACAAAATAAGAATCAATATTTTTGTACCATGCTCTGGGTGGCTGCTTCAAGCCATACAATGCTTTTTGAAATCCATGCTGTAAAAAATAAGAATCAATCTTTTTGTACCATGCTTCGGGATTCTTCAATATGTAGACTGTATCTTCCTTTCCCTCAATGATATAATGCGCAAGTTGTTCAACATACACTTCGTCTTCCAAAGTGCCATTCAGAAAAGCAACTTAAATTGTATAAATTTAATATTAAAAAAATTATTAAATTTAATATTAAAAAATTTATTGATACATATTATAAAATTAAATTTACTTTTTTTAGTAAAAAAAGTTAATGGTCTATGGTGGACCAAACTCAAAGGGTCCACCATTTAAAAAATAGAGACACAACAAGATTAAGAACACGTTTTCAAAAGAACACATTTAAGACACACTTCTTTTTTCTGACTGTACGTACGCTATACACACAATATAAACTGCATGATATATTAATATTGTATTAGATGGCTTGGATTTCACATATGCTACCCGGTAGCCAGTTCTAGTAAATATTTTTTAAAATTTGCTAAAAGACCCTTTATATATATATATATATATGAATCAGGATCCGTTGATACTAGGTGTCAAACTTTAAGAGTTACACCACTTAATAACTTTTTATAAAATGAGAATTTGATCGATCTAACCGTTGAATTGAAAGTTCTCACTTGTATCATCTTCTTTGTGATTAAATATGAACGTAGAAATGTTTAGTTCTAAGTTGGTTATTTATCAATATTCCTTGACAACTAGTTGACTTGACAAATTCAATGCTTTAAGAATTGCCTCAATACATAGGGAATATTTGCAGTGGTGGTGTCCTTCTCAACAGTGCAACCGCAAGACTCTATTATTCTTGATAATTTTTCTGAAAAGATCTGTCAATAAACAAGAAAAGAAAAAGAATTAGAGTCAGAGAGACCCCAATGAATAATAAATTATTAGTATTGCAAAGTTTATATGTAGATTGTCCAATTATATATACCTTTGTGAAGTTGCTGGTACAAGATGACACCATATTGAAAGCCATGTGGGGAGGCATAGGAGTCAAAATTTCATTCTTCAAATTCACAGAACTTGATGGTATAATTATTCTTGATGTAGACTCCAAATCCTCAACTCGATGGAAAAAAGAATGCATCACTTCAATCAACCCACCATCCAGATCCAGAATTATCACTTCCTGCATCAATTAGTTGGATGTGAGTGTGACAATAAAATTTGCATGCAAGATACTAGAAAATTTCAAAGACAATATATTATTGTTTACCTTATGGTCTTTCAAAACAATAAAGACCTTGGGATATCTGTTGGTACTGAAACCATTTTAAAAAAAGTATCTTCAATGCATCCAACCAAATACTGTGTGGGAATACAAGGTGAAATTCAAGTCTAATGGTGTGTTTGGTTTACACTGGATCCACGTTTCAAACGTGAATCCACGCAGAAGCTACTCTCAGTAGCGTTTGTCTTGATCCACGTTTGAAACGTGACCAAAACCACACTAAAATGTTTTGGGTTGAAAGGAGTCAGAGAATGGAATGGCAATAAGTTAGATGTATATAGTGCAAGCAGATTTGGACACTCAATCCCTACCACTTCATTCATGTTGAGTAAGCTTCTGATGACCAACCTCTTGAGACTTAAGCTGGAAATCCTTATATCTTATGGACTTTCCCAGCATTAACATATTCAAGAACCAATTCCTCAAGCTGAATGAATGTGGACAGCTGATGAAATAGACTCTGAGTTCAAATACAGTATCAGTTTTTCCATTATGAATCACATCATGTAACCACTGGTTTATGAGACCAAAGTCTTGTTCAATTTCATCATGATAGGTGCAGCATGTTAAATCAAATTTTCTCAGTCGTGAGGACTGTTGTTGTTGATGGAAGAAACGCTTCAAAGAACTGTCCACATAGTTGATGAAATACTCTTTCTTCCCTAAGTATGTAGGAAATTGTCTCCTCATGCTATTTGATATGAAACGATGACCATATACTTGGGGATCAAAGTCAAAGTGATTGAAAACCATGATGGGTTTGGTAGCATGCAAGTATCTCCAAGTTTTGGAGAGGACACAAGTTCGTGCAGAGTCTTTGTTGGGGAGATAAGACAGTATGTCATGAATGATGGGTTCTGGCAACTGAGAAATCTTGTCCATGTTTCAGAGATTTTTTTTTTGAGTCACTAGAGTGGTATAAAATCAATTTGCAAACATGGTAATTAGCAAAGTGTTTATTTAGACTTCAACATCATCTCTGGCCTCCTTGTTGGGCTGCAGCTAATATGAAAAGGGACAAATGTACAGGAGGTGCCGCCTAAACAAGATGATAGAAGTGGTTGAGGAATATTTGTATTGTAGAGCTACCTAAAGACTTGTTGGTTGTGCATGTTTTTATCCTCCAAAATTTATGCTACTGGTTGTTGATAGAAAACAAAAATTCTTTTGTCAGAAAGTATATTGTGCTACTAGTTCTTTGGAGTTGACAGCTTAAGAGAGATAGATAGATGAGAGGGGAGGAGAGAGAAACAAAGGAGAGAGGGGAGAAAAACAAAGAAGGGAGAGAGGAGAGAAACATGAGAGAGAAATAGAGAAAGAAGGGAAAAAAACAGAGGAGAGAGGACAGAGGAGAGAAACTTAATAAATGAAAAATAGAGAGATGAGAGAGAAACAAAGGATAAAGAAACAAGAGAGAAACATAGGAGAGAGAAACGAGAGAAATGAGAAAAACGGAGGAGAAAGATAAACAAAGGAGAGAGAAATAGGAGATTTGGAATGAAGGAAATATTAAACAATTTAGAGAAAAATAACTTTGGACCAAATAGCAAAAAAAGTTTGTATTTTAAAATATTTACATAATAGTGTCTCTTTATTTAGATCGTAAGTTACGTCCCTTAACCAACGGGGGTTGGTTCAAGTGGTATATGTTTGATTCCCTTAAGCAAGGTTTGGGTTCGAGTTGTGGATGGAAAATGGATGTATAATAATGCGCATCAAAAAATTTATATACTATATGGCATGACTCTTTTTAGGTGAAATCTATTTTACATTCGTGGATTTGGGGGATGTAAGTTACAACCCTCAATTAATAACTGTTGGATGAGTCATTAAATTAGCTAATGGATGGAAGGGAACGGTCAGGAAAACCCGGTTGCGAACCAGTCATCCATATTTCTTGTTTCTTGAGGTTTTTGTTGATTGGTCCCTGGTTAAAGTTTTTGTGTTGTGCATTTTGTTTGGTCCATTGTTAGGAACTGAGGAAGTGTCCAAGGCGGCAAGGCTGCCTTTTTTGTACTAGGCAGCTAGCAAACATGTACAATACAAGTTGAATGCTTCAATCTATTTAAAAAAAATTAATAAAACTAACATTAAACTATTACGGTCGGTGCATCATTTTGGTGAGCTTGACAAAGAAACAAGGGATATGTCCTTATATGTTTATTAGTTTTTTTGAAGTAAAAGTTTCACTCTACAAAAATAATATTTTTAAATTAATGTTAAATAACATTTATGCTATTTATAATTAAAATTTAATTTTTTTTCACTAAAAATCGATGATAATTAACATAATTGGAAAAAAAATCACCAAAATTTATAGGGAACTCTTTCACAATTTCCTAAAACTACATACAACTTCTCGCTACTGTTCGACATTGGGTACCCCACCTAATGACCTAAAATAATTCCTCCTTTTTATTTCACCAACACTGTAATTGTTCACCATCCAAATGATATTCTAAGAATGAACAAAGTCTCTGAAATGTTCATATACATAACAAGGTGATCCAAATTATTTTTCCAGAATTTTTTAACACACTTCTTAATTTTAATCGATTTTTAACCATTTTTTATACTAAATATCGTTATATTTAGTATAGTTGGAGAAAAATCATCAAAATTTATGGCAAATTTCTTCACAATGCCCTGAAGCTGCCTACAACCTCTTGGTACTTTTTGAAATTGTTAACCTCATCTAATCATCTCAAATCATTCCCCTTTTTATTTAAGTAATATTACAAATGTTCACCAACTTCATGAGTTCCGTGCACATTACAAAGTGTCTGTCATGTTGAGAGACAACCCAAAGTGTGCTAAAACTATTTTTTCTAGATTTTTTTAACATTTGATCTATTTATAATAGATTTTTAATCATTTTTCACTAAAAAATCATAATAAATTAAATAGCATGGTTGGAGAAAAATCACAAAAATTGACATAGTGAGTATTTGTGGTCAACGGATGTATGTACAAGCTCCTGGATTAGTCCGTGCCACGAAAACTAACACTTGAAGATGTGAAGTGCCATTCTCCAATAGAGTAAACTTATGGTTAAGAAACCTAAGCTTCTACTTCCCCCATTCATACAACATTGTATAACAAATGACTTGAAAACCATAATCAAAGTATGTGACGTGATTACACACATAACATGGTGAGCCAAAATTATTTTTCCAAATTTTTTTAACAATCTTGCTAATTTTAATTTATTACCTTTTTTTCACTAAAAATCGTTATAATTTACATAGTTGGAGAAAAATAACCAAAATTTATAGCAAATTCCTTCACAGTTCCTTGAAGCTATATATAACCTCCCTGTATTTTTCGAAATTGGGAACCCCTCGTTATCACCTCAAATCATTCATCATTTTTACTTCACCATTACTACAAACGTTCACCGACTTTACTGATATTCTAAGCGGGGACAAAGTCTCTGACATGTTCATAGACCTAACAAGGTGTGTGAAAATTATTTTCCAGAATAATTTTATTCCTATTTATCGGTCCTATTTAAAGAAAAAAATTATTTCTATTTGTCTGTCCTAATTAGAAATTCAAGTAGTATTAATTATATTTTCCCCATTTTTAACCTTAATAAGAGAGATAATAAATGGAAAAAATAATGATTAATAAGAGAGATAATAAATGGAAAAAATAATGATTAAAGTAGTGAAATAAATTATATATTAGTAAAAAATACAATAAATTTTATGTAGATCAGCACAACTAATTAAAGCTACAGACGTTGTTCCGAGCAGTTTGGTTACCAATGTTGTAACTATTTTGTCATTATTAACCATAATTACAATGTTGCATATCTAGATTTATTTTAGATTCTGTATAATTAGAAATAAATTTTTGTTTGGCTACAATCATAAAAAAACACTTTATTTGCCACAATAAATGTTTTCGCATTGTTAAAAAGTTTTCTCTCTCTTCTATTTAACTGTTTTTTTTAAGAAGCAACTCTGAGTTGCTTCTTAGAAAAAGTAGAAAACTGATTATTTTTTTATTCTGCTTCTTGAAAAAAGTTTAGACAAACATCTTAAAAAATTTTATAAGTGATTCTTTTAAGAAATAATTTTAAATAAACGGGCTCATATTCTAGTAAAACATTAATTTAATTTATCTTTTAGCTATTTGTAAAATATAAAGCAATATGTATTTTTTATCTATTCTTTTACCAAGCCTAAAAAGTAATAATTCTTTATTATGGAAATTAAAAATGAAAACGTTAAGAATTAAAGAACACATACCTAAATATTTTGTGTTAATTAAGTGCCAAAATATGTTATCAATTATTAAAGATAATTGACAATATTACAATTTGCAGAAAAATAATTAAAAGCTCGTAAGGTGGGAGATGTTACTGTTATGTATTGCTATTCTGTATTTGATTTGATAAAAACGTAAAATGAAATGATGAACGTCTCCTCCCACTCCATGGATGGTTCATTTAAATTCAATTAAAAAAGCTACTATATAAATAATGCTACCGCTACATAAAATGTTAATGCTATTGCTTAAATAATTCTACTGGGCTCCCCCTTCTTCGTATAACAATAATAAATAGCCTACTCATGTTGCACACTTTTCATAGAAAATGCCTTAGGCTCAACAGCAAATAATGAGATTTAATATTTTCAACATTTTACAGTGAAGGAGCCGCACAAACCTGATATCTCAGGTCTAAAAAGGGATGTAAGTTACCTCCCAAGTCATAGGGATGTATAATAGTGGCCACCTTTCTTTTATGGTGTGATAGATCATTTATTTTACTGTGGCATTTAAAATACACCCTCTTTAAAAGGGGTGTACGTTACACACTTCAATCACAGACGTAGGATTTGGCATTTTTTAATTGTAAGGCTATGATTTTGAGTCTTATGAACCGGTTTCCCTTCTCATGGTTACAGAAAGTGTTTTTGCAATATAATCAATTTTTTTTGTTTTCTTTCTATTGAGTTGTTTTCTCATAATATCTGGATATGGAATTATGAGATCGAAAAAGATGAAGCGTGGTCGAAGGGGGTGGTGACTTTACAAGGGATGTTTATACTGAAACACTCACCGACGCCATTCTCAATGAGCGTAACCTTCCTCTGGCTCTATCTCGCTAGGAAGAGGAAGCACCAGCCCGTCGGAGACAAAAATGCTTTTGTCCTAGTTGTTTTCGCTTTCATTCCTATTCTCCACTACGTGCAGCGGTTCGAAGGGAGATCGGATCCGGATAACGGAACCCGAAGATCTTTGGCGCCGTCGTCGTAGTGTGGTCGACAGGGACATCATTTCCATGGAAGCTGGAGTAGAGGTGTCATCCTCGGCGGCGGCAGAACGGTTGTCGTGGACAGGGAATGACATGTCTGTGCGGTTTTCTCTCAGTAGAAATAAATGACTTTCTCTTTCTTTTGTGAATCACTTTAAAGGGAATACAGATGCACAATCGAGATAGCCACAATCATAATTCTTCTTACTTGTGAAGAAAACTTAATCGCAAATAACAATCAAATTTAGGTGAAGGGCTTGGGAAGCAACTTGCAAATTCTATTTTGTAAGAAATATTTTTTATTTTGAAAGAACCAGTTGCAGCCTGTTTACAACTGGGGTGTAAGTTAAGTTACACCCTTTACAAGAAGGGTGAATAATAAATACGCTATGGCATAAGCTTTCGCTGCATTTCATTGTAATTTTTTACTTTGTTTAATCGAAAAATATGTTATTCGTCATAGAAGTAATAGGAAACTATGGAGAGGTATGCAACATATAAAACTAGGTAGGCATCAAAAAAAGAAGGGAAGAAATTTATGGTTATGAAGATGTGTAACCTATAACGCTCTACATAAGAAGTAGGGGTGGGCATCAGGCAGGTTCGAGTCCAAAAATCTCAACCCAATGCTAACCGAACATAAGATTTCATGGCCCATCTTCATGAAGTAGAAATTCCAATCACAAGAAGGGGGTTGAATTGTGACCTTTTTCAAATTTCTGCAATTTTATCTAATACTATTTCTGCTCAAGTTTATCTTGGCTGAGTATTAGAAGATGAGACTCAAGAAGAATGAGTTAAGTTATATATGGTATGTTGAAATTATAATTCCTTTGAAGGAACTCTCTTGTTGATGCAACTTACTTAGGTATTAGATAGTTTTTTTAAAATAGTTTTATGCACATGAAAATAAAACTAAAAACTGAAATGAGAGTAAGGGTAAGAAGATTGCACACACAGTTTTATACTGGTTCACCTCTTCCGACCTGAGGCTACGTCCAGTCCCTACTTTCAGTGGGATTTTCTTGATCAACTTTTGCTTTCACAGATTTCTTGGGTACACCTTACCACTAGTATTCTTATGCAGCCTCTTCAGGCTCTTCACAAACTTCTTTCTGAAGCCTTTACAGATACTGCAGCTTCTTCTACAGACTGTGCAAGCTCAAAAACAATTTGCAGAAACTTTTCTGCAAGCTTTACACCTCAGGTACAACTTACTACAATCAAATAGCAGCTTACAACAACTGTTACACACCTTCTCAAGAGGCACTAACACTCTTAAAGCCTTCTTGAGAGATTACAGAAGATATAAGTAGTGAAGTGATAAAAACAAGGCCCAAAACTATTACAGATTTAGCACAACAGGAAGATGTTGAGCCAACTCTCTATTCTAACTTTAGGAAGCAAAATCTCAGTGTTTGTGAAGAGAGAGAAAGTTTCCAGAAGATGGAGATTGTAATTCTGAATTCTGGTGCTTCTTCTAGACTTGGTGTGTGTTCAAATAAGAAGGGAACCTCTCCTTTTATAGGAAAAATGAGCTACTAGTCGTTGAGGTAGTTGTTTGAACCTCCAGTTGTAAAGGCATGAGTTGTCCCCTTCAAGAGCAACTGTCTCTTTTATGACAACTGTCTTCTTTGACAGGTCATATCTTCTACAGGATGTTTCTTTTGTAGACTTTGATTTCTTCAGAAAATTGACCCTTTTCTTCTGGATAGTATTATTTTAGTCATTTAAAAATGAAGGAAAAACACTTGGATGAATTTCAGTGGCTGCAACACAGATTAGCTTGAAGAACATGTATTTTTGGGAAATTACTTCTTCTACAGACAACCTGACAGTGAACTTCTTCTGCAACAGCTTTTTTGAACAAAGTTATGAGATCATTCTTTATGAAGATATTGTCAAGGCAATATTGTTGCAGTTCTCTGTTCTAAGAAGAATTTATTTAGATGAAAATCTATCTTCCTTACCTCCTTCAATCTTGCTGCATCTATTTCTTCTGCAGACTTGTTGTAACTGCTTCTTCTGCAGTGAATCTTCCTTCTAATGTTCTGTCATTGTTATTCTTCTTGACAGAATGTTTTCTGTAATTTATTTCAATTGCTTTCTTGCTCTCTTTTATAGTTATGAGTTTTATAATGAGAAAGCATCTCTTTTTGAAGGATGTTGAGCTCTATCTCCTGGACAAGACTAACCCTAGAATTTGTTTCTTCTTGAAAACACTCAAGTGAAATTGTTAGTACTATAATCAGAATTATATCAAGTGAATTTTGAGAGCTTGTCATTATTAAAACATCTTAGGAGGATTTTTGGACCTTACACTTCGACCATTAGAGTGATCGGTTTTAGCGGGTGCTGGTTGGGCGAGTAATGGGTTGGAGCGGGTGGGGTACCAACGGGTGTAAGCTGATATTGGGCCGAGTGAAATTTTTGGGCCTTTACATTTGTTAGCAGTTTTTTATTTCTTACCAATTTTTTTAAATTAAATACAAAATGTTATTGGGCCAATTAACTAGAATAATTTATTGGGCCATTTTTGGCCTAACAATCAGAGCAATTACATGCCATTATTGACCAAAAAAAGTTACATCACATTAAATCAAAATGAAACAATCAAATAAAAAATATTAAAAAAATCGTTTCATCTTCTCCTTCCTTCGTTTAGCTTCCTGCAAAACCAAAACGGAGATAGCAACAAATTAGATTTTTTATAAAACCGAATAAGACAACAACACTACATTATGGATGCCACGCCACCGCCAACATCGTGCTTCGCCGTTGATAGATCTGGACAAGGAGAAAGGTCGGTGCAACATGCAGAGAGAAGAAACAAGCTGGACGCGCCTCGCCTTGCCATCGATGGATTTGGACTACACCAAGAAGGGGATGCCACGCCACTGTGTGCCACGCCGGGGCGATGGAGAAGGAAGATAACACCGTCGGGATGAGAAGGGTTGTGTTAGTGCGGTGAGGGAATGTGGCACCACCGGCGGCATGAGCAAGGGATGGGAGCAAGAGCAACGCAGAGAGTCATGGGACTTGGCTAAAGGTGTGCTAGAGAGACAAAGAGAGATGAGGATGGAGGCAGAGGGCCCGAGTCTTTGAGATTGGAAAATGGAAATGAGAGAAGAGAGATTGTGATAAACTAAGTCTGAATGTGTGTTGAAAAATGAAAATGGAAAGAGAGAAAGAATTTAATAGAGTAATTAAAGAGAAAAAAAAGAGAGAATCTCATGCAATATCCATCGTTAGATCAATACGTGTAGGCACTCTTAGTCGCTGCAAAGAAGCACAACCGTGTGCTCCTTAAATAGCCAATTGTGTTTTGCCATGTGTCAGTCGATTCAGATATCTACGAATTTTTTTTTCTATCCGAACCCACCCGCTTATAACCATTTCTAATTTGATTTTTCACCCGCTGCAACCCATAACCCGATGTAAACTGTCCAAGATACTTTTATTACCCTCGGTTTGTTCAGGTACAGTCAAGCTGCCCACCCCTAATAAGAAGAGCCTGGGAAACAAATGTCATTAATCAACATAACCCAGTATATTTCAGCCAAACAACTTTTGAATTCTAATCTTCAAACAAATGTCAGATAGTATGCATTCCACTGACAATAAAAAAGAAATAACCATAATCACATAGTTCGCAATTCGTTCCGGTATGTGGTACGGGTACGCGGTTCGTTATATAACAAGAATTCGGTACATGGGGGTATACCTAGTTGGTTCGTTATATCGGTCCATGGTACGTTAAAATATATTAATCGGTACGCTACTAATAGATTAATTAATATTTTTTCTATAAATAATTATTTAATATAATTTAAAAAATTATTTAATCATTTTTATAATTTAAAATTTATTATTTTAACTCTCAATGTACTTTCCAAGAATGTGGTAGATAATTAACACTCAACAAGTCACATTTAATACAATTTCAAAAAATTTATTGTTTGAATTTATCAAACAAAAAAGTGGTTGGTTGGCAGAAGATGTAAATAATGAAGGATAATCTGAATAAAGTTGGTCTGTCTTTGTCTTTTGAGAACCTTTCATCTTCGTCATAAAACACTTCATTTTTTTTGTAAACATTTCATCTTCCTTTTTCCTAAAATCAATAAAAAGCTTTAAAGGATTCCTCTTTCGGAAACCTTTCATTTTCTTGGTTGAATATCTACGGTCAGTGAACATTCAAGCCATGTCTTCTTATGTGTAGCAGCAGTACCCACGAGCCACAACATTATAAAACAAAGACATTGGTAACTGGTTCTACCCTCTCCTTTTCCTTTCTCTCAGCATATTCCACCTTCACCTTCAAAGGTTTTGACAAGAAGCCTTCAAAAATTGAATCTAAGTGAGTAGGATTTGATCCACCCTAGTGTTATTGATTGGAAATTTGGTTCACTGATTTGAGAGAATTCAAAATCGAATTAACAGGTTCCAAATCGCCAGCGTACCACGAATTGGAATGCACGAACCAATTTGCGGTTCTCTAGGTAAGTTAGCGAATTATGTGACTATGGAAATAACTAATTAAGAAATATGCATGCATATGCCCTACAATGATCACATATAACCTTTCAAAAGATAAAATAATGCCAATTGACCACATAAGAGATTTGATATCAAGCATCATAACTATATGTTACTAACTTCTCATGTAGATGTTGCTGCCATCCACCAGAAAAGGATTATAAGACTCTACTGTTGTTTAATTTCATTGTCCATTACTTCTGCTCTAAAAAGAAACAGTCCAGCTTAAGAAAAGTAGTTGAGAGTTTCCTTGCTTTCATAGCATTATAAGCATGAAAAAGGAATGAAAGTATCTATTTAAAGGATAAGGATTGTCAAACTGGCCCGAAGTATCACATGTTAAGAATTGAGATATGAGATAATTGTGGTTAAAGGATAAGGACTACCAAAGCAACAATACAACTCAATTTAGAAAATGTATCAAATTGGTTATGAACTAATTAGATCTAATAGAAATATAGGTTAGATACAATTAGTAAAAGCCAGAACTTTCTATTCTCCTTAATGTCTAAGAACTTGTCATTTCATATACAACCATTTTAGGGACTAAAGTGAATGATTCTTAATATTACAGGGACTAATTTGAATCCCAAGTGTCACTTAACGTGACGCGTCAACACTCATTTAACGTCGTCAACTATTTTGGACTAAAGTGAATGATGGAGATAAATGTCAAGGATTAACAGTGACATTTTGAAATCTCAGGGACTAAAGTACATGACGCTAATAAAGTCGAGGACTAATATGGGGGTTTACTCTGTATATTATACATATTTGTAGTTACTATTGATATCTGTATTAACAGATTTATACAGTCATTGTCTCATTGACTTTCTAAACCCTACCTGCACTAATTTTTGGTGAAAATGAATATTAAATATTGCTTGTGACGGGTTTTTGCAAATTTTTTGCATGAAACCATTTAAATTTCCTCGATTTCTCTATCCATTTATGTAGACATTTTACTTAATTAAGTTGAACCTTTTGTATTGATTGAATTTCAATTAGTAAATAACATAGGAACAAAATAATGGTTTGCTTAGGTGCCTATGCGTGGAAAACCTGAATATTCACACCAGATTTTCTTCATTCCCAATCCTACGACATGCAGGCTATTGAAATTGAAACATTTGAAATGTCTTCAATTCCCATTGTAGTTGAAAATTCATCTTAATCTTTCAAGAGCTTGTTCTCCACCAATGATATTCAAGATAACCCATGAACCTTAAAACATCCAAAAATAAGTAAATTGCAAGTAAGAACAAACAACGAGAGACCCAATTCAGATTTCAAGAAGTGGGTATTGAGGGGATAACCTGAAGGAGAAGTGAAGCTCAGATTTTTCATGTGTATTTCCATCCATGGCGAGAAGCAGAGGATGAATTGTCAGATACGTTGTCATGTTCCTCTTCACCCTGAATTCGTGCTGGTGTGTGGAAGCTAGAGAAGCCACTAGAGGTAAGAAATCCGGCGTCGGAGACAGAAGTCTGATGGATCGCCGACGAGAGGTAGTGATGGTGATAGTGATCTACTAGCATTGCAATGGAAGGGTTTATCCAAGCACAAAGCAAATAGGTGTTACTGGACTGAAGCAAATGAGGTCCACAAAGCAATGGAAGGGTTTATCCAAGCACAAAGCACATAGACTTTTCCCTGGAAGAGAATCATCCCATCCCCTGACTCGGTGAAACCCGATAGTCCCTTTCGGGCCTGGAGGTCTAAATCTAATGCCTCGACTTCCTTAACTCGAATCCTTAGCTCATTAGTGACCTCTAATCTGAAAAGTCTCAAACTGTTTCCCTCAATACTCACTTCCAGCCTAAGGTTTCTAAACTCCTCCAAAATAACAACTTCTTTATTGAAAGAGTCAAGCATGACCTGATTGTGGGACAACCGGTTCATGCCCAAAATAATATCTATGCCACTTAAGGGTAAACAAATCAAATCAACCTCAAAGGCCCTCCCCTATATAACAATAGGGCAACTCAAACAAACAAGGGTGGTGGGGATCGCCTCTTTGGTTAGGGTAAGGACATTTAAGTGAAAGCGCAAAGGGGTAGCATGCAAACACAATCTTTCCACACAAACATAAGTAATGAAGGAGTGGGTTGCCCCAAAATCATACAAAATAACTAAGGGAATGTCATTCAAAGTACACTTACCCTCTATCAGGTTATCGACCTTATTTGTCGTCTCGCCACTCAGGGTGAAGACCCTCTCAGTAGCTTGGGGTTTAAGTTGGTCCCGCTTCTTTTTCTGGAAATCTCCAATCATGTGGTCTGGCTCTTGGCAGTAGAAGCAGACCCTATGGCCCGCCAATAACTCACCTCGGTGACCCTTGCCACACTTAGAGCAAGTGGGAGTGCTATGAGTGGAGGGGAGAGCAACCTGTTTGCCCTTGCCTCCCTGAAAGTGTGCCCAAGCGTTCCTCCCGGTAGGTGCATCTTCTCTTTTTTTTTCTTCTCGTCCACCCAAGCCTTCACAGCGGGCTTAGGCCCCTCCTCAACCAAACTCCGCTCTGCCACCATTCATTTGGTGACTAGAGCTGAGAAGTCCCTCAATTGGAGAACGGCCACAATCCTCTTGATTTAGGGCTTCAGGCCCGACTCGAAATGTGAGCACTTCCAACCTTCATTGGGGTTGGCCTGGAGAAGAGTGTGGTAATTTGTGAGCTCCTTAAACTTGGCCATATACTGTGTAACGTCCTAGTTCCTGAACTTAGAAAATAATGTCGGTTGGGAACACCATTTTTAAATCCTTGAAATTATTTCGTTCATTATTAATATCATCATACAATACATTACGACGCTCAGGTAATCCAACCATTACTTAAGCTTAAATTCCAAATACAACCCAAAGCTTTACAAATAAAATGCTACTTCGTGGCTAAAGTATCACGCTACCATGTACAACCTATCCACTATATCTAGATTCCAAAAAAAAATGAGATTACAACAATAAGAACTACAAACGCCATCCAAATGAGCCATCCATCCTCCAATCAAGCATCCTGACAGCAACCTGCACATCTGAGTGAAATTCCCATATCGTGGGATGAGACTACGTCCCAGTGAATGTGGCAAAGCATGTAGTGTGGGGGAAATCAAGCAAATGACAATGCAACGACTCATGAAGACATTCATCACAATAATAATAAATGCAAGGTTAATCATCACAATGATAATCACATATGCAAGGTTAGCCATGAAGTGTTTTACCCAACACCCTTCCACTTATCTGTGAGGTTAGACTGAGCTTAGACTAATAAGAACCGTCGTTTCTGAAGGCCATATAAACCTTACCCTTAACTTTGATAGATTCAAACATGATTTCCTTATTTTAACTTGAGTCCATGGACCAAAGACAGAGTCTTGGAGCATGAGTCCATGGACCAAATCTTGATTATTAACATGAGGCCATAAGGCCCAAAATCTTCACATGAGGTCTTAAGACCCAAAATAGTTACATGAGGTCCTGAGACCCAAAATCATTTTTAACATGAAACCCCAGGACCCAAATAATTTTTTAAACATGAAGTCTAAAAGACCCAATTCAATTTCCTTTCAAAACATAAATGAATGATTTCACAAGGAATGACAATAATTTCATGAATATAAGCATGTGCATGAATGAATAACATTACCAAGATTCCAACAAAAACAATCCACAATTTCACAAATTCTCCAAATAATCTAACCTAGGGTTTGAGCCTTGAAGACTTACAACTCAATCAATCCAACCAATCAACCCTAGATTTATCTCTAATCAACCACAATCATTAATGTAAGCAAGGGAAAAGGAGAATAGGGAGCATACAAGGGCATTCATACATGAATGAAAGTGAGTGGGTGAACCACACTCACCTGAATAGAAGATACTAGTGAAAATTGGGAAAAGAGAAAGATGATCTCCAAGCCCCAAGAGGGGGGTGAAGGCTCCAAGCTAGCTTTGCCCCTCTTTCTCTCTCTAGAACCCTCCCTTTCTCTCTATAAAACCCTAGGGCAAACAAGAAAAATGAAGAAGAAGAGGTGGTTCTGCGCGTTTGAAAAGACAGAGGCGGCGCGCGCTTGAGCGCACCTTAGTGCGCTTGAGCGCGCTCCACACAGGGACGCTGTTGAGACGCACGCGCCTTAGTGCGCTCGAGCGCGCTCCAAACAAGGCACACTTCTGATGTTGCTGAGACGCGCGCTTGAGCGCGCCTGAATGCGCTTGAGCGCGCCTGAATGCGCTTGAGCGCGCTTAACTGCTTAAGTCAGAACCTCCCCCTTTGCTGCAGAGATGCACGTGCTTAAGTCAGAGACTCCCCTAAAAACTTGATTTTTACCCCTCTTTGATTCTAACTCAACTCCCTTCCACTCAAACCTAATTCCTCTCCCTAAAACCTTCTTCTAGCTTAGCTTTTCTCATCCAAATCTCTCCCCACTCGAATCTTTGTCAAATCAACTCCTTCTAATAACATACCCTTCCAACTTAGTTCTTCTTTGTCTAACCTTCTATTCTCATCCTTATACCTTTGTGATTCCCTCCGTCTCAGGGTGTGATTCCGTCCATGTCCAACCTACAATTGTTTAACTTGATACTTGGTTATTCTTCCAAAATCTCTTAAAAACTCAAAACTTTTCATTTATTTATCTTATTCTTATCTAGATTCACATTCAAATATCCAACTTCTCATACCACTTCCAACTCTCTGCTACTTGGCCGGAACCACAACCTAGAGCTCCCACCATAGTTTCTAGGCCCTAATTTTGGGATGTCACATACTGGCCCACACACATGCTACCCTGCTCCAGCTTTAGGAATTCCAGCTCCTTTTTGTTGCCTCACAGGATCCGAAAAGTACTTTCCAAGGAATGTCGCTTGGAACCCCTCCTAGGTAAGTGGAGTCCCCAAGGGAGTCAATCCAGTCCTGACTCCCTTCCACCAGTTTTCTGCTTCACTTTGCAACATGTAGGTGGCAAAGCAGACCATGAAGTCATCCGAGCACACCATGACTTCAAAGATCTTATTCATGGCGTTGAGCCATGAATTTGCAGCCTCGGGATCGTAAGCTCCAGTGAAAGACGGAGGATGATGTTTCCCGAACTACGCCAAGCCTTGGAAAAAGGGATCCATGACGACCACAAGTGGTGATGTCTCCCCCGGTCGTCGGCTCAACGCCTGAAGCATTGCGATGTTTGTCGCGTTCTGCTCCACCATCATGCGAGCAAGCGTTTGCAGAGCTGCCACCACAAGTTCAAGGGTTGGACCCGATGGTGGAGGGGATGGGGGATTGGCTCGCAGCCTACCTCTCCTTCCGCCAGCCATTACACTCTACACATTATTAGTAAACATCGAAGTGATCAGTCTCTCAATTCAATAATAATGTATAAGAATAAAAGCTAACTTTAGGAGTCAAACAATTCCACAATCCAATTGGATTGAACTGCTCTGATGTCATAATGTAACGTCCTAATTTCTTAATTAAAAAATAATGCTTGTTGGGAGCACTATTTCCAAATTTGGGAAATTATTTCGCGCATTATTGATGTCGACATACAATACATTACAAGGCTTAGGTAATCCAGCAGTTACTTAAGCGGAAAATCCAATAAGTCAATAGCAATATATATAGTGTTTCCAATAAAGGCTCAGAATACAATATTCGATAAATAGGCATAATGGGATATAACCATACATATGTCCTAGAACATTAAAGGCTACCCTAAGGCCCCACATGTAAAATTCTATCCCATCAAAATAAATCATCATATGCATATACAAAATAGTATCCACAAAAGGATTGGGCCACCATAAGACCCAACCAAAAGCTCCATTCTCCCGATCAAGCATCCGAACGAGGACCCTGCACATCTAGATATAATTCCCACATTGTGGGTGAGACTAGCGTCCCGGTTAGTGTGATAAAATCATGCATTGTAGGGAGTTGGGCAAATGAGATGCAACAAACATACATTATACATAATTCCATCAGCAGTACGAATACACGAAAGCAAGTAAAACATGATTGTGATGTGTTTTTACCCGACACCCGAGGTCTTTTCTCTATCTGTGACTGTGATTGAGCGCTAGGCCATGTGACCAAGGACCGTCGTCTAGGGCCACCTATGGATAGAGCTGTCAAAGTGAGCCAACTCGGGAGCCGGGTTGGTGCACCAAGGGTTAGGTTAAAAGTGAGTCGAGTCGGGTTGGCTCACTCTTATGATGAGCTGACAAAATACCAACCCGGCTCGACCCACCGCGGGTTGGTGGGTTAAGTGGGTTGGCTCACCCAATTTAAAAAATTATAAAAATAATTAAAAATAATAATAATAAAGTAAAAAAATATTAAAAAATATTAAAGTGACTTAAAAATATAAAAATAAAATATAAATTAAAAAGTGAGCCAACTCACCTCAACCCGGCTCGAACCCACTTTGGATCGCGAGTTAAGTGGGTTGACCCACTTTAACCAGCAGAAATGTGAGCTTATATTTTACCAACCCAACGCACTAGTAAGTCGGGTTGGGCCGGATTGGCTCACCGAGCTCAACCCATTTGACAGCTCTACCTATGATTAAGTTTTATTATCAATCAATTAATAATGCTTTCTTTTATTTTGACAGCCTTAACTTGAATCAGCATTAAAAGTTGATTCGCGGATTCTCGCTAAAGCGAGAGATGTAACATCCCAAAATTAGGATCTAGGAAAATGTAATGGAAGCCTTGGGCTGGGAATCCGGCCAAGGGAAGAGATTAGTTGGAGGAATATGTTTTAGTATTTTAATTTAAGATAAGATCTTAAAATAGGCTAGGAATGATGAGATTACAGGGAAGGTAATAACAATTTTAGGGTAATTATAAGATTTGAATTTGAGTATGAAAAAGGATTGTATAAATAAGGATAGTGCAACATCGTGGATTATAAATAATTAAATTAAGGAAATTGAATAACATTGTAATATAATAATAGTAATATTAGTTAAAATAATAATATGTTAGAAAATAGGTCAAATAGTGAGTTATAAAATAAGGTATATATTTTATAAAACTATGATATCTAAACCTTAATTTTAGTCAAGAGAAATGAATTTCACTTTATCATAATAAATATAGTTTATATTTAAGAGATAACAAATTAAAATAAATCACTCTCATAAGATCAAAATAGGACTAGAGAATAATTTCATAAAAGTAACTAGGAAAAGAGAAGACGGAATATGCCCAAATTGGGAAGCCCACTTGACATTCCACTTAACTACATGGGGAGAGGTCTTAAGCTTATAAGAGAAGTAATAGGGGGAGTAAGAAGGAAGAGGAACACAAACACTTTGAGAGAGAAAATGAGAGAGAGAGTCATTCCCGTATTTCCACAGAGCTGCTGCGGAAATATCGCCACTATAGATTCGTTCACCATTGGATCGAGCTGAAAATTTGGCTGGTGGTTTGGAACACCTGATTCTTCATTTTGAACGGTCGGATCGACAAGAAGAGGTCTATGTCGAGAGATATCCATCCCGAATAGTAGCTGCGTTTTTTGGGGTTTTTCATCTTCTTTGTTCTCTATTCGAGAAAGGAGGGGGAGGAGGAGGAGGAGCCTGGATTGGAGCCTCCAGTCTATCAAAAGCTTGGAATCCTTCCTCCTCAACCACTCATCTTCTCCATTTCTCCTCATTCTTCCTTGCCCTAAGGTGGGTGTGATTCTCACTTTCATTGTTGTTGATACTTCATGTATGACCCCTATTCTTTCTCCCCTTTCTATTATTGTTGGTTGTGAGTGATTATAGACATGCCTAGGGTGGATTGTTGAATGGATTGATTGTATGTGTTTGGATTCCAAACCCTAGGTTAGAGGATTTGGGGGTTTCATGAAATTGGAGATTTGGGATGTTGAATATGCTTGTAATTGCTTATGTTCATGACTTATATCATGTTTGTGAACCATATGAATGATTGCACATGTTTCTAACCCCCATCGTGTTCATGGAAAATGTTTTGGGTCTTTGACCTCATGAAAATGGAAAAGGAAATGGTTTTGGGGGGTGTAGAAACACAGGGAAACACTAGAAGGGGGGTTGAATAGTGTTTCTTTATATTTTGAAAGCTTTTTGAAAACAACAAATTATAAACAGTTTCAGACAGGTTTATCTAGGCTGTCTGAAGTATTTAAAAGGTTCCTGAAAATATATTTTAAAAGGTTTCTTTGCTTTTAAAATATTTAGAATAGCTTTTCAACACCCTTGATATTAATATAAACGAATTGACAAGAGATAAGGGATAGAAAAACTTAGCCAAGGATTTATCCTGGTTCACTCACCACCACTGTGAGCTACCTCCAGTCCCAATGCCAACAAGCACTTGGATTTTCTCTTAATCTTTCACAAAGATTACAAGTATTCTTTTCTATCAAGCCTCTTCAGGCTCTACAACACAAGTATTCTTTTCTGTCAAACCTCTTCAGGCTCTACAACACAAGTATTCTTTTCTGTCAAGCCTCTTCAGGCTCTACAACACAAGTATTCTTTTCTGTCAAGCCTCTTCAGGCTCTACAACAGTTACAGTTAAAAGGAGTTTAAGCTTTTGAACTACACAAGTTTAAAACTCAAAACCTGTTACAATGTACAGCTTAAAAACTGAGGTATACTCAGGATATGAAAATATAAAGTGTACGAAGAAGTTTATCAGAGTGATTTTCTTGAAGAAAATTTGCAGCGATGATTCTCTTTTTCTATATACTCTTCTCTGTTCTTGTTTCTTCTTTTGTGTGATGGTCTTCATAAGGGGTATTTATACCCAGAATTTAATCCGTTGAAAAACCACCGTTTAGAGATAGCATTAAATGCTATTCAATCCGTTGTGAGACATACTTCTGAGCATCCTGATATTTCTGACACAGTACAAGGTTGTATCTGCCAAAAAGGCTGCTTTAGGAATTGCTGCGCTGCTGCGTTTTCAGAGATTTCCTCAGTGGTGTATGAAATTCAAATGTACCAGGAAAGCCCTCTGTGTTTGTTGCCATAAACGTGTTCCAAAACGTACGAGCAGCAGAGACTCAGAATAGTCTTCACGCAAGGTTTCAGCAAGGATGCCACGTCATTAATAAAACTTCAGACGGCTTCGGTTTCCAGTCTTCAGACAGGCTTGGCTCTTCAAACAGCTTTCAACGCTTAAGACAGGTTGACCACTTTCGAAGGCCTGTTTCCCTCAGATGACTTGAAGCACTTCTTAAAGACTTATAAAGCGTATTGTGGCTTGCTGAAATCACAGATAGATAATTAAACACTTAAGAGTATCTGTGAAAATAAATACTGTAAATTTGTTAATCATTAAAACTTGGAAATATTGTTGTCTTAAAACATCATAAAGTCTCTTATGATATTTTTGAGACTCAACATTCTCCCCCTTTTTAATGATGACAAATTTATCTTAAAACTGTAAAATCTGAAAGGAGTATGTGAGAAATGAAGTAGCTTTTAATAATAACTCCCCCTCAGATAATGAACTTAGTTCTTCTTTGCTCCCCCTGAGTCCTGTAGCACTTCACATTTGAATCAGATTTTTGTTAGTTTTAGTACTCCCCCTTTTGTCATCAATCAAAAGGGAATCATAGAGTAATAACCAGTAATAGAGCAATAAAGCAAACAGGAATATGATAAAGTCAGGTAAGTAAGTCAAGTAAAGTCATAATGCAGGGTTAAACAGACAATCAGCACTTGAAAAAAAATATGAACATAAGACAATGGCAATAAATTAGTCCTTCTTCTTCAGCAGGGCTTCAGACAGAAAGGAGATCAGTTCTTCCTTGGCCTTGTCTATCGCAGCTTCAATGGAAGATTTCAACTCTTGTTGCCCACTTCTTATCAGCTGTTGTTCATGAAGAATTTCTTGCTGATTCTGAAGAACCTTTTGTGCTTTCTTTTCTGAGACTTCACATCTCCGCTCAGATTCTTCACACCTCTTTTCAAGAGCCTTGACCTTGGATTTCAGCTTCTTGTTCTCTTCAAACAGGTCAGGTTCAGACTCAACCAGGATGAGCTGAAGGTAGGGACAAACAAATCTCAAGACTCCAAAACCAGGCTGTAAGCCATATTCTGAAGGATCGTAGACGGGGCAGAAAAAGGTCCCTAACATACTTCAGTAGCACCCAAGCTTGGTTTAATGAATCTGTCTGTGGGAGAAAGTGATCTCTTAAGAAATGGTACTGAACATTTGTGAAGTGTCCAACACTCATTGCAGATTCAGCATCAGGACCACTACATCCAGAAGAAGATCCAACAGCTTCTCTGATCTTCCAGTAAGATTCCCACATCCAGTTCTCAAACAGGTGATTCAGACCTCCGCCTTCTGATATGATAAACTCAGGAAGACCTGCCCATTCAGACGCAGTCATGGCTTCAGACAGAGGTGCTGAGACAGAATAAACCTTAGGACCCTTCAATTTTTCATCTTGTCCTTCTTTGAGGGGATACCTAGGAACAATCCTATCAGGTTTCACCAAGATTTTGGTTGAAGGCCTGATTGAACTGGTTCTAGGAGGCCTGTAGCCTATCATTCCAACTCCTCTAGCCAAGTCTCTCTTGAACAACTCAGCTTCTGTGTTCAGCATTCTGACCATTAGCCATTCTTCATTGGTCAGCTTCCATGAGTCTTCAGAGAATGGATTGATAAGATCCCATGTATGATTAGGAGGGACAACACCCTTCCTTATCTTCTCCAAACCATCAGCATTGTTGGAGTACAAAGCCCTTACATCAGATACAGTCTTTCCTAGTGAGACCCTGATGAAGTGAGACAGCAGGGGCTGTTCTAAAATGATGCAGCTCTTCAGACAAATGCTGGAATCTTGGCAAAGGACAAGAGCCAAAGGAGGTTCTTGTCAGTCTCTTGCATAAGGCTGCAATCTCAGCTGAAAGGTTGAATTGATGACCAGATGAGGGTGGTGAAGAAGGTAAAGGTGTGTGAGGTTGAGATGATGATGGTGAGAAAGGTGATGAAGGTGAAGATAATGAGCTATCAGATAGTTGTATGCACAAGGTGAAAGGGGTTTGGATGGTGAAGGTGAGGGTTCAAGAACTTGGTTTTCTTGAGGTGCAGGGGGTTCGACAACAGGTTGTCTGATGGTATGATGGGTGTAGGTGATTTAGGTTCAGATGGTATGAAAGGTTCAGAGGGTAATGAATTAGCTGTGAGGTTGGTAGGGGTTGGGAGATAGGTGGAGAAGGTTGCTTTTCTGGTGATGAAGGAGGTGAGGGAGTTACATTATCAAATCTCACCTTGATCCTTTTGGAAGGTTTGGAAGCAGCAACCTCTTGAGCCTTAGCAGCTCTTTCTTTTTCTTCCCTTTCCTTAGCTTCCTTATCCGCTCTTTCTCTTTCTTCAATTGAAAAAGCCCTTCTTCTCTTGAAGTATTGATTAGCCTTTACAAACTTCTGATACCTTCCAGCAATATCTGCTTCCTCTAGATGAGAAGCAGTACTTCTGGTAACCCTAACTACAGACACTGTCTGAGGTAGTTTACCCATCTTCCTTTTCCTTTGAGGTCCACTTGACCTCTTTCTTTTTGTTGAGGCTTCAGCAATGGCCGCTTGCTTGTCATCCTCAGCATAAGCAAGTTGTGAGGCTATTGCAAGAGCTCTATCAGTTCTCTCTTGCTCTTCTTTCAGTTCTAACTCTGCTTGTTCAATGGCAGTAGCCAGAGCAGTAACCTGAATCAGTTCAGGGTCAGAGGAGCATGCAGCAAGAGGTTGAGCAGCAACCGCATCGATAACCACAGCCTGTCCTTCCATTGTAGAAGTAGGCTTTGAAGGTTGTGCAGGTTCAGACGCTTGACTCTGCACAGTGGAGCGTCTTCTCTGAGCTTTCTCCATCAGCAAACTTTCTTTTATGGTTGGGGAGGGAGGCCTTGGAGTCAGCTTAATCTTCATGCTCTTCAGATTTGATTCACCAAACATAGGAATTGAATGGTGATCAAAGAGTTGGTGAACTGGAACTCTAAAATGTAACAACACCTTGGTGATGATGGTGTTGTGAGGAAAACTTCCAGCAGAATCTCTCATCCTCTTCTGAAGGTGGTACATGATGATATTTGGAAGATTTATCTTTTGCTTCTTCAGAAGGTGAATGAGGCAGAATCTCTCCAGTTCAGATACATGGTTTCTGCTGCCACTTTTAGGGATTATAGAGTTCCCCAAAATAGCATGCAAAACCCTAGCCTTATCTGACATATTCTTAGCATCCAGACTAGCAGGAGAGGAAGTTCCATACAAAAACTCAGTAAAATATTTCTGACCTCCATTTCTTGATTCCCAGCCAGGAGAGAAGACAGCACCTTCAGTCTTGACGCCACAGACAATGGCCAAGATGTCTTCATCAATAAAAATAGATGTACCAAGCACAACAGGCCTTGATGGTGGTGTAGATGCCTTGAGGGTTAGGGATTCCTCTGGCAGTGGCCCAGAAATCAAGTATACTCTGTTCATGCCAAGGTGAACAATTTGTGTTGAAGTATTCAAGCCACCCAGCTGCTTGAAATTCTGCATGAAGATCCATTCCTAGTGCTTCAAGCTCTTCCAGAAAGACACCCTTGGTCTTCACAATTTTATCAGCTCCAGACTTCTTTGGTGCCATTGTTGAAGGATGGAAAGAACTTGAGAGAAAAAATGCTTTCTTGAAGACGAAGAATAGCAAAGGTTCTGAGAGGGTAGTGAGCTGTAACGTCCCAAGGACTCACTTCCTTACAGTACTTATAGACTTCTGAGGCAATGATGGCAGAGACTGGCCGCGCAGACATAGGGTAACGTGTAAAGTGGATTTAAACCGTCCCTTTATTGCCACATCATTTGTTCATTTCAGACAAGTGCAAGATTTCAGACAATTAATTGAAATTTCAGAAACCCTAAAATTTCAGACATGTCACAATTTCAGACATACCGAAATTTCAAATGTTCATTTCAGACGATATACAAAATCAGTTAGAAAATGCATGTATGTTCAAATTATCACGTATGAACTTAAATCTATCTTCAGTCAGAGGTTTTGTGAATATATCTGCCCATTGAAGCTCTGTTTCAATGAACTTTATATCAAAAACACCTTTCTGAACATAGTCTCTAATGAAATGATGCTTGATTTCTATATGCTTTGCTCTAGAATGTTGAATGGGGTTTTTAGACAGATTAATGGCACTTGTATTGTCACACAAAATAGGTATAACAGATATAGGAATATTAAAATCCTCAAGCTGATACTTCACCCAAAGAAGTTGTGAACAACAACTTGCTGCTGAGATATATTCAGCTTCAGCTGTTGATAATGCGATAGTGCTTTGCCTTTTACTTGACCAGCTGATCATGTTGCCTTCAAAGAAGTGACAACCTCCACTGGTGCTCTTTCTTTCAATTCTGTCTCCAGCAAAGTCAGCATCACAGTATCCTATTAACCTGCGTTCTTTGTCTTTCTTATAGCAAAGACCAAGATTAGTAGTACCTTTAAGATATCTAAAAATCCTCTTAACAGCTTTATAATGAGTAATTCTTGGATCTGATTGAAATCTAGCACAAAGACACACACTAACATAATGTCAGGTCTGCTTGCTGTTAAATACAATAAAGAACCAATCATTCCTCTATACAAAGTCTGATTCACTGGTTCTTCATTCTCATCTTTGCTTAAATGTGATGAAGGATGCATAGGAGTTGACATGGGCTTGCAATCATTTAAATTAAACTTCTTAAGCATTTCGTTTGTATATTTCTCTTGATGAATCCATATACAATTAGATTCTTGCTTAATTTGAAGTCCTAAGAAAAATTTTAATTCACCCATTAGGCTCATTTCAAATTCAGATTGCATTAACTCAGAAAACTCCTTGCAAAGAGAAGAATCAGTGGAACCAAATATAATGTCATCAACATATATCTGGACTAGCATGAGACCTTTGTTAGACTGTTTTCTAAAAAGAGTTGTGTCAACTTTTCCTCTTTCGAAACCATTTTTGATAAGAAAATTGCTCAGTCTGTCATACCAAGCTCTTGGGGCTTGTTTTAGACCATAGAGAGCCTTTTTCAATTTGAAAACGTAATCTGGAAAAGTGACATCCTCAAAACCAGGGGGTTGTCTAACAAAGACTTCTTCTTCAATGAAACCATTGAGAAAAGCACTCTTAACATCCATTTGATATAGCTTGATGCTATTATTTATAGCATAGGACAATAAAATTCTGATTGCTTCTAACCTGGCCACTGGGGCAAAGGTTTCTGTGAAATCAATTCCTTCTTGCTGATTGTATCCTTGAGCAACAAGCCTTGCCTTGTTTCTGACTACTTTCCCTTCTTCAGACAGCTTGTTTCTGAACACCCATTTGGTTCCAATAATAGTTTTCCCATGGGGTTTAGGAACAAGGGTCCAGACATCACTCCTAGCAAATTGATTTAGCTCTTCTTGCATGGCTAGAATCCACCCTTCATCATGCAGGGCTTCATCAATGCTCTTTGGCTCAATTTCAGACAGGAGAGCAAGAGAATTCAAATGTCTGAATTTTGATCTTGTCTTAACTCCTTCTGAAGTGCTGCCAATAATTTGCTCTTTAGGATGATGTGACTTGTATCTCCAATCGGTTCTGTGAATGGGTACAGCATCTGTCTGAGACTCAACATCTATCTGAGGAGGTTCAGTAACAGTAGGCACTTCAGAAAACTGCTCATCTTTCAAGTTGTTGTTGTCATTTAGCTCCATTCCTGCAAAATCGTCCTCTAGATCTGATAGTTCCCTATCAGTCTCTTTCTTGTCATTGAATTTAACATGAATTGATTCTTCTACAACTAGAGTTCTAGAGTTATAAACTCTGTAAGCCTTAGATGTTTCAGAATATCCTATGAAGAATCCTTTGTCAGATTTTGCATCAAACTTTCCAAGATCATCCTTTGTGTTAAGTATAAAACACTCACAACCAAAGGGATGAAAGTAAGATATGTTGGGTTTTCTTCCTTTCCACAATTCATAAGGAGTTCTTTTGAGAATTGGTCTTACCAATATTCTGTTTTGAAGGTAGCAAGTTGTGTTAATAGCTTCTGCCCAGAAGGATCTTGGTAGATTGCATGAGTTGAGCATGGTTCTTCCCATCTCTTGCAGACTTCTGTTCTTTCTCTCAACAACCCCATTTTGTTGAGGTGTTCTAGCCACAGAGAAATTGTGTGAGATCCCATTCTCATCACAGAACATTTCAAAGTTTGTATTTTCAAACTCTCCACCATGATCACTTCTGATGACAGATATACAGAATCCTTTTTCATTCTGTACCTTCTTACAGAATATTGTGAAATTCTTAAAAGTTTCATCCTTGCTTCTAAGGAATATAACCCATGTATATCTAGAATAGTCATCAACAATGAATAAACCATATTTCTTACCACTAATGCTTTCTGTTCTAATAGGACCAAACAAGTCAATATGCAATAGTTCTAGAGGTCTGCTAGTAGAAACAACATCTTTACTCTTGAATGAGTGTCTTGTTTGTTTCCCTTTCAGACAGCTTTCACATAAAATGTCAGATTTGTATGAGAGATTGGGTAAGCCTTTAACCAGATTGTATTTTGCTAATCTTGAGATTAATCTCAAGCTGGCATGCCCAAGTTTTTGATGCCAAATCTGTTTTTCATCTTCAACAGAAATAAAACATTTAACATTTTGACTTGCTAGTTCCTCTAGATCAATTTTGTACACATTGTTGTGCCTTTTAGCAGTAAAAAGGATTTGATCAGAAGAGTCTTTGACTATACAACCTTCCTTAGTAAAAGAGACAACATATCCACTGTCACATAATTGACTTATGCTCAGTAGGTTGTGTTGAAGTCCTTCCACTAGGAGAACATTTTTAATAAGGGATAAAGGTGACATACCTACAGTCCCTATTCCTGTGATCTTCCCTTGCTGGTTTCCACCAAAGGTGACCACACCTCCATTTCTTGGTCTAAGGTTTCGGAACAAAGACCTTTCTCCTGTCATATGTCGCGAGCATCCACTGTCCAGGTACCATTTGTGGTGTCTCTTTTGTCCTGTTAAACACATCTGCAACAGGAATAATCAAGTTTTTAGGTACCCATATACTTTTGGGTCCTCTTTTGTTAGACCTGGGTGTTGGTCTCTTTTTGTGTTTACACTGAATCACATTGTGTCCAGTTTTTTTACGTTGAGAACACCCAGTAACCTTTCCCTTGCCTTTTTCAATATTAAAAATATGAGGTTCAGGCATGTTATAATCCCAAAAGCCTAAGCCACTTTTGTCAATGAAATGTCTTTGATCACCAAGTAATCTATTCAAATTATCAGTTCCTTTGACAAACTTAGCTAAGTCTTTTGTTAGTTGCTCAACTTGCATCTGAAGTTTTATATTTTCTTCAGACACATGTTGAGAACTACTGATGTCAGACACAAGAATCTTTTTCTTGAGCATAATATTTTCTATCTCAAGGGCTTCATATTTATTACACATTTCTGTGTGAGCCTTGGATAGATTCTTATACTCTTGAAATAGTTCTTTGGAGCTTTCCATCAGATCATCATACATTTCTTGAAGAGTTAAGGGAAATACCTCTTCTTCAGAGCTGTCTGATGATGGCAGGCTGGCTATAAGACATAAGTTGGCCTCTTCTGAAGTATCTTCTTCTTCTTCAGAAGTAGATTCATCAAGGTCTTCCCATGTTTCCATTAGTCCCTTCTTCTTTTTGAAGAACTTCTTCTTATTGAATGTATTTTTCTTCAACTTAGGACACTCAGCCCTCACGTGACCTGGTTGTTTGCATTCAAAACAAGTAATTTTGTCATTTTGAAAATCTTTACCTTTCTTACCTCCTTTAGAGGTTGAAGGTTGATTCCTTCTGAACTTTCCTCTGTTTTGGAGCATTCTTTTGATCTTTCTACTTAAAAGAGCAAGATCATCATCTTCTGAGCTATCTTCAGAATCCTCATCTGTTTCCGAAGTTTCCTCTGCTTGCATAGCCTTCATCTTGCCATGCCTAGATTGACTGGTATTGGAGTTTAGAGCCAGAGATTTCTTCTTGTTGTTATCTTCTTCAAGCTCAAGTTCATGAACCTTGAGAGATCCCAGAAGTTCCTCCATTCTAAGGGAGTTTAAGTCTCTTGCCTCTTGAATGGCAGTAACTTTGGGTCTCCAGGTCTTAGGCAAGCTTCTTAGAATCTTTCTGTTATTATCTCCAGATTCGTAAGTTCTGCCCAAGGACCTAAGTCCATTAGTAATGGTCTGAAACCTCCCAAACATCTTATCAATGGTTTCTGTTTCTTCCATTTTGAACATCTCATATTGGTGTATGAGCATACTAATCTTGGATTGCTTGACAGTTTCAGTCCCTTCATGGGCTGCTGCAAGAGTATCCCAGATTTCCTTGGCAGATGTACAACCGTGCACCTTCTCATATTCTGATTTGTTCAATGAGCATATCAGATAGAGTTTGGCTTTGCCATTCATCTAAACTCTAGCCTTCTGCTCCAAGGTCCAGTCAGCCTTAGGTATAGGCACATTGTTTAGCATGGGCACATAGTCTCCATCAGTAACTACATCCCAGACATCAATGTTGTTGCTTTCTATGAACAACTTCATACGATCTCTCCAGTAGTGATAGTCTACTCCATTGAATGCTGGGGGTCTTGTGATAGATGCACCCTCAGAGATGTATTGCCTGTTGTTGTTTGCAGCTTCCATCTGGATCTTTTAATCCTCAACACTTGTTAGGTGCTCAACCCTGAGTTAAGCTCTGGTACCAACTGTAGAAACACAGGGAAACACTAGAAGGGGGGTTGAATAGTGTTTCTTTATATTTTGAAAGCTTTTTGAAAACAACAAATTATAAACAGTTTCAGACAGGTTTATCGAGGCTGTCTGAAGTATTTAAAAGGTTCCTGAAAATATATTTTAAAAGGTTTCTTTGCTTTTAAAATATTTAGAATAGCTTTTCAACACCCTTGATATTAATATAAACGAATTGACAAGAGATAAGGGATAGAAAAACTTAGCCAAGGATTTATCCTGGTTCACTCACCACCACTGTGAGCTACCTCCAGTCCCAATGCCAACAAGCACTTGGATTTTCTCTTAATCTTTCACAAAGATTACAAGTATTCTTTTCTATCAAGCCTCTTCAGGCTCTACAACACAAGTATTCTTTTCTGTCAAGCCTCTTCAGGCTCTACAACACAAGTATTCTTTTCTGTCAAGCCTCTTCAGGCTCTACAACACAAGTATTCTTTTCTGTCAAGCCTCTTCAGGCTCTACAACACAAGTATTCTTTTCTGTCAAGCCTCTTCAGGCTCTACAACACAAGTATTCTTTTCTGTCAAGCCTCTTCAGGCTCTACAACAGTTACAGTTAAAAGGAGTTTAAGCTTTTAAACTACACAAGTTTAAAACTCAAAACCTGTTACAATGTACAGCTTAAAAACTGAGGTATACTCAGGATATGAAAATATAAAGTGTACGAAGAAGTTTTATCAGAGTGATTTTCTTTGAAGAAAATTTGCAGCGATGATTCTCTTTTTCTATATACTCTTCTCTGTTCTTGTTTCTTCTTTTTGTGTGATGGTCTTCATAAGGGGTATTTATACCCAGAATTTAATCCGTTGAAAAACCACCGTTTAGAGATAGCATTAAATGCTATTCAATCCGTTGTGAGACATACTTCTGAGCATCCTGATATTTCTGACACAGTACAAGGTTGTATCTTCCAAAAAGGCTGCTTCAGGAATTGTTGCACTGCTGCGTTTTCAGAGATTTCCTCAGTGGTGTATGAAATTCAAATGTACCAGGAAAGCCCTCTGTGTTTGTTGCCATAAACGTGTTCCAAAACGTACGAGCAGCAGAGACTCAGAATAGTCTTCACGCAAGGATGCCACGTCATTAATAAAACTTCAGACGGCTTCGGGTTCCAGTCTTCAGACAGGCTTGGCTCTTCAGACAGCTTTCAACGCTTAAAACAGGTTGACCACTTTCGAAGGCCTGTTTCCCTCAGATGACTTGAAGCACTTCTTAAAGACTTATAAAGCGTATTGTGGCTTGCTGAAATCACAGATAGATAATTAAACACTTAAGAGTATCTGTGAAAATAAATACTGTAAATTTGTTAATCATTAAAACTTGGAAATATTGTTGTCTTAAAACATCATAAAGTCTCTTATGATATTTTTGAGACTCAACAGGGGGGTCTTTTGGCCCTTGGTAATGGTTAAGGTCTCTTGGCCTTGGGAATGGTTTTAGGTAAGGTCTTCTGGCCTTCAGGGATGACGGTTCCTGTTAGTCTGAGCTCAGTCTAGCCTAAGGGAAAGGAAACCCTTGGTGCGGGGTTAAGCACCTAAGGAATTTATCTTATTGATTATGTTTGACATGAATAAGGTTGAGGAATTTATATGTTTATCTATTTCGGACCTCTTGGTAATGGTTTTGGATCATTGAACTCATGTTTAATGTGCATTTATGTAGTATTATGAATTCCTGTTACATGCAGTTTGATTCTTTTATTTGCAATAACAATTATGTATGCTAGATATTTAGTGTCTGTGCATTCCTCCACACTACACACACTATTATCACACTCATTGGGACGTAGTCTCACCCCACGCTATGGGGAATTACCTTCAGTTGTGCAGGATAGGGTTTCTTAGCATCGGAAGAAGGGTAGGAGTCCTGTGGCGGATCCTTCCGCCCCTTATGCTGCCTATGGTCCTTGAATGTTTAGGCCTAATCAAGTTATGTAACGATTATGAATTGTATATGTATGTATATGTATTTAAGTTATTGGATTGAATCATTGTGAGGATTAATGTGAATGTCTATGTGTGGCCACGGAGGCCTATTTGGTTATAAAAAATTGATTTAGTTATGGAATATGTATACATAAACTGTACTGGTGTTTTGCTGGTTTTCAGGTGGATCTGGAAATTGGGAAACATTCAGTTTTCAGGGGAAACTCTGCCGGATTTTCGGCAGAAGTTTTATGAACCTTAACACACCTAGTGTGGGTTCCTCCCTGTTTTCTTTAATGGAATGTTTTAGGATTGTGTTATTGAATGTTGAGGAAGCCTAAGCAAACGTTGGATTGCTTAGGCATGTGTATGTATGACAATACTTGAAATGGCGCGAAATAATTTCGGAAATTCGGGAATAGTGTTTCCAACGGACATTATTCTTGAATTGAGAAATTAGGACGTTACAAGAGGCTTCTCACTTGAGCGAGAGGGAAAGTTCCCGGGGAGATTCGCATCCTCGCTCAAACAAGGACTTTCTCGCTTGAGTGAAATTCACCCAGTAAAAAAACCCCAACCTCTCTGACTTTGTCTCGCTTTCTGAATTGAATTGCGCTTAAGCGAGAGGCTCTCGCTCAAGCGACCATATCAATAACCATATTTCTGATTTTTGTTGATATGCTCACTCAAGCGAGGCCCTATCGCTTGAGCAAGAGCACCAGAATTCAAAACACATATTTTTCACTCTTAACCCATTTTTTCCTAATACCTTTTACAAAAACCTATTCCCCTTATTACTTTTATTCATGAAAATCGTTAAATTTGGGATGTTATAGATGTGATATGAGACAATGTGAGAGATAAAAAGGAAAAAATATATAAAGAAAAAGAAGAGTAAATAATTGATATGATGAGAGATAACGAGTGTCATAGAAAGAAAAAAAAGAGAGAAATAGAAAATAAGTGATACGGTGAGAGAGAATAAGAGGGAAAAAAGAGGAAGAAAATAAATGATGTGATAAGTGATGTGATGAAAAAGAATGAGAGACATAGAAAGAAAAAAAGAGAAAGAAAAAATATGTGATGTGAAAGGAGAAAATGAGAGACAGAGAAAGAAAATAAAGGTGGAGAAGGGTGGAAGTTTTAGGTGTATGAATATCAATGTTATTTTTAATTGGGTTAAATAAGTTTTTAGTTCCTAAAATATAATCATGCTTTGATTTTAGTCCTTATGATTCAAAACTGGTGAATTTGGTTCCTTAAGTGAACCCCTTTTCAATCCTTATCGATAAAAATTCATAGCAAATTTGTAGTAAAATTATGCAATAAGAACTACATTGATGTATTTTCAATTTTTGAAAGACCAAAATCATTGATTTTAAATTATAGTGACTAAAACTAAATCTTGACTATATTTCACGGACTAAAAACATATTTAATCATTTTTAATATACATATTGTATAAGTTAAAAATGTAAGATGAGAAAAAAAAAATACAAGACTAGATTGCAATTAAATCTGTTGTGAGGACCACCTTGAAAATTTTAAAATCTTACTCTCTTAATTTCAAAACCAAGTTACAAGTGACTAATCTTGACCGTTCAATATAATAATATTATATCTAATGGATAAAAACAAGTGCACACCGTATTATACTTATTACTAGAAATTATGTTTGTGTGTTGCACAAATTTATTTATAATTTATATTTATTTGAGTAACTTTTTCCTAAATATGTGCAAATGATTATAAATAAAATATACAAAAAAATATATTAAAAAAATAATTTATCATTTTTAAAATATGAAAGATATTAACATAAATTAAATGTATATGAAGAGAGTTTATTAAATGATTCATGTTATACAATATTTTTAATATAGTTTATATCATTTTCACCAAACTAAATAATAAAGATTAAATTTTATTTATTTTACTTATATTTAATTTTTTTAAGGATTTAATTAATATATATTAAACTCTTTTTTTAAAAAGCAGAACTATAAAATTGCATAATAATTAATTTTTAATAATTAAGTTTAAACACAATATAAAATAGCAAGTATATGATAGTTTGTGTCACTATTTATTGTTTATTTCTATGTCATCATTAATTTAAAATATTACTATATGAAAAAATTAAAATAATAAAAATTATGTAATAGTTATTTTGACCAATTTTATATATTTCTATTCTTATGATTTCATAATGAATTTGATTATTTTTTTATATTCAAACTTGAAAGAAACATTGTATTTTGATGCATTTCAAAATCAAACAACAAAAAAGAAAACAATAATAACAATTTAATGTGTGTAATTTTAGACTTTTTATAATATTTGCATTCTTATAAATTATTTTATTAATTTAACATGTTTAATGTTAATTTTATGTTTAATATACATTGAATAGAAAGTCAATTAATAACGTGATTAATTAGGATGTATTTATATTATAAAACTAGAAATAATACTCGTGCGTTGCACGAATTTATCTATATTGTATTTTCAAAATATTTTATGAGAGAGAAAAAATAAGTGAAAGTTATTGTAACTTAAATTTATAAAAAAATAATATCAGAAATGAAATTATATTAATTATATAACATAATAAAAAAGGATTTAATTAATATACACTGTCAGTGTAAAGAAATTTTACACAGACATCCAATGATGTGCCGCCACATCATTTAATGAATGTGACACCTCATGTATTATTAAATTCAATAAATGATGAGGCAGCACATCATTGGATGTCTGTGTAAAATTTCTTTTTCACTGCCAGTGTATATATTAAATTCATATTATATATTGTATTATTAATTAAGGATAACATCATAGTAAGGACTGAATTTTTTTATTATTATAAAGGACAACACACGTGTGCATATTATTCTAAAAAAGTAACCTATTATGGAGTTACACAAAAAAATCATGCATTATACATAAGTGTTTAGTGAATTTCTTTTATACAATTATATTTTAAAATATTTAATTTTAAATAATAATCTCACTAAAGAGATTGATAATTCTTTTTATTAATTATGAGAAATATTTAGACCGGATAAAATGTTCTTTAAAATGAATGGTTTAATGTAATTTCTCATTGTAATTAGTTTTAATTTTTTTATGAGTTTAATATATATACATTGTCAGTGTAAAGAAATTTCACACAGACATTCAATGATGTGCTGCCTCATCATTTATTGAATTTAATAATACATGAGGTGTCACATTCATTAAATGATGTGGCGGCACATCATTGGACGTCTGTGTAAAAGTTCTTTACACTGACAGTGTATATTAATTAAATCCATATAGAGTTTAATATATATACACTGTCAGTGTAAAGAAATTTTACACAGACATCCAATGATGTGTTGCCTCATCATTTGTTGAATTTTATAATACATGAGGTGTCACATTCATTAAATGATGTGGCGACACATCATTGGACGTCTGTGTAAAATTTCTTTACACAGACATTGTATATCAATTAAATCCATATAGAGTTTAATATATATACACTGTCAGTGTAAAGAAATTTTACACAGATATCCAATGATGTGCTGCCTCATCATTTATTGAATTTAATAATACATGAGGTGTCACATTCATTAAATGATGCGGCGGCACATCATTGGACGTTTGTGTAAAATTTCTTTACACTGACAATGTATATTAAAAGTTTAATATATATACACTAGACATGTGTTGCCTCATCATTTATTGAATTTAATATACACTGCCGGAAAATTACCAATTGTTTCCCTCTTCTCCCGAACCCACACTCTCACCACCAACCCTCTCCTCCTCCCACTGTTGCATGATTTCCCTCCATCTCACTCCAACCTCAACCTCGCTCCAAGTCTAAGCACATACACTTGCTTTCTGCTTTGCAACTCCAGCCGTGAAGATGAAGACCTCACTCGGAATCTCCACAACACCGGCTCCACAAGTCCCAGAAACTACGGTGATAGCAGCAACACAACCATAACAAGTAGCACGAATGCCTCCCCTTACACAATGTCTGGTAGATGGTGTATGAACATCCAATAGAAAATATAGATACTAAAAAGCAAACTTTGACAACAAGTTCTGGAAAACTTCTTAAATATGGATCACTCATTATTGCTACAGAATGTATAGCCAAAAAATCAATTCAGACATACATTTTGTTCCTCATTATATTTTCATTCTTTTTGTTTTAATTTCCAGCAAAAAGCAAAAAAGGTTGTATTGTTATAGGTGGTTATATAATATGTTGGAATTGGAGGTTGCTACTACGCGCGACTGTTTTGGAACCTTGATACAAAAAATATTTGTCTTACATGTTTTCCTCAATATCTAATTTTCTGGTTTAAAATGCAAAAATCCCGGTCAGACCTCCAGTTTTACCCTTTATGTGTATACTGTTCAACTAAACTAAAAGAGTTCTTCAATTGGGTCTTATGCATTATGCTTTGGAAAGTCTTGCATTAAATAAAATTTATCGTATATTCTGAATAACAAAAACATAAGGGTGTGGAAGCATCTCAAATCTCAAATACTACACGGTTTTCAAATCTAGCGGTGGTTAAGGTTAAGGTTGGAGTGAGATGGAGAGAAATCATGTATCAGCGGGTGGGAGGATGAGAGGGTTGGTGGTGGTGGTGGTGGTGAGAGTGTGGGAAGCGGAGAAGAGGGAGTGAGGGAGAAGGGGAAACAATGTGCTAGCGGTGACGAGGGATGGTTGTCTTTTCTCTCACTATGAGGGGTGGTAATATGATTTAGAGAAAACCTTTTTCTCTCTAGGGTTGGAGTATTAGAATTTTTCTTTTAACTGCCACTTATACATTCTGTATATTTTGGCGGCTAACAATCATAGTGAGCATTAGGCTTTAGCGATGCCTACTCATGTGTAGTCCTAAACTAATGGGTTAACCCATTTAGTCTTACTAAATAAGCTTCCCATCATTGGGACCTTTAATCTAATTAAAAGTCCAATTAAAACCATCTCATGGTTTCAGTGTCCAAGTTAGCCCGTTCTAAGTATATGACCTTGTAGGTTCCCATTATGTTGGCGGTAACATTAAAATATAACTTTATTATTACAAGAAATGAATGATATCCAACAAATAATTGCTACTACCCAAATAACATGAATGTTAATGTGATTTGACATGTAACCAATCTGCAACCAATGTTATCATGAATGTATATTCCCTTTGCCCATATATCTAGATTGAACGCAAGACATGGAACGTGTCATCCTCGTATAGTTCAATCTATGTTTCTTGATTTCCCAAGTAGAATTATAACAAATAATATTAATTTATCTCTTCTAGTCACTCCCATCCCTCCACATGATTTGTGGCATACTCGGTAACCACTTTATAGTCATTGTGTTAGGCATGATGTTTGATGGCGCCAAAGCATGCGACCTCATGTTGGGAACTGTAGTGACATAGGTCAAAGGACCTGATGGCATAGCACAGGAGATTCCTATTGATGCAGTCAGAGACATCAATGGTCCTATGACTAGAGGGCGAGCTAAGAAGCTCAAGGAAGATATGGGGAAAATGGTGGCCTACATTTTTAGGGACATCACCCTACAGAAGGACACCCTTGACCCTGGAATAGGACACATGGTCCTATGTACCACCTTAGATTAGGATTAATAATTTTAGGAATTATGATGTAATTAGGAATCATGGTGTAATTAGGGCATGCTTGTAATTTTCCTATTTTCTCCCTAGGTTGGGTGATGGGTTTCTGGCAAGCAAACCACAAATCCAGCAGTATAATAGTAAGAAGAGTATCGTATCCACAGGGAACGGTCAATTTACGTAGACTGTGATCTAATTATCAAGGGAAAACAACGATTTTAAGAGTATTATTGCGGAAATTGTAAATAGTAAAATAATAATCAATGGAGTTAGAAAGGAAGAGTTAGAGACACTTTACTTGGATTAGGATTGAACTTCATCTCATCACACCCCTCATGTATGTCGAGACTATCTACTATTTATAGGCTTTGAACTATAACGCTGTAGACAAACTTTATTGCTAATGACCCCGAGTTACCAGGCGCCCCTCACACTCAAAGGTAATCCATGCGGGCTCTCCCAAGTGACAGACTTACCCTCAGCTTATTTTGCTCTCTTTTATTCCGTTTGTAAAAGAATTAGTTGATAAACGAGGACTAAAGCTACAGACACATCTTCATTAGAGTACTGTCACTACCCATCACTCATTAGACACATCCTTGCGTCGAATCCTGGATTGACAATCAACTAACCTTTTCTATCGGTTTATTAATACCAAGCTTAATGTTTAGATGCCCTTCATTATGGTACTCACACTACCCATCAATCATTAGTAACACCCATGGTTCAGTCAGTGGTTAACCGAGTATTCTCATTCACTCAGAGGTTGAGTTTCCTATGTCTAGGCTCCCCCAAACTCAATCCTAGTCGTAACGTTAATTACAAACTAGCCTATAACTCCGGCGCAAGCGCGGAAGTTAGGAATAAAGCACAGAACGAGATTACCAGCACTATAATTAGGGAACTGCATAAATAAATAGAAAGAGTTCAACATACACTTGGGAATGGAATCGATTACATTCAATCCTAATGGAGAGTTAACTACACGAGGTAGCCATACAAACCACCGAAGATGTTGTCACCATCTTCAATCCTTGTGAAGCGCTCCTCCTCTCCTACTCTAAACTTAGCTCTGGTGCATTATCACTGAAATAAGATTGAATTACAATAATCGTGCACACCGGATTTGGCACAAGAGGTTCCTATTTATAGACTAAGGAAAGACAAAGCAATTTGGGGAGAAATCTATCTAAAAACAACAACAGGGAGCAAATCAGCGTGACTTGCACTCCAGGCTGCGCTACAGCGCAGGATGAGGCGCAACTTCTAGAGAGTCTACGCTTCACCCTGCGCTGTAGCGCAGGTGAAGCGCAGGTAGCGTCCTGCAGCTCCAACTTTCTCTTTTTGATCTTGATCTCTCCCCGAGACTGGTTTTGGCAGATTTGACTTTCCTTGTTTCCCTTTTCTTGATAAAATCCTTGCATTTATTGAGCAATCTTTGATTTATTTGGGAAGCTTGTCTGCAGAATCCTTGATTGATTGGCAGTGATCTCCTCATTAATTGCCTTAAATCTTCTTCAAATCTTCATTAAATGTCTTCAATCAATCTCAAATCTTGCAGATATCTCCTTCATTTAATGTTATCTTTCTTCCAAATCAAATCTTTGCAATATCCTGTAAAAATCAGCAATATTTCTATCAAAATAGCATCAAATTCAAATCTCAGATTAATAAATACAATTTCTCTAATATTTAATAAAAAGGGATTAAGTTGGTGCAAAATTACCATTTTATCCTTGATAAGTGAACTAAAAAGTACTCTAATTTATCAACTAATTTTCACTTATCAAAATCCCCCCAACTTAACTTCTTGCTTGTCTTCAAGCAAGAGACCTCTTTGCAATCAAAAATCAATTCTATTCCCAGTGTATTTCTAACAATTAAAAACAAATTCAAGGAACTATCCATCAACTCCTTCCTAAGTAGCAGTCACTTTCCAAACATAAGAAAAACTCAGGATCAAGGGATGTTACCAATCATCAATCAGAATAGAAATACAAACATCAATCAAACTTCTCAAAAATAGCAATTAAAGCAGTAAGTGATAAACCAAGGAAATCTCTCATTCTCACGGGTAAGTGTTTCCCTCAATCTTATTCACCACTGTTGAACAACTAGAATTGATAGTCGTTTCCAAGATCTGATCCTGCAAGCAGTTAATATGGATCAAAAGGTCTTTCTTAGGTTGTAATGAGGCTGGGCTATCAAGAAATCATGGTTTTTCTGGATATTCAAGGAACACTTTGAATAGAGAGCATCTTGTGATTGTGCTTGGGACTTCTCTCAATTCACCTGGTCATTCTTGAATGGTCACCCTTTTTCAGCTTGGCCTCATTGTTTGAAGAAATACTCCCCCCAACTTATTCAATTCCACACTTTTGTGTAAATTTTTTTTTACAGAAAGAATAACATAGAAATTTTATTTATGGGGGAGGATCCTTCTTTTGTGATTTCTTGTGCCTTCTCTTGAATCTCTGTGACCAACCTCTTGTCCCATATTGTTGTGGTGCACCTTGCTCTTAATCCCAAGTGTTAAGGGACAGGTTACATTCAATGAATATGGTTAGGGTGCATCAAAGGAAATATTCAAGCTAAAATGGGCAATCAATAAATGAGAACATTTAATCAGGGTTGGCTATTTGGCACTGAGCACAATATTAGAATCACAAAATATGCCTTTATCACTTCCATATCTTCTACAAGCAAGACAAAATTCAGAAATTCAAGCAATAACAGTTGACAAACAGCGGTGAAAAGCTCTCAATTTCAGTGTTTGGGCTCTCATCTCACCGGTTATTGCCTAAAATTTCCTTGATAAAGCACTTAATGATTTTAATTAACTATCCTGATAGGTTCTCTTGAGAAGTACCCTAATCCTAACTGATTATGAAATTAATCACAAGACCCTTATCATCTTTCCTAATATGGTTAATTAAACTACTTAATTACAGAGAATTTGAAAAAGTTGCCTTAAATCCTAATTCCTAAGGTCCTAAAAATTTTAAAAATTCTGAAAATTAAAAAAAATGAAATACAAAACAAAAATCCTAATTAACTATAAAGAATTCTATAAAATAATAGAAAATAAAAGAAAAACTAAAAGAAAGAAAACACCAGTATCAATCTTCATTCTCTGTATCCAGTAAGTCCTTGTCCTGCTGCTGCTCCACCTGCCCCTGGATGAATAGGCTTGTCCCCAGGCCACTGCAAGAATATTCGGACTCTTCAAGCAGCAAGCTTGGGTATGGGTCTAATACTCCTGATTGGTTTGAGGTCAACTAGTCTTTATACTTTGCAGCAGTCTGTGCAATTCATGAAGAACATGGAAGCCTATCAATTTACATGCATAAATAATTACTCTCTTCACAACAAAATTTCATTGCACTTGGTAATGCCTTCCTATAAACAGAACATACTCATTTGTTTTGCAAGCATTCAATCAATCCATGGAAAGTGAAAGTTTAAGATTTTTGAAAGAAACAGAGTATAACACTTTCAAATTTAATAACTCGCAAAACAAAGAGCATTTCAATCAAGCAAATTGTTCTTCATGTTCCACACAGCCAAAATCACATTCAAGATAGCAATAATCAATAATATTCACAATCCTAAGGTTGCTACCCTAAAGTGCAGATCATAAAAATAGAGTAATTGAAGATTTCAATTGGTAAAAATTAAAGAAAACATAACTGAAAGTTTCAAAATTGATGGAAGTTTGTGAGTGGAAAGAGTGAAAAGAAGAGCTTAGGAAGTAGAGAAACAGTACATGAGAAAATAGAAGATTTTTAAAATTTCGTATTCTGCGCTTCACCCTGCGCTACAGCGCAAGTGAAGCGCAGAATACAGTGACTAAAATTGCATTTCTGCGCTTTACTTGCGCTACAGCTCAGGTGAAGCGCAGAAAACAGAATGTAATTTTGCAATTTTCAGTCACGTTTTATGCTACTTCCTATTTTTTTAAAAATTTTATTTTCACAAACTTATTCTAATAAATTTTGAAAATTTCCTAAATCCTAAAAAAAATTGAAAAATCCTAATTAACAAACAAGAAAATAAAACAAAACTAAAATTAATTGAAAACTTAAAAATCTTTGGATGGCCTCCCAGGAAGCGCTTGTTTAACGTCTGATAGCTGATAAGTGTAAAATTAGCGTTATTTTCATATAGTTTTTATTACACTTATCAAGGTTAAAATAGTAATTTATGCCCCAAAATATCCCTTTTTATTAATATTTACAATAATTGTATTTATTTGGTTCAAATTTGAATATGATGCTATTTTGAATAGAAATCTGTTATTTTATGCAGATTTACAGGAGATTTGGAAAGAGAAAGAAAATAGCATCAGAAAGGAGGTTGTTGCAGATTCAAATTCAAATAAAGAGGAGATAATCAGAGAATCTTGTGGATAACCTCTTCAATTCAAATCCAAAGCAAATAAATACAAAAATAATTCGGATAAAGGGATAAAGGAAAACCAGATAAAATCAGACAGAGATCCAAAGGATAGATCCACATTTAAAGGGAAGTTGTAGCGTGTAACACGCTTCACACGCGCTAAGCGCATGTGGAGCGCACATCCAGACTGATCAGGCTCCACATGCGCTAAGCGCACGCGGAGCGCGACAACCAATTAACTAGGCTTCACACACGCTAAGCGCGCATGAAGCGTAGCCCCTGAAAGATAGGCTTCGCGAAAGTGACGTCAATTAATGAAAAGGCAGCACCTGATTGGATAGGCTTCGCACAAGTGACGTCAATTTATGAAAAGGCAGCCCCTGATTGGATAAGCTTCACACAAGTGGCATCACAGCCTGATCTCTTCAAGGTTTTCCAATTCTATAAATAGAGCCATTTGCATAGGTCACAGGAGGTCCTGGGGACCCAAGACACGGATACACATAGAGAGAGAGTAGTATAGGATTGAGAAAGGTGACAGATTTCTCAGTGGTTTGTAATGGCTACTATTTGTAGCTAAACTCTCCAGTAGGATTTGATGTAGTAGATTCAATCCCCTTGTGTATAAGAATTCTTTTCCTTTTATTTATGATTCTATGCTTGTAATTTATCGGTATCTTTATGTTGTTTGTAATGCATCACCTCCGCGCGTGCTCCGGGGTGGTAGGCTAGTGCTCTGGATACAAAAAGTGGAACTCCGGCTAGTATCAGAGGTAGGTGAGCATGGAGCTGTTCATGAAGCTTATTCTTGGATTGCTAAAGATACTCGGTTTAGTCATATCGTAGTATAAGGATTGTATTCTAACGATTGGAGGTTCAGTGAGTGACACACCCCTCCATAGGTGCCTTATATGAAAGTATGGCTAAATCGATAGCGCTGATTGCAAAATACGGGGAATGTTCGGGGTCGCCAAATGCTACTTTGAATGCCTGTAGAGAATAGCTTTTGGCGTTTATTTATGATGTTATAGGGGGATTTATGGGTACGATAATTACCAGGCATGCCTTATAATTATTGTAAATAAACAATGCTAAGGTTATTATAAGTACGATCGTAAATAAGGGAAAGGATTCACGTACACAAGGGGGGAGATGAAACGAAGTCAAATCCTAGTCCAAACCACTATTCTCCTCACGATTATCTTTGTTTTATTTTAATTTAATTTTATTACTTTATTGCTTACAATAAAACCTTTTGAAAACCGTGTATATTGGAAGTACAATCACTATCAATATATAAATTACAACCGCTCCCTGTGGATACGAAATCTTACTTACTCTAAAACTACTGGACTACTGGTAAACTTGCCAGGAAACCCATCAATAGCTCGACGCCTGTTCTCTTAAGGTGGCTGAAACTGAAATATTTTGGTGAGCTTGTGAGCTGCACCCTTCCTTTCTCTGGCCCGTAAACCTCCCCATAATCTTGCCTTGGAACAACCTGTAGTGTGAACTGACTTTGACCATTTGGGCTTCTTCCTGGAATTAGACCATGCTTTTGACTCCCTTGGCTTGACTCTTCTCTTCTTTATTATCTTGCTCTCATGTGCATGAGTCTTCTTTTCCAGAAGCTTAGATGATTCACAGTTGATTGCTCTCAATTTCTTGGCTTCGCAGGCGTCTTTGATATGGAACACACCTGACCACTTGATCTTCAATCTGACTCTAGGCTCTGAATTTGATTCTAGCTTGACTTTTCTTCTCTTTGCCTTGTCCTGGTCAGTGTGATTGCAGGTCTTTCTTTTGTGAGGTCTGGAAGGTTTATCACCTGCACCATGCCTTTCTTGATCTTCCTTTAGAGGACTGGTTGGATGAAGCAAGGTCTCTGTTCTTGAAATCACTTCCCTTCCTTCCTCGGGCTTTGATTCACCATCTCCCTGTTCAATCTTTTTCTTATTTTCTTGATATTTTTCATCATGTACACCTTCATATGTTGTATTCTCTACCTCCCTTTCACAGTCAATCTCTTCTTCAAGCACCATCTTTTCTGTTTCATCCTCTCCATCTTCTTCTTCTACTTATGTTGCACCTTCTTGTGTTTCTTCATATCCTTCCTCTTCATCAGCCATATCATCATTGATTTCCTCCCCTATTAATTTAACAACTATGGTGGAACAAAATTCTACAGGGTTGGGTTGAGCGTTTGCTGAGCTCTGTTCTGACTGTTGGTTGGCTATTGCTTCTGCTATCTCTTCAATTGTTGCATCAGGAGACTCTCTCTTCTTGTTGAGTAGTTCCAACATGGTGTCAGTGTTTCTTCTTGCTTCTTCTCTTTCCTTCTGAAGTCTTCTTCGATACTCTTACAAAGTCTTAACTCCCTTTATTCTGCCATCTGCTTTAACAAAGCATCGGTGTTTTGCTTCGCTCTTCGCTCTCTTTCTGAAATTGTATATTGCTTTGATTGAATTCTTCCAAAAACTCATAAAATTGGGAGTCTCTTTGTTGATAGGAAGAATAACATTGCTGCTGTTGAAAAGAAGGTTGCATGTGGAGTGAAACATCATCTTGGTGCCATCCAAAATTCTGATTCTGGTAACTTCCCCAATCCTGCGAAAAATTGTTCGAATAATTGTTGTAATTAGAGAAGTTACCTTGAATCAGTGCATGAGAGGAGTAACTTGGTTCTTGCCACCTAACATAATCTCCAAGGGTTCTCCTTGGTTGATTTTGCCATTCATAATCCATTTAGCATTTACTTCACTTGGGGTGGTAGAACAGAGAGTGTTGAGATTGTCTCCTTGAGCTCTGCCCCTTTTTCTCTCTCTATTTAGACCCTTCTCTCAATTAATTTTGAGACACCTGTCTTTCACGAGAGCACTATTCAAGAAGCTCAAACAAATGTTAGCTCAGGAAAGAGGAACAAAAATATTTTATTTTATTTTTTTTAAAAAAATAATAATTAATTAATTTTTTTTATTATTATTTAAAAAACGAAAATAAATATATTTTTTTAAAAAAATTAATAAAAATTAATAAAAATAATAATATTGTTTTTATAAAAAGAAAATAATTAAAACAAAATAATTAAAAATAAAATATTTTTGTTTTCCTCTCGACTTCTCCCTCGTCTCCTTCTCTTGTTTCTACTTTTGTTCTTCCTTGATGTCCTTTTCTATTTCTGGCACAAATTGTAGTTGATTTGGGGACACCTGGCTTCTCAAAAGAAAAAACAAGAAACTTGAAAAAGGTAAGTGTGGAAGAAAAATTAATAATAATAGAAAAACTATAAATTTCCTAAGATAATAAAAATTTCCTAAAATAATAAAAGAAATCCTAAGATAGATATCCTTGATAACTAGACCTCCAAGGTTTACACGAATTGGAAACCGTTCCCCGGCAACGGCGCCAAAAATACTTGATGGGTTTCTGGCAAGCGAACCACAAATCCAGCAGTATAATAGTAAGAAGAGTATCGTATCCACAGGGAACGGTCAATTTACGTAGACCGTGATCTAATTATCAAGGGAAAACAACGGTTTTAAGAGTATTATTGTGGAAATTTTAAATAGTAAAATAATAATCAATAGAGTTAGAAAGGAAGAGTTAGAGACACTTTACTTGGATTAGGATTGAACTTCATCTCATCATACCCTCATGTATGTCGAGACTACCTACTATTTATAGGCTTTGAACTATAACGCTGTAGAGAAACTTTATTGCTAATGACCCCGAGTTACCAAGCGCCCCTCACACTCAAAGGTAATCCACGCGGGCTCTCCCAAGCGACAGACTTACCCTCGGCTTATTTTGCTCTCTTTTTTCCATTTGTAAAAGAATTAGTTGATAAACGAGGCCTAAAGCTACAGACACATCTTCATTAGAGTACTGTCACTACCCATCACTCATTAGACACATCCTTGCGTCGAATCCTGGATTGACAATCAACTAACCTTTGCTATCGGTTTATTAATACCAAGCTTAATGTTTAGATGCCCTTCATTATGGTACTCACACTACCCATCAATCAAAATAGCATCAAAATCAAATCTCAGATTAATAAATACAATTTCTCTAATATTTAATAAAAAGGGATTAAACTGGGGCAAAATTACCATTTTATACTTGATAAGTGAACTAAAAAGTACTCTAATTTATCAACTAATTTTCACTTATCATTGGGCGCTAATTTGGTGGGTTTATTTGCTAAAGCATTAGCTTAGCTAATTAGCGTTGGGACCATGGGTTCAAGACCCATTAGGATAGTTTTCCCACTCATCTTTTATTTTCCCCATTTATTCCCCATTTGGCCGCCCCCTCCCACTCCTATATATAGGAGGCTTCCTTCACTTGTATCACAACTTTGATGGAAGTAGTAAAGGCATTTTGCCCATTTTCCTCCTCATAAGTGAGTTGAGAGTAGGCTTGGTGGTTCTTGCTTAAACCAACCGGAGACTTATCTGATTCTCCTGAATCAGTGGCGTCTATCACTGGACTTATCTGCTGTGGGTGAATTCCTGCTTCAGTGGCGTCCCAACCATTCCTTCCTCTTCCACTTTTTCTTTCATTTTCTCTCATTTTCTCTCATTTTCTCACGCTAATTTGCTACCGTTCAAGCCGCATTTTGGCTTGTTTTAATTGATTCTAACCGGTTGTTTTGCTCATTTCTAGATCTGTAATTGTCCTGCTATCAATTGGTAATCAGAGCTTTGTTGAATTGAGCAATTTGGAGCTGAATTGGGGCTGTTTTGGGCGCGGTTTACTGCACCGCTTTGTGCAGAATTTTCATCAATTTTAGTGTAATTCCATCCCTCCTTTTCAATTCTAATTGGACTTGGACTATTTCCCGGGCCCGAGGTGCCTTTCTGCCGCTGTCAGCATTGTTTGTTTGCTTGTTGATTGCTTGAATTCTTGCTAGTATGGGGATATTTTTGGGCCGCTAATCTCACCCCTTAGGTGTTTGATTAATTGCCTATTCTAATTGTTCATACTTATTCTTGAGTGATTCTTGCAATTAACTATTATAAACAGCTTGTTTATTGGTGAAGTGTGATAAGATGAGGCATTGTTGTCTTCATTTTTTCCAAAGATCGTTCACCTACATTTCTCTCCTTCACCATTACTTGTTCATCCCCCATATTCATCTCTTTACATTCTGCTTTTTAATTTTCCGCCATTTAACTTTCGCTTCTCCCCATCCTTTTAATTTCTGCTTCCCCTTTACATTTCTGCTCTCCCCCTCCTTTTACTTTCTGTCATCCCCTCTACTTTCTGTCATTTATTTTCAGTCCCCCCCATCCTTTTAATTTTTGCCATCCCCTTCTACTTTCAGTCATTTACATTTCTGCTCTCCCCATCCTTTTAATTTCTGCCATCCCCTCTACTTTCTGCCATTTACACTCTGTCATTTACATTTCTGTCCTCCCCGTCCTTTTAATTTCAATTTTCCCCTTTACTTTCATTTTGTGCATTTTCTTCTTTTATTTTGCCTATTTTTGCGCATTTTTGGGCACTGTATTGTTCAATTTTCTAATCATGTTCAGTTTGTCTGTTTGGCATTCTGATTGCAAATCTGAATTGACTGCTATCTCTACTTTGGATTTGCCCTGTTTGATTGTGCAAAACGCTCACCATTTGACAACTTTTTGGTTCACAAAGTTGGAAGAAAATCAATAAATCCCAATTGTTGATTTTCCTTCAAGAATTTAATTTCCATCTTAAAATTGAACCAAACACGTTTCTGTGACCGTAGTGTGTTTGTATAATCAACAAGGAAGTGCTAAGCAAGTTTTTTGAAATTTTTTGAAATCAGGTTGCCATACCATTTTATTTTACCGTTTTTAGAAATCAACCTGTCCATTTTGTTTTCTGGTACCATTTGGACGAATTTAGTGTCAAAAATCTCAAAAAAATTACAGTAGTTGTAGTTTAGTTTTCTATAATTTTATACAAATTTTTGTAATTTTCTGTTGGGAAAAAAGCCAAAAAGAAAGAAAAGAGGCAAAGAAAAATACAAAAAAAATATATTGCCAAAAATACAAAAAGATGTGTAAAAAAGCAAAAAATGGTGCAAAAGTCAACCACAAGGGAAAAAGTCAAAAGACACCCAAAAGTAAAAAAATTCAAAAAAATTCAAAAAAAAAGAAGTATCCCAACAATACAGTTGACAGTTTACTGTAATTTTTCATTTCATTTCTCTGTATACTGTAGTTTGAGTTGTAATTGTTGTTTTTTTCTAAAACAACAATTTTGGCAACTCTTTTAAAAAAATCACCAAAAACAATTCTCTTTGAAATTCCTTCCGTCTTGTCTTGTTTTCTTTCTACTCTTGTGTATAAGTCTTTTTTAGTGCTTGCTTTTTTTGTTTGTCTATATCAACTCCTTGTTTTGTCTTAGGAAAATTTCAAATCTTCTTTCAGTAGGTATTTTATTTGGTAGTGCGCTTCTATTTGGGTAGGGTTAAGACTTAGTCTCGCTGTTGGTCTTTGCAAGATCAAACCAACCTCAACCGAGTAGAAGAGGCAAGAGAGTCTCATTATAGAAAAATCCAAAAAAGAGTGACATACACGAGTGTTAAAATTCCATTGAGTGTAAACACTTAGTTGAGTGGAAAGGTCCATAAAACTTAAAAACTAAAATCAATCTAGAAGAATGGAAGGAAGGAGGCAAGGGGAAAGGGCAACCATGTTGTTTAGAAAAGCCTTAGAAACACCCTTAGGTGAAGAAGAGAGCCAAAGAAAGAACCTATTCCACACTAGGTGCCACATTGAAGATAGGGTCTGTTTAGTGATCATAGATAGAGGAAGTAGTAGCAACTTAGCTAGCCTTAGGTTAGTTAATAAGCTGAACTTACCTACTACCCCACATCCAGAACCTTATACACTTCAATGGGTGAGTGATGAGGAAGAATTTATGGTGGTTAGGCAAGTGAGTTTAAGGTTCAAAATTGGGGATTACCAAGATGAAATGACCTTTTATGTTATACCCTTAGAAGCCTTTCACATCCTTTTAGGAAGGCCATGGCAATATGAGAGAAGGGTAAAACATGATGGGTATGCCAACACCTATAGGTTCCGCCATTAATGGGTTAAATTCACTCTAATGCCTATGACCTCTAGAGAAATTAGGGAAGACCAAATCCAACTTAAGGTGTTAATAGCAAAAGAAAAAGAAGAAGAGTCTAAACAAGTAGAAAAAGAACTAGAAAAAGAGGTTAAAAAGATTCTAATGGTAAAGGAAAATAAGATAAAGAAAGAAGTAACCAAAGAAGAGTCTTGGTTCCTACTCCTTAGTAATGAAACCAATGAAGATGAGGAAGAAAAGGATCCATTTAGAGATCTTGATCTTCCTCAAAACATCAAGGATCTCTTGAACGAATTTGGGGACATTTTCCCAAAGGAAATTCCAAGTGGATTACCACCTCGTAGAGGAATAGAGCACCAAATAGATCTCATACTCGGGGCTGTTCTACCAAATAGACCAACTTATAGGACTAATCCAGTTGAAACCCAAGAAATACAAAGACAAGTAGGAGAGTTAATTAGTAAGGGTTGGGTTAAAGAGTCTCTTAGTCCTTGTGCTGTCCCTGTTCTCATTGTACCAAAAAAATATGGTACTTGGAGAATGTGTACTGATTGTCGTGTTGTTAACAACATAACAGTCAAATATCGTCATCCCATTCCACGATTGGATGATTTACTTGATGAGTTACATGGAGCCTGTATCTTTTCAAAAATCGATTTAAAAAGTGGCTACCATCAGATTCGAATCAAGGAAGGGGATGAATGGAAAACGACATGCAAAACAAAGCATGGGCTATATGAATGGCCAGTCATGCCTTTCGGTTTGACTAATGCACCAAATACATTCATGAGATTAATGAATCATGTACTTCGAGCTTTCTTAGGCAAGTTTGTAGTGGTTTATTTTGATGACATACTTGTCTATAACAAAAGCTGTGAAGAACACCTCAATCACCTCAGAAATGTACTTGAGGCACTAAGAAAAAAACACTTATTTGCCAATCTTGGAAAATGTGTTTTCTATAAAGTAAGTGTCACTTTCTTAGGCTATGTCATTAGCTTCCAAGGGGTGCATGTGGATGAAGAGAAAATTAAATCCATCAAAGAATGGCCCACCCCAAGATCCGTGGGAGATGTGAGAAGCTTCCATGGCTTGGCAAGCTTTTATATGAGGTTTGTCAAAAACTTTAGCACGATAGCTGCCCCTCTCAATGAAGTGGTTAAGAAAAATGTGGGTTTTAAATGGGAGAAAGCACAAGAGGATGCTTTCCAAGAACTTAAAGAAAAACTTACGCAAGCTCCCATTTTAGGACTTCCAGATTTTTCAAAGTCCTTTGAAATCGAATGTGATGCATCTAATGTAGGTATAGGAGTTGTTCTAATGCAAGATGGCCACCCTATAGCTTATTTTAGTGAGAAACTCAAGGGTGCAATGTTGAATTACCCCACCTATGGCAAATAATTTTATGCTTTGGTAAGGGCACTTCAAACATGGCAACACTACCTCCTGCCTAAAGAATTTGTGATACATAGTGATCATGAATCCTTGAGGTACATCAAAGGACAAGGGAAACTTAACAAAAGGCATGCAAAATGGGTTGAATTTCTTGAACAATTTCCCTATGTCATAAAGAATAAGAAAGGCAAAGCCAATGTGGTGGCTGATGCCCTTTCAAGGAGGTATAGCTTGTTAGCTACCTTAGATGCAAAACTTCTTGGTTTCGAAAACCTAAAAGGTTTATATGTGCATGATTCCTTCTTTGCCGAAAAATATAAAGCTTGTGAAACAATGGACAAAGATGGATTCTATAGGCACGAGGGGTTTCTCTTTAAGGGAGATAAGTTGTGCATTCCCCACTGCTCCATTAGAGAGCTTTTGGTCAAGGAAGCCCATGAGGGAGGGCTTATGGGGCACTTTGGTGTACCCAAAACCTTAGGGATATTGCAAGAGCACTTTTATTGACCTCACATGAGCACACACGTTAAGGCACACTGTGGTAGATGTTTAAAATGTAAAAGTTCCAAATCAAAGGTAAATCCCTATGGCCTCTACACTCCTCTTCCTATTCCTGAGGGACCTTGGTTAGACCTAACTATGGATTTTATTGTAGGGTTACCTAGGACACAACGAGGAAAGGATTCAATCTTTGTGGTAGTGGATCGCTTTTAAAAAATGTCACATTTCATTCCCTGCCAAAAGGTAAATGATGCCAAAGAGATTGCTGATCTCTTCTTTAGAGAAGTTGTTCGCTTGCATGGCATACCTAGAAGCATAGTGTCTGATAGAGATACCAAGTTTCTTAGTCATTTCTGGCGCACACTATGGCACAAGCTAGGCACTAAGCTACTTTTCTCTAGCACATGTCACCCACAGATTGAGTGACAGACAGAGGTTGTTAATAGGACGATAGGCACCTTGTTGAGGGCAATGGTTCAAAAGAGTTTAAAATCATGGGACTTATATTTACCTCATATAGAGTTTGCATATAATAGGACCAAGCATTATACTACTTTGCATACTCCATTTGAGATTGTTTATGGTTTTAACCCTCTTACTCCTCTTGATATCTTTCCTATTCCTAACTCTTCGTTTGTGGAGCATAAAGATGGTAAAGCTTGTAGGAACACAGGGAAACACTAGAAGGGGGGTTGAATAGTGTTTCTAAATATTTTAAGAAGCTTTTCGAAAACAGATTTACAAAACAGACTTTCAGACAGGTTGCTAGAGGGCTGTCTGAAGTTTTTCAGATAGCTGTCTGAAGTTGGTTTCAAACGGCCTTAAAATGGTTCTAAAAGAAGTTTCTTCCTTTTTAAAATATTAGATTAAGTATTCATTACCCTTGATTAGCGTAAAAATGAAATGACAAAGATAAGGGAAAGAGAAACTTAGCCACAGAATTTATCCTGGTTCACTCACTACCACTTGTGAGCTACGTCCAGTCCCAATGCCAACTAGCACTTGGATTTTCTCTTAATCTTGCAAGATTACAAGTATTCTTTTCTATCAAGCCTCTTTAGGCTCTACAACCAAGTATTCTTTTTCAGACAAGCCTCTCCAAGCTCAACAACACAAGTATTCTTTTTCAGACAAGCCTCTCCAGGCTCAACAACAATTACAGTTGAATGAAAAGTGCTTAAGCTCACAAACTATGACAGTTTTGAGACTTAAACAAATACAGATGTACAAAGAAAAACTGAGGTATACTCAGGATAAATAACTTTGTTTGTAAAAATATGTATGGAATAAATCAGAGTGTTGCAGCAAAAATCTTGCAGAGTTTTTGTTCTTTTCAATTCTTCTCTCTCTCTGCATGTCTTCAAATGAGGGGGTATTTATACCCAAATGATTGGCCCGTTGAAGACTCTCATGCTTGTGAAATCCATGCTAGCCGTTGTGAGACAGCTGCTGCAGTACAGAATATTCTCTGACATATTCTGATATTCCCTGACAAATTCTGACACTTTTACAAGGTTTTCTCCTGCCAAAAAGGTGCTCTTTGTTGTTGCTGCAATTGCTGCGTAGCAGAGGACACGTTGTGACAGAGAACGTGCTTGAATTGCATTGCACAGGTGCCAGCTGTTTGTAGCAGAGAACGTGCGTGAAAAACGAGCAGAGGTACAAGGATTGTCACAGCTTCAGACAAGAGATGCCACGTCATCAAATGCTTTCAGACAGCTTTGATGCTTCAGACGGGTTGATCATCTTCAGACAGCATCAGCTTCTTCAGACGGATCCAACACTTAGTCTTATATAATAGGCTTCTTGCTAAAAATCATAGATAAACAATTAGACAATTGTATCTATGAGAAACAACTTAAGTTGAATTTGTTGATCATTAAAACTTAGAGATATTTCAGTCTTTAAAACATCATAAACCTCTTTATGATATTTTTGAGACTCAACATTCTCCCCCTTTTTAATGATGACAAATTTAACTTAAATTGTGCAAAATTGAGAGATTAAGATTTAGCTCCCCCTGGGACAAATATATCCTTTTAGATGCTTTTATATATGATTTTCTCAGAAGTTCAGACAACTTTGAACTTTTTCATGTACTCCCCCTGAATCCTGTAATCACTCCAGATTTTGTTAGATTTAATACTCCCCCTTTTGTCATCAATCAAAAGGGAGTCATAGAGAAATAACAGTAAGGAGATCTGTAACAGAGCAATAAAACAAACAGGATTATGAACTACAGATAAAATAAAACAAGTATCAGAGCAAGGATCATGAACACATGAGATGGAATAAAAACACTGATTGTATTAAAATGATGTAAGGATTAAACAGACAATCAGCACTTGTAAAAGAAATATGAACATAAGACAATGGCAATAAATTAGTCCTTCTTCTTCAGCAGAGCTTCAGACAGAAAGGAGATCAGTTCTTCCTTGGCCTTGTCTATGGCAGCTTCAATAGATGACTTCAACTCTTGTTGACCACTTCTTATCAGCTGTTGTTCATGGAGAATTTCTTCTTGATTCTGAATAACCTTTTGTGATTTCTTCTCTGAGACTTCACATCTTCTCTCAGATTCTTCACATCTCTTCTCAAGGGCCTTGACCTTGGATTTCAGCTTCTGGTTCTCTTCATACAGGTCAGGTTCAGACTCAACAAGGATGAGCTGAAGGTAGGGACATACAAATCTCAAAACTCCAAAACCAGGCTGCAAGCCATATTCTGAAGGATTGAAGACTGGACAGAAAAAGGTCCCAACATACTTCAGAAGCACCCAATCTTTGTTGAATGAATCTTCTTGTGGGGGAAAGTGATCTCTTAAGAAATGGTACTGAACATTTGTGGAATGTCCAACACCCATTGCAGACTCAGCATCAGGACCACTACACCCAGAAGAAGACCCATCATCTTCTCTGATCTGCCAATAAGAATCCCACATCCAATTTTCAAACAAGTGATTCAAGCCTCCTCCTTCTGAGATGATGAACTCAGGTAGACCTTCCCATTTTGAAGCAGTCATGGCTTCAGACAGGGGTGCTGATACAGAGTAGATCTTAGGACTCTTGTATTTCTCATCTTGTCCTTCCTTGAGAGGATACCTAGGAACAATCCTATCAGGTTTCACCAAGATTTTGGTTGAAGGCCTGATTGAACTTGTTCTAGGAGGCCTGTAGCCCATCATTCCAACTCCTCTAGCCAAGTCTCTTTGGAATAACTCAGCTTCAGTATTCAGTTTCCTTACCATGAGCCATTCCTTATTGCTCAGCTTCCATGAGTCTTCAGAGAATGGGTTGATAAGATCTCTTGTATGACCAGGAGGGACAACACCCTTCCTTATCTTCTCTAATCCATCAGCATCATTGGAGTATAAAGCTCTTTCATCATACACAGTCCTCTTAGTGAGACCATGATGAAGTGAGACAGCAGGGGCTGTTCTAAAGTGTTGCAACTCTTTAGACAGATGTTGGAATTTTGGCAACGGGCAAGAGCCAAATGAGGTTCTTGTCAGTTTCTTGCATATGGCTGCTATCTCAACTGAAAGGTTGAATTGATGAACAGATGGAGGTGGTGAGGGTGGTAAAGGTGTAAGAGGTGGAGATGATGATGGTGAGGAAGGTGATGAAGGTGAGGAAGGTTGAGGTGAAGGTGATGAGCTATCAGATAGCTGTATGTACTGAGGTGAGAGGGGTTTGGATGGTGAAGGTATGGGTTCAAGAACTTGGTTTTCTTGAGGTGTAGGAGGTTCAGACAACAGGTTGTCTGATGGTACGATGGGTGTAGGTGATGAGGGTTCAGATGGTATGAAAGGTTCAGATGGAGATGTATTTATCTGTAAGGTTGGTAATGGTTGATAAGTAGGTGGGGAAGGTTGTTTTTCTGGTGAAGTGGGTTTTGATAAGGGTTGAGGTTGCTTTTCTGGTGATGAAGGAGGTGAGGGAGTTACATTATCAAATCTCACCTTGATCCTCTTGTAAGGTTTGGGAGCAGCAACTTCTTGAGCCTTAACAGCTCTTTCTCTTTCTTCCCTTTCCTTGGCTTCCTTATCTTCCCTTTCTCTTTGCTCTGATGAAAGAGCCCTTCTTCTCTTGAAGTATTGATCAGCCTTTACAAATTTCTGATACCTTCCAGCAATATCTGCTTCTTCTAGTTGAGAAGCAGTACTTCTGGTAACCCTAACTTCAGGCACTGTCTGAAGTAGTTTACCCTTCTTCCTTTTTCTTTGAGGTGCACTTGACCTCTTTCTTTTCTTTGTAGCCTCAGCAATGGTTGCTTGCTTGTCATCCTCAGCATAAGCAAGTTGTGAAGCTATAGCAAGAGCTCTGTCAGTCCTCTCTTGCTCTTCCTTTTGTTCTAACCCCTCTTGCTCAATGGCAGTCGCCAAAGCAGCAACCTGAATCAATTCAGGGTCAGAAGGGCATGCAACTAGTGGTTGAGCAGCAACTGCATCAGTATCCACAACTTCTTCAGCCTGTCCTTCCATTATAGAAGTAGGCTTTGAAGATTGTGCAGGTTCAGACACCTGACCCACAATTTCAGACAACCTTTGAGAAGGTTTTTGAACAGGTTCAGATGTTTGATTCTGCACAGATGCAGAAGCTATCTTAGCTGAGCTTCTCACAGGTAGCTTCTTCAGCTTAGGTTGAGGAGATTCCTTTGAAGGCTTGAACTCATGTCTTCTAATATCACCCTTGAGTTCATTTTCCAGAATCTGCATTGTAGTACTTCTCCTCTGAGCTTTCTCCATCAGTAAGCTTTATTTCATGGTTGGAGAGGGAGGCCTTGGAGTCAGCTTAATCTTTATTCTCTTCAGATTTGATTCACCAAACATAGGGATTGAGTGGTGATCATAGAGCTGGTGAACTGGAACTTTGAAGTGCAACAACACCTTGGTGATGATGGTATTGTGAGGAAAACTCCCAGCAGAGTCTCTCAACCTCTTCTGAAGGTGGGAACATGATGATATTTGGGAAGGTTGATCTTATGCTTCTTCAGAAGGTGGATGAGACAGAATCTCTCCAGTTCAGACACATGGTTTCTGCTGCCATTTTTAGGGATTATAGAGTTCCCTAAGATAGCATGCAGAACCCTAGCCTTGTCTGACATGTTCTTAGCATCCAGACTTGCAGGGGAAGAAGTTCCATACAAAAATTCAGTAAAGTGCTTCTGACCTCCATTTCTTGATTCCCAGCCAGAAGAGAAGACAGCACCTTCAGTCTTGACACCACAGACGATGGCCAAGATGTCTTCATCAATAAAGATAGACGTACCAAGCACATTAGCCTTGATGGTGGTGTAGATGCCTTGAGGGTTAGGGATTCCTTGGCTGTGGCCCAGAAGTCAAGAATACTCTGCTCATGCCACTGTGAACGATTTCTGTTGAAATATTCAAGCCACACAGCTGCTTGAAATTCTGCATAAAGATCCATCCCCAGTGCTTCAAGATCTTCCAGAAAGACACCCTTGGTCTTCACAATGTTATCAGCTCCAGACTTCTTAGGTGCCATTGTTGAAGGTTGGAAAGAACTTGAGAGAAAAATGCTTTCTTGAAGATGAAGAATAGCAAAGGTTCTGAGAGGAGAGAGAACTGTAACGTACCAAGGACTCACTTCCTTCTGTACTTATAGACCTCTGAGATAATGATGGCAGAAACTGGCTGCGCAGACATAGGGTAACGTGCAGAGTGGAAGAGAAATTTAAACCGCCCTTTATTGCCACGTCATTTGTTCATTTCAGACAAGTGATAGATTTCAGACATCCAGTTAATTTCAGACGACCAAAACTTCAGACAGGTCACATGTTTCAGACAGGTTGAAGTTTCAGACACATCATTTTTCATATACACTCAAAATGCATGAATGTTCAATTTATCTCTAATGAACTTAAATCTATCTTCAGTTAGAGGTTTTGTGAATATATCAGCCCATTGATGCTCTGTATCAATAAACTGAATATCAAAAACACCATTCTGAACATAGTCTCTAATGAAATGATGTTTGATTTCTATATGTTTAGCCCTAGAATGTTGAATGGGATTTTTAGATAAATTAATGGCACTGGTATTATCACACAACACAGGTATAACAGATATTTCAATATTAAAATCTTCAAGTTGATACTTTACCCATAACAGTTGTGAGCAACAACTGGCTGCTGAGATGTATTCTGCTTCAGCTGTTGATAATGCAATTGTACTTTGCCTTTTGCTTGACCAGCTGATCATATTTTCTCCAAAGAAGTGACATCCACCACTGGTGCTTTTTCTTTCAACTCTGTCTCCAGCAAAATCAGCATCACAGTATCCTATTAACATGCAATCCTTACTTTTCTTATAGCATAGACCAAGATTAGTAGTACCTTTAAGATATCTGAAAATTCTTTTTACAACTTTGTAGTGAGTGATTCTTGGATCAGATTGAAATCTAGCACACAGACACACACTGAACATGATGTCAGGCCTGCTTGCTGTTAGATACAATAATGAACCAATCATTCCTCTATACAAAGTTTGATTCACTGGTTCTTCATTCTCATCTTTATTTAAAGATGCAGAAGGGTGCATTGGAGTTGTCATGGGTTTGCAATCACTTAGGTTGAACTTCTTAAGCATTTCCTTTGTATATTTCTCTTGATGGATCCATATACAATCAGAATCTTGCTTAATCTGAAGTCCAAGGAAAAAATTTAGTTCACCCATTAGGCTCATTTCAAATTCAGATTGCATTAACTCAGAAAACTCTTTGCACAATGAAGAATTAGTTGAACCAAAAATAATGTCATCAACATATATTTGGACAAGTATAAGATCCTTGTTAGACTGTTTTCTAAAAAGAGTTGTGTCAACATTTCCTCTTTCAAAACCATTGGTTGCAAGAAAACTGCTCAGTCTGTCATACCAAGCTCTTGGGGCTTGTTTCAGACCATAGAGAGCTTTCTTAAGTTTAAAAACATGTTCAGGAAAAGTTACATCTTCAAAACCAGGGGGTTGTCTAACAAAAACCTCTTCTTCAATGAAACCATTGAGGAAGGCACTTTTGACATCCATTTGATATAGTTTGATGCCATTATTTATAGCATAAGATAAAAGAATTCTAATTGCTTCTAACCTAGCCACTGGAGCAAAGGTTTCAGTGAAGTCAATACCTTCTTGCTGGTTATAATCCTTGAGCTACTAGCCTTGCCTTATTTCTAATAACTTTGCCTTCTTCAGACAACTTGTTTCTGAACACCCATTTGGTTCCAATAATTGTTTTCCCATGGGGTTTAGGAACAAGGGTCCAGACATCACTCCTAGCAAATTGATTTAGCTCCTCTTGCATGGCTAGGATCCACCCTTCATCATGCAGAGCTTCATCAATGTTCTTTGGCTCAATTTCATACAGGAGAGCAAGAGAATTCAAATTTCTGAATTTTGATCTTGTCTTAACTCCTTCTGAAGTACTGCCAATGATTTGCTCTTTAGGATGATGTGACTTGTATCTCCAATCAGGTTTATGAGGAAGGTATCACATCTGTCTGAGACTCAACATTTGTCTGAAGAGGTTCAGAAACAGCAGGAACTTCAGACAGTTGCTCATCCTTCAAGTTGCTGTGATCATTCAGCTCCATACCTGCAAAATCATCCTCTAGATCTGATAGTTCCCTATCAGTCTCTTTGTTATCATTGAATTTTACATGAATAGTTTCTTCAACAGTTAAAGTTCTAGAGTTATACACTCTATATGCTTTAGATGTTTCAGAATATCCAATGAAAAATCCATTATCAGACTTTGCATCAAATTTTCCAAGATCATCTTTGGTGTTAAGTATAAAACACTCACATCCAAAGGTGTGGAAATATGATATGTTGGGTTTTCTTCCTTTCCACAATTCATATGGAGTCTTTTTCAGAATTGGTCTTACCAATATTCTGTTTTGAAGGTAACAAGCTGTGTTAACAGCTTCTGCCCAGAAGGTTCTTGGTAAGTTGCTTGAGTTGAGCATGGTCCTTGCCATCTCTTTCAAACTTCTGTTCTTTCTCTCAACAACCCCATTCTGTTGAGGTGTTCTTGCCACAGAGAAATTGTGTGAGATCCCATTCTCATCACAGAACAATTTGAAATTTGCATTCTCAAACTCCCCACCATGATCACTTCTTATGACAAAAATACAGAATCCCTTTTCATTCTGTACCTTCTTACAAAATATTGTGAAATTCTTAAAAGTCTCATCCTTGTTTCTAAGGAATATCACCCATGTGAATCTAGAATAGTCATCAACAATGACCAAACCATATTTCTTTCCACTAAGACTTTCTGTTCTAATAGGACCAAACAAGTCAATGTGTAAAAGTTCAAGTGGTCTGCTGGTTGAAACAACATCCTTACTCTTGAAAGAGTGTCTTGTTTGTTTCCCTTTCAGACAACCATCACACAAAATATCAGATTTGTATGAAAGCTTGGGTAATCCTTTAACAAGGTTGTTTTTTGCTAATCTTGAGATTAATCTCAAGCTGGCATGCCCAAGTCTTTGATGCCAAATCTGTTTTTCATCTTCAACATAAATGAAGCATTTTACATTTTGACTTGCTAGATCCTCTAGATCAATTTTATACACATTGTTGTGTCTCTTAGCAGTAAAAAGTGTTTGATCAGAGGAGTCTTTGACTATACATCCTTCCTTGGTAAAGGATACTACATAACCACTGTCACATAATTGACTTATGCTCAGTAAATTATGTTGTAGTCCTTCCACAAGAAGAACATTTTTAATGAGGGATGAAGGAATTATACCTATAGTCCCTATGCCAGTGATCTTCCCTTGCTGATTTCCACCAAAGGTGACCACTCCTCCTTCCTTAGGTCTAAGGTTTTGGAACAAAGACCTTTCTCCTGTCATGTGTCGCGAGCACCCACTGTCCAGGTACCATTTATGGGGTCTCCTTTGTCCTGTTAAACACATCTGCAACAGGAATGATCAAGTTTTTAGGTACCCAAGTTCTTTTGGGTCCTGTTTTGTTAGCTTTGGGTCTTGCTTTTCTCTTGTGCTTGCACTGAATCACATTGTGTCCAGGCTTACCACAGTGAGAACACCCAGTAACCTTCTTTTTACCTTTAGAAAAATTTAAGACAGTAGGAGGTTCAGACATGTTGTGATCAAAAAAACCTAGTCCACTTTTGTCAGAGGAATGTCTTTGATTTCCAAGCATTATGTTTAAATTTTTAGTTCCTTTGACAAACTTGGCTAAGTCATTGTCAGTTCTACAATCTGTTTCTGAAGTTTTTTATTTTCTTCAGACACAGCTTGTGAACTATGGTTTTCAGTCTCAAGGACCTTTTCCTTGAGCATAATATGTTCTATTCTCAGAGACTCATATTTGTTACACATTTCTGTGTGAGCCTTGGATAGATTCTTATACTCTAGGAACAGTTCCTTGGAACTTTCCACCAGATCATCATACATTTCTTGCAAAGTAAGGGAATACCTCAGCTTCAGAGCTGTCTGAAGATGGTAGGCTTGCCATGAGGCACAGATTTGCCTCTTCTGAGGTGTCTTCCTCCTCTTCTGAAGTTGATTCATCCAGGTCCACCCATGTTGCCATGAGACCTTTCTTTTTCTTGAAAAACTTCTTCTTCTTGAAGTTGTTTTTCTTCAGTTTTGGACACTCAGCCTTCATGTGCCCTGGTTGCTTACACTCAAAACAAATAATTTTGTCAGTTTGTATGTCTTTACCTGACTTACCTCCTTTTGAGGTTGAGGGTTGATTCTTTCTGAATCTTCCTCTGTTCTGCAGCATTCTCTTGATCTTCCTACTTAGAAGAGCAAGATCATCATCATTTTCTGAGCTATCTTCAGAGTCTTCATCTCCCTCTGAAGCTGCCTCAGCTTGCATAGCCTTGATGTTGCCATGCCTAGACTGTTTGGTCTTGGAGTTTAGGGCTAGAGATTTTCTCTTGTTGTCATCTTCTCCAAGCTCAAGCTCATGGACCTTAAGAGATCCCAACAGTTCTTCCACTCTAAGAGAGTTCAAATCTCTTGCCTCTTGAATGGCAGTAACTTTGGGTCTCCAGGACTTAGGCAAGCTCCTTAGAATTTTTCTGTTATTATCTCCAGAGCTGTATGTTCTGCCTAAGGACCTGAGTCCATTTGTTATGGTCTGAAACCTTCCAAACATTTGGTCAATGGTTTCAGATTCTTCCATCTTGAACATCTCATACTGATGTATGAGCATACTTATCTTAGATTGCTTGACAGTCTTAGTTCCTTCATGGGCTGCTACAAGAGTATCCCAAATCTCCTTGGCAGAGGTGCATCCATGAACCTTCTCATATTCTGATTTGTTCAAGGAACATATCAGATAGAGTTTGGCCTTAGCATTCATCTGGACTCTAGCCTTTTGCTCCAAAGTCCATTCAGTCTTAGGTATAGGCACATCATTTAGTATAGGCACATAGTCTCCATCAGTGACCACATCCCAAACATCAATGTTTGTGCTTTCAATGAACAGCTTCATTTATCTCTACAGTAGTGATAATCTTCTCCATTGAAAGCTGGAGGTCTTGTGATAGAGGCTCCTTTTGTGATGTATTGCCTGTTACTGTTAAAGCTTCCATGTGGATCTTTCAGTCCTCAGACACTTGTTAGGTGTTTCAACCCTGGGTAGAGCTCTGGTACCAACTGTAGGAACACGGGGAAACACTAGAAGGGGGGTTGAATAGTGTTTCTAAATATTTTAAGAAGCTTTTCGAAAACAGATTTACAAAATAGACTTTCAGACAGGTTGCTAGAGGGTTGTCTGAAGTTTTTCAGATAGCTGTCTGAAGTTGGTTTCAGACGGCCTTAAAATGGTTCTAAAAGAAGTTTCTTCCTTTTTAAAATATTAGATTAAGTATTCAGTCCCCTTGATTAGCGTAAAAATGAAATGACAAAGATAAGGGAAAGAGAAACTTAGCCACAGAATTTATCCTGGTTCACTCACTACCACTTGTGAGCTACGTCCAATCCCAATGCCAACTAGCACTTGGATTTTCTCTTAATCTTGCAAGATTACAAGTATTCTTTTCTATCAAGCCTCTTCAGGCTCTACAACCAAGTATTCTTTTTCAGACAAGCCTCTCCAGGCTCAACAACACAAGTATTTTTTTTCAGACAAGCCTCTCCAGGCTCAACAACAATTACAGTTGAATGAAAAGTGCTTAAGCTCACAAACTATGACAGTTTTGAGACTTAAACAAATACAAATGTACAAAGAAAAACTGAGGTATGCTCAGGATAAATAACTTTGTTTGTACAAATATGTATGAAATAAATCAGAGTGTTGCAGCAAAAATCTTGCAGAGTTTTTGTTCTTTTTCAATTTTTCTCTCTCTCTGCAGGTCTTCAAATGAGGGGGTATTTATACCCAAATGATTGGCCCGTTGAAGACTCTCATGCTTGTGAAATCCATGCTAGCCGTTGTGAGACAGCTGCTGCAGTACAGAATATTCTCTGACATATTCTGATATTCCCTGACAAATTCTGACACTTTTACAAGGTTTGCTCATGCCAAAAAGGTGCTCTTTGTTGCTGCTTGCAATTGCTGCGTAGCAGAGGACACGTTGTGACAGAGAACGTGCTTGAATTGCATTGCACAGGTGCCAGCTGTTGTAGCAGAGAATGTGCGTGAAAAACGAGCAGAGGTACAAGGATTGTCACAGCTTCAGACAAGAGATGCCACGCCATCAAATGCTTTCAGACGGCTTTGATGCTTCAGACGGGTTGATCATCTTCAGACAGCATCAGCTTCTTCAGACGGATCCAACACTTAGTCTTATATAATGGGCTTCTTGCTGAAAATCATAGATAAACAATTAGACAATTGTATCTATGAGAAACAACTTAAGTTGAATTTGTTGATCATTAAAACTTAGAGTTATTTCAGTCTTTAAAACATCATAAACCTCTTTATGATATTTTTGAGACTCAACAAAGCTAAGGCAGAGTTTATTTAGAAACTTCATGCTCAAGTAAAAGCCAATGTTGAGCGCAAGTTGGCCTCTCAAACAAAGACAACCAACAAAGGTCGTAGGCGGATGGTATTTGAACCCGGTGACTGGGTTTGGGTACATTTTCGTAGAGCTGTCAATGTGGGTTGAGCTCGGTGAGCCAACCCGACTCACCGGTGGGTTGGTGATGGGTTCTGGCAAGCGAACCAAAAATCCAGTAGTATAATAGTAAGAAGAGTTATCGTATCCACAGGGAACGATCAATTCACGTAAACTTGTGATCTAATTATCAAGGGAAACAACGGTTTGATAATATTGTTGCGGAATTGTAAATAGCAAATTAATAATGGAATAGAAAGGAAGAGTTAGAGACACTTTACTTGGATTAGGATTGAACTTCATCTCATCGCACCCCTCATGTATGTCGAGACTACCTACTACTTATAGGCTTTGAATTACAACGCTGTAGACAAACTATATTGCTAATGACCCCGAGTTACCAGGCGCCCCTCACACTCAGAGGTAATCCATGCGGGCTCTCCCAGGCGACAGACTTACCCTCGGCTTATTTTGCTCTCTTTTATTCCGTTTGTTAAAGAATTAATTGATAAACGAGGCCTAATGCTGTAGACGCACCTTCGCTCAAGTACTGTCACTACCCTCACTCATCAAGATACATCTATGTTCGGCTCCAGGATTCATAATCAACTAACCCTTTGCTATCGGTTTATCAATACCAAGCCTAATGGTCGGATGCCCCTTCATTATGGTACTCACACTACCCATCAATCATTAGTAAACACCCCTTTTTGGAACAGTGGTTAACCGAGTATTCTCATTCACTCAGAGGTTGAGTTTCCTATGTCTAGGCTCCCCCAGACTCAATCCTAGTCGTAACTTTAATTATAAACTAGCCTATAACTCCGGCGCAAGCGCGAAAGTTAGGAATAAGCACAGAACGAGATTACCAACACTATAATTAGGGAACTGCATAAATAAAATAGATAGAATCCAACATACACTTGAGAATGGAATTGATTACATTCAATCCTAATGGAGAGTTAACTACACGAGGTAGCCATACAACCCACCGAAGATGCTGTCACCATCTTCAATCCTTGTGAAGCGCTCCTCCTCTCCTACTCTAAACTTAGCTTTGGTGCATTACCACTGAAACAAGACTGAATTACAATAATCGTGCACACCTAGAATGGTGCCCTAGAGGTCCTATTTATAGTACAAGGGAAGACAAAAGAGAATTGGGGAAAGATCTATCTAAAAAGGGCAACAGGGAACAAATCAGCGAAACGTGCGCTTCAATCTGCGCTATAGCGCGGCCTGGAGCGCAACTTCCAGAGAGTCTGCGCTTCACCTGCGCTATAGCGCAGGGTGAAGCGCAGATGACGTCCTGCAGCTCCAACTTTCTTCTATATTTACTGAGCATCTTGTATTTATTTGGGAAGCTTGTCTGCAGGATCCTTGATTGATTGGCCTTACTTTCCTCATTTATGATCTTAAATCAGTTTTAATTCCTCATTTAAGTGTCCTCAATCAATCTCATATCTTGCAAATATCTTCCTCTTTAATGCTAGTTTATCTCCTCAATTAAATCTTTATAATATCCTACAAAATAAGCACAATTTATATTAAAATAGCATCATATTCAAATACAAGGCTCATAAATATAAATTATTAAATATTTAGAGAACAAGGGATTAAATAGGGGCAAATTTACCATTTTAACCTTGATGAGTGAACTGAAAGGTACTCTAATTTATCAACTATTTTTCACTTGTCAGTTGGGTTGGTAAAATATAGGCTCACATTTTCACGAGTCAAAAGTGGGTCAACTCACTTAACTCGCGAGCCAAGGAGGGTTCGAGGCGGGTTGGCTCACTTTTTAATTTTTATTCAATTTTTAAATTTTTCAAGTCATTTTTATAAATTTTTATATTTTTCCTATTTTTTTGACCTTTTTTATTATTTTTATAATTTTTTAAGTTAGGTGAGCCAGCCCGCTTAACCCACCAACCCGCAGTGGGACGAGTCGGGTTGGTATTTTTTCCAGCTCACCAGAAAAGTGAGCCAACCCGACTCGGCCCACTTTTAGCCTAACCTGTGGTGAGCCAACCCGGGTGAGCCGGTTTGGCTCACTTTGACAGCTCTACATTTTCGCAAGGAGAGGTTCCCCAATGAAAGGAAATCCAAATTGTCTCCTAGGGGTGATGGGCCTTTTCAAGTCTTGGAACGCTTGGGTGATAATGCATACAAGATAGATCTCCCTGGTGAGTATGGTGTAAGTGCCACTTTCAATGTTTTCTGACTTATCCATGTTTGATGTAGGAGATGACTATCCAGATTTGAGGTCAAATCATTCGCAAGGGGGAGAGGATGATGGCATAGCACAGGAGACTCCTATTGATGCAGTCAGAGACATCAGTGGTCCTATGACTAGAGGGCGAGCTAAGAAGCTCAAGGAAGATATGGGGAAATTGGTGGCCTACATTTTTAGGGACATCACCCTACAGAAGGACACCACTACCCTACAGAAGGACACCCTTGACCCTGGAATAGGACACATGGTCCTATGTACCACCTTAGATTAGGATTAATAATTTTAGGAATTATGATGTAATTAGGACATGCTTGTAATTTTCCTATTTTCTCCCTAGGTTGGGCACTAATTTGGTGGGTTTATTGGCTAAAGCATTAGCTTAGCTAATTAGCCTTGGGGTCATGGGTTCAAGACCCATTAGGATAGCTTTCCCACTCATCTTTTATTTTCCCCCATTTATTCCCCATTTGGTCGCCCCCTCCCACTCCTATATATAGGAGGCTTCCCTCACTTGTATCACAACTTTGATGAAAGTAGTAAAAGCATTATGCTCATTTTCCTCCTCATAAGTGAGTTGAGAGTAGGCTTGGTGGTTCTTGCTTAAACCAACCGGAGACTTATCTGATTCTCCTGAATCAGTGGCGTCTATCACTGGACTTATCTGCTGTGGGTGGATTCCTGCTTCAGTGGCGTCCCAACCATTCCTTCCTCTTCCACTTTTTCTTTCATTTTCTCTCTTTTTCTCTCATTTTCTCACGCTAATTTGCTGTTGTTCCAGCCGCATTTTGGCTTGTTTTAATTGATTCTAACCGGTTGTTTTGCTCATTTCTAGATCCGTATCTGTCCTGCTATCAAGACCATATACACCATTGCCTCTATGTGAATTGCTAATGACATATATAATAATCCATGTAGCATTCTCATGGTGGGTTAGTCCAGTAAACAAAACCCTTTAATGTGTACGCATGTGAAAGATTTGATATCACATATTCATGACCAGTGAGACATGGTATCAATCTACTCATATACTAATCTCGACGTATTATTGTTGTCCTTATTAATAATAATACTTGACTAGGGATGATTTGAGAATGATGTTTTGAAGTAGCTTATAGATTCTCACTGTCAAGTCAAACTTGATACCTTATAGCCACAAATAAGTCATTTTAAGGATTTTATCATATAAATTAATTATTATTATAAAGAATGAATTTTATAATTAACATGGCATATGTATTATATACTAAACGAGTCAATATATCATTGGCCTCTAGAAAACACACCAACAAAGCTAACCTAACCTGACTCACTTTTATGGTGAGTAAGATAAAAGCTAACCTGGGATCTACCAACCCTAGGTTTATGGGTTTCAAGGGTTGGCTCACCAAAATAAAATAAACATAAAATTACAAAAAAACCCAAAAAACAATCACCACTACATCATATCCATATCCAACAACAAAACACTAACCTTTAGCCAAATCCCCAATTTTCAATCAGATTAAAAAAAAGATAGAACATCAACATTCAACCAAATCCCCTATTTTAAACGTGCTCTAGATTTTGGGAGTGGAAGTTGATAAATTATGGCCTTGTGCATGAAGGGAGGACGAGTTGCATCAATGCTAGTGACAAGGTCTAATCAATTGTAGATAAAGAGAGCTTTTCGGCAACCAATGTGTTCTACAGATGGAAGAGGCGCAATGCATGACAAATATGTGGGTGGTGTGACAGTGAAGTAAGAAGAATACGTATTTGAAAGATGAGAAGTGATGAAAACATATGCAAAAGAGAACGGGTGATGATGACTGCTTCTGCACATACGAGGAGTACCTGGGTGATGGTGCACGACAAATGGGAAAAACGCGTGAGTTGGGCCGACGACAGCTCAATGTTAATGGTGAGAAGAGATGAGTGGTGCAAGAGAATAGTGAGAGTGAGAGTGGGAGGAAAATGTGTCTGACTGCTAAGTTATAGAGGGGTGAGGTTAGGGGTTTATTGATATACATATATATAATTAAAAATTCAAAATAAAAATAAAGAATAAAAAGTGGGCTAACCCGACTCAAATCCACTTAACCCACATGTTAAGTGAGTTCAATCAAAATAACATGGGTAATTGTGAGCTAATTTTTTTGTAATCCAACCCATTTAGGAGTCAGGTTGGCTCACAAGAAAGAATCCATTTTGAGCCCTCTAAATACAATAAACCAAAATTAAAACCTTCAACATTTATTATAGTAGAATTAAATTCTTTCAAGATAAAAAAAGAAAAATGAAATTACTATTATGTTAATTTCTTTTACATCTTCGCACCAAAGTCAATTTCATTTTAATAGACATTTAAATGTGTGTTCATTATAGATAATTCAATTTAAATTACAATATATTTTTTATACACATCTTAGGTAATGTTCCAATGGCCTCAATCAAATATGGAGAAGAAATTTCTTTCTAATAATTTGTGAGAAATTTAGACATACACCTTATAATTTTTTTATTGTATAAAAGTTCAAAATATGAAAAGGCTCATCTAAAAACCATAAAACTTATTAAAAACTTATAATGAAATTACACATTACCTAACTAAGCCTCTATTTGGTGAGACTGAAGTGCTGAAGAAATACTAGAGAGAAGATAGAAACGCCGGAGAAATGAGCTTTCCCTTTTGTTTGGTAGATTGCATAAATAACCGAGAAATGGTTAAAAGTTATGGATCCCACCCATTTAACATTTTTTCGCTCAATTCATGTGAAATATCGAAGAAATGTCGAGAAATGGTAGAAAGTCGTTAGCTGATGTACATATGAGGTGAAAAAGTTGTGGTCCCACCCATTTTTCTCTCACCTCTTCAATTAACTCGTCTTTGTCTATCCCACTTGAATATGGAAATGAAACTCCCTCCGATTATTCAGGAGTAATTTAGGCATATACGTTAAAAGATTTTTTTATTATATAAAAGTTTAAAATAAGGAATTGATCTTCAAACCATAAAACTTAGTAAGAATATATAATAAAATTCTATATCACATAGTAAAAGGTTGAATTAAAGTTTTTTTTGCAAAATTGGAATATTGACTAGGTGAATTAACGTCCACTAACGTATGCATTTGTCTATACACATATCTGATGACGTAACGGTGGGTCTCAATCAGGTAAAGTGATAGAACTCCTTCCAATTATTCATGAGGAATTTGTGTATATATATTATAGTTCTGTTATAGTATAAACGTTTAAAATAGAGAGAAACACATTAAAAAATCACATAAGTTGAATGAAAAATTTAATGAAATCTTAAAATGAATACTTTGCTTTAGAAAAACAGATTTTAACTATAAATAAGGAAATAAAAAAATAATTTTAATAAATTTATAATTTATTAATTATTACTTATATAATTAATCATTAATTATTAATATTTTCTTTAATTCGTCTCCTTCCCCTTGTTGCCACTCTCCTCCTTTACCTCTCCCCTTTCCCTCCCCTTCGTTGCGCCCCCATCCTTTCCCTCTCCCTCCGTTGCTGCCCAACCCTCGTTCCATCATTTATTCTCTGTCTCCCGCCGTTCCCGCCTACTCCTCTGCCAGCCACCTTCCTCCTACGCCATCTGGTGTCCAACTGCGTCGTCCGGCATTAAACCTCCTCTGCCGGCCACCAGATAAGTTTTACAGTTTATATTATTGGTTTTAATTAGTTTTAATTTTTATTTTTTTCCTAAAGTAATCCATTTTAGATGAGTCAAGGTGATCAATATTCAATACTACCAGTCACCAAGCTTAAATAGCAAAGCAAAACTATGGATGAACCGACGACCAACAGAAATGCTGGAGAAATGAGCTTCCCCTTTTGTTTGGTAGATTGCAGAAGTAATCGAGAAATGGTTAAAAGTTATGGATCCCACCCATTTAATATTTCTTCGCTCAATTGATGCGAAATTGTGAAGAAATATCGAGAAATGGTAGAAAGTCATTAGCTGATGTACATGAGGTTAAAAAAGTTGTGGGTCCCACCCATTGAAAAGTCGAGGTTAAAACATAAAAAATCAATTTTCACAACATTGTTGGTAACAAAATTAATATATAACATAAATTTTCTCTTACATCTTCAATTAACTTGTCTTTCTCTATCCCACTTGAATATGGAAATGAAACTCCCTCCGATTATTCAGGAGCAATTTAGGCATATACGTTAAAAGATTTTTTTTATTATATAAAAGTTTAAAATAGGGAATTGATCTTAAAACCATAAAACTTAGTAAGAATATATAATAAAGTTCTATATCACATAGTAAAAGGTTGAATTAAAGTTTTTTTTTTTTTGCAAGATTGGAATATGGATTAGGTGAATTAATGTCCACTGACGTATGCATTTGTCTATACACATATCCGATGACGTAGCTGTGGGTCTCATTCGGGTAAAGTGATACAACTCCTTCCAATTATTCATGAGGAATTTGTGTATATATATTATAGTTCTGTTTTAGTATAAACGTTTAGAATAGAGAGAAACACATTAAAAAAATCAGATAAGTTGATTGAAAAATTTAATGAAATCTTAAAATGAGTACTTTGCTTTAGAAAAAAAGATTTTAACTATAAATAAGGAAATAAAAAATTAATTTTAATAAATTTATAATTTATTAATTATTACTTATATAATTAATCCTTAATTATTATTATTTTCTTTAATTCGTCTCCCTCCCCTTGCTGTCACTCTCCTTTACCTCTCCCCTTTCCCTCCCCTCCATTGCGCCCCCCATCCTTTCCCTCTCCCTCTGTTGCTCCCCAACCCTCGTTCCATCATTTATTCTCCGTCTCCCGCCGTTCCCGCCTACTCCTCTGCCGGCCACCTTCCTCCTACGCCATTTGGTGTCCAGCTGCGTCGTCCGGCATTCAACCTCCTCTGCCGGCCACCAGATAAGTTTTACAGTTTATATTATTTGTTTTAATTAGTTTAATTTTTATTTTTTTCCTAAAGTAATCCATTTTAGATGAGTCAAGGTGATCAATATTCAATACTACCACTCACCAAGCTTAAATAGCAAAGCAAAACTGTGGATGAACCGACGACCAATAGAAATGCTGGAGAAATGAGCTTCCCCTTTTGTTTGGTAGATTGCAGTAGTAACCGAGAAATGGTTAAAAGTTATGGATCCCACCCATTTAATATTTCTCCGCTCAATTGATGCGAAAATTGTGAAGAAATATCGAGAAATGGTAGAAAGTCGTTAGCTGATGTACATGAGGTTAAAAAAGCTGTGGGTTCCACCCATTGAAAAGTCGAGGTTAAAACATAAAAAATCAATTTTCACAACATTGTTGGTAACAAAATTAATATATAATATAAATTTTCTCTTACATCTTCAATTAACTTGTCTTTGTCTATCCCACTTGAATATGGAAATGAAACTCCCTCCGATTATTCAGGAGCAATTTAGGCATATACGTTAAAAGATTTTTTTTATTATATAAAAGTTTAAAATAGGGAATTGATCTTAAGACCATAAAACTTAGTAAGAATATATAATAAAGTTCTATATCACATAGTAAAAGGTTGAATTAAAGTTTATTTTTTGCAAGATTGGAATATGGACTAGGTGAATTAACGTCCACTGACGTATGCATTTGTCTATACACATATCCGATGACGTAGTTGTGGGTCTCATTCGGGTAAAGTGATACAACTCCTTCCAATTATTCATGAGGAATTTGTGTATATATGTTATAGTTCTGTTATAGTATAAACGTTTAGAATAGAGAGAAACATGTTAAAAAATCACATAAGTTGATTGAAAAATTTAATGAAATCTTAAAATGAGTACTTTTCTTTAGAAAAAAAAGATTTTAACTATAAATAAGGAAATAAAAAATTAATTTTAATAAATTTATAATTTATTAATTATTACTTATATAATTAATCATTAATTATTATTATTTTCTTTAATCCGTCTCCCTCCCCTTGCTGCCACTCTCCTCCTTTACCTCTCCCCTTTCCCTCCCCTCCGTTGCGCCCCCATCCTTTCCCTCTCCCTCTGTTGCTCCCCAACCCTTGTTCCATCATTTATTCTCCGCCTCCCGCCGTTCCCGCCTACTCCTCTGCCGGCCACCTTCCTCCTACGCCATCTGGTGTCCAGCTGCGTCGTCCGGCATTCAACCTCCTCTGCCGGCCACCAGATAAGTTTTACAGTTTATATTATTGGTTTTAATTAGTTTTAATTTTTATTTTTTTTCCTAAAGTGATCCATTTTAGATGAGTCAAGGTGATCAATATTCAATACTACCACTCACCAAGCTTAAATAGCAAAGCAAAACTGTGGATGAACCGACGACCAATAGAATGCTGGAGAAATGAGCTTCCCCTTTTGTTTGGTAGATTGCAGAAGTAACCGAGAAATTGTTAAAAGTTATGGATCCCACCCATTTAATATTTCTTCGCTCAATTGATGCGAAATTGTGAAGAAATATCGAGAAATGGTAGAAAGTCGTTAGCTGATGTACATGAGGTTAAAAAAGTTACGGGTCCCACCCATTGAAAAGTCGAGGTTAAAACATGAAAAATCAATTTTCACAACATTGTTGGTAACAAAATTAACATATAATACAAATTTTCTCTTACATCTTCAATTAACTTGTCTTGGTCTATCCCACTTGAATATGGAAATGAAACTCCCTCCGATTATTCAGGAGCAATTTAGGCATGTACGTTAAAAGATTTTTTTTATTATATAAAAGTTTAAAATAGGGAATTGATCTTAAAACCATAAAACTTAGTAAGAATATATAATAAAGTTCTATATCACATAGTAAAAGGTTGAATCAAAGTTTTTTTTTTTTTTTGCAAGATTGGAATATGGACTAGGTGAATTAACGTCCACTGACGTATGCATTTGTCTATACACATATCCGATGACGTAGCTGTGGGCCTCATTCGGGTAAAGTGATACAACTCCTTCCAATTATTCATGAGGAATTTGTGTATATATGTCATAGTTCTGTCATAGTATAAACGTTTAAAATAGAGAGATACACATTAAAAAGTCACAGAAATTGATTGAAAATTTAATGAAATCTTAATTATTATTATTTTCTTTAATCCGTCTCCCTCCCCCTATTGTCACTCCCCTCATTTACCTCTCCCCTCTCCCTCCCTCCCTTTGTTGCGCCCCTACCCTCATTCCACCGTTTATTCTTCGTCTCGCACCGTTCCAGCCTACTCCTCCGCCGTCCAACCTCCTATGTCGGCCACCGGGTAAGTTTTACAGTTTATATTATTGGTTTTAATTAGTTTTAATTTTTATTTTTTTTCTTAAAGTAAACTCATTTTAGATGAGTTAAGGTGATCAATATTCAATACTACCACTCACTAAGCTTAAATAGCAAAGCAAAACTGTGGATGAACCGGCGACCAACGGCAGATGGTGTAGCAACGTGTCCAAAAGTTGCACGATTCATCCTACCCCGTGTAATCTTAACACCACCCTGGATAAGACGATCGGGGCACATCAGTAATCTCACACATCATCCACGTTCCCTGTTCAACCGAACCCCCTCGGGCCTATAAATACCAAACCGCTGTAATGGTTTGAAAATCGCAGGCTCAGGAGAGAGAGAAAGAGAGAGTTCTAAGACTGAGAGACTGCAATAGAGAGAGAAAGTGTGTGACTGTGTCAGTGTTGTCTGTGATGAGAAGCACAGTGCGAAACTAGAAAAAATGGCGTTCACGAATCTGCACGTACCTCTCATTCTCTGAGCATTTTCACCGTTCTCCTCGTCGCGTTTTCCCCTTCTAACGTCATCGTTTTTCGTTTCTCGAACTCGGAACCAGTGAGTGAGCGAGCGTGGACGACGAGAGAGATGAACCGTTTAGGGCTCAAAATCGATGTCTACGAAAACGACGTCCGTTTGGGCGAACTCGACGTCGTTCCGACCACCGCGTTCCAGAACTTCCGTTTCCCAAACAACGAGATTTGCATCCACCACAGAACCGTCAGGAGCGAGCGTTGCCCTCCGCTCTCGATCCTCCAAACGATTTCCTCATTCGCCGTTCGCTGCAAACTCGACTCCTCCCTCCCCGTTGAGCAACCGCACTTAATCAACCTCCACGCCGCATGCTTCCACGAAATGAGGGTGAACAGACAAACTAAAATTTTCCATTTCAACTTGAATTTCTTTGATAATTTAATTTAATTGTGCTAATTTTTAAAATTTGATTATTAAACTGTGTGTTTTAGACGGCGGTGGGGATGGTTGGGGATGAGGAGATTCACCTTGTGGCGATGCCGAGTAAGAGGAAGAAGTTCCCTTGTTTCTGGTGCTATGCAGTTCCGATGGGACTTTATGATGCGTGCATGGGGATGCTGAACCTGAGGTGTCTTGCGATTGTGTTCGATTTGGACGAGACGTTGATTGTGGCGAACACTATGAAGTCGTTTGAGGACAGGATCGAGGCTTTGCGCGCTTGGGTTGCACGCGAGATTGATCCATTGAGGCTGCAGGGTATGTCCGCGGAGCTTAAGCGTTACATTGAGGACCGGATGCTGCTGAAGCAGTTTGCGGAAAGCGATTGTGTGGTTGATAATGGGAAGCTGTATAAGGTTCAGATGGAGGAAGTGCCACGCTTGTCTGATAGCCACGAAAAAGTGCTTCGCCCTATCGTTAGGTTGCAGGAACGGAATATAGTTCTCACTCGCATCAATCCCGAGGTTTATATCTATCTCTGTATGCGTGTGTGCATTTTTTTTTTTGTTTTTTGTCGCGTGTTATTTAATTTGGGGTGTTTGTGGTTAATAGTTTTTGATAGAGGGTAACTGGAGATTGTTCGTTTGTGATTTAAGGGTTTAAGTTTTTGGGATTCTATGAATGAATTAGCTTAGCTTTGCTGAGAGATGAAGTTCGACATGTCCTTTATTGGGATTCGCATTGCGTTGATGGGGCTGATTTATGGAAATTGTTAGTAATTTGTTGGTTAGTAAATAATAAGCTTAGCGACAAGGATTGAAAGTAGAGGGCTAGAGAAGTGGAATTATCTGTAATAATCCTTCGCAAAGACCCAATTTCTGTTAATTCGTATTTATAGTTGGTTATTTTTAGACCGACTGGAAATATTCAGAATTGAGATTGAATACTTCTACCCCTGCCTTCTTCCAAAACACCCTGGTTCTCTCATGCCCCTCTTGTACTTGTTTCTGGGTCACACGGCAGCACTTTATGAGTAGGGTAGGCATACAATCGAATGGTTCTACACTTACAAATGTACACACCAATGACCTTTGTGTGTCTAGCATAATTTTTTGATGTGCATAGGTATTGAGCTGCTTTGTTTAGGAAGACTTGGTTTTTACTCTGTTATTTTTTGGCTGAATTAGGAATGGGTTATTACCAATGTTAAAGAGAAACAAAGAATGACATGTTATTTGTCTATTTGGTCTGTATCAGCTTCTTATATGTTCAAATTATCACTTCCATTGCAAAGTAAATTTATCAGTTAAATAACATTGCTGAATGGTGAGGTGCCTAAGATCTTAAGTCTAATATATGCTATCAATTTACCTTGCCAGCGCTTTTATTTTAATAAATCAATTTTGTTTAGTTTTTAACTAGTTTAGCATTCTTCTTCCCCTTAATCCTCTCTCTCTAGAGAATACATTGTAATTTTTCTCTGAATTTGTTCATATGCAATGTAGCTGCATCTAATTGTAGTTGTGTTTGGAAGCATTCTGATATACATAGCGATATTGAGTCTTAATGCTTGTTTCTTCACATAGATTCGTGATACTAGTGTACTAGTGAGGTTACGGCCTGCTTGGGAGGATTTAAGATGCTATTTAACTGCAAAAGGGCGCAAGCGGTTTGAAGTTTATGTTTGTACTATGGCTGAAAGGGATTATGCTTTGGAAATGTGGAGGCTTCTTGACCCAGAGGCTCATCTTATAGGCTCGAAGCAAATCCGTGATCGTGTGGTTTGTGTCAAATCAGGTGATTCCCTATCATTTCGTTAGTGTTTGTTCGAACCTTCTCGGATTCTTGTTGCCTTTAACATTATAAAGTTCACATAAATTTGAAGTGAAACTTGTATTGAAATTTTATCAGCTTTTTTGAAAAGAAACTTTTCAATTGGACTTGTTAGTTTTGTAACAAATACAAGTTTTACCATTTTTTGTTCTAGCTACTTTGCTTTATTATGTCATGTTGCTGGTTCTTAGTGGTTAATTTCTTCTTGCTGTTGTTGTTTGTGTCCTTATGGAGTAAATTGCAGGCTCCCGAAAATCTTTACTAAATGTTTTCCAACATGGTATGTGCCATCCAAAAATGGCTATGGTTATTGATGACCGGTCAAAGGTTTGGGAAGACAAGGACCAGCCTAGGGTTCATGTTGTTCCTGCCTTTACTCCTTATTATGCTCCTCAAGCAGAGGTACTGGTTTATGTTATTATTGCAAAAGTTATTTCTTTTCTAAATATTCATGATATAGACTTAACGTATTTTCTGTATATTTTTCATTAGACAGCCAATGCTGTCCCCGTTCTTTGTGTAGCGAGAAATGTTGCATGCAATGTCAGAGGTTGTTTTTTCAAGTAAGTTATATGATCAAGTGTTTTATTGGCTCAAATATTCTTCTCCCTATGGCTATAACTTATTATGCCTTGTGCTCAGAGAGTTTGATGAGAATTTTCTGCAAAGAATTGCTGAAGTGTTCTTTGAAGATGAGGTTGGAAGTTTACCTCACCCTCCGGATGTGAGCAATTATTTGATGTCCGAGGTATTGTATTGGATTTGATGTGATTCTTAATTCATTGATGATTATCAGCCATTTGTAGCTATCATTTTTCTTTTGTAGATGATTGTTTATTGTTTATTGTTTATCTGTTGCTCTAATATGGACTAATCCACTGGATGACAGGAGGTGCCAAATGGTAATGCTAATGCCCCCATCCATGAAGGAATGAGTGGTGCAGAAGTTGAACGGAGGTTAAACCAACCTGTAAGTTTCCATGTTTTTTTGGTGTTATTTCTGGTCCGTTGTAGAAACATGATCTCAAACTTTCTAGCAAATCTTGGCGGGGGATTTCTTATATTGTGTGTGTGATGAGTGTTTAGGCCCGTAGTATTGTTTATGTGCATGGAAAATTTGTAGATAATACAATAAATGTCCTGGGTTTTATTTTATGTTACACTTTTCAGGATGATAAGATTTCCGTTGATTTAGTCACCCGACCGATGGCAAACAGTGTTGAGTTTAGACATGAAACCTCTCAGGCAACTGCTGGCATAATTTCAAATGTCACTGGCTCTGGCCCTGGTCCTGGTCCTGGATCTTCAAGAACTCTGATTCCTTCTCAGAGTATGGAACATTTTATGTTTTTAGGGTTTCTATATTCTGGTTTTGAAAATTTTTGCTGTCTTTTCATAGTCTTTCCCAACCTTTTCTCAGAACCTGGTTTGCTTGGACCTCCTGTCAAGCATGATGGCAGCTCTGTTGACACGAAAAAAGGACTATTAGCTATGAGGCATGGTCCAGATACAAGAGGTCAAAGTTCAGCTGAACCCCCTCTGATATCAAGGCCACCCATTCAAGCACCACCATCTTTAATGCAGCAATATGGTGGTTGCTTGGTAGAAGATGATATAAGCAGCAGACCTCAGACAAATAACTGGTCTTCTGCATCTGTTAAAGAATCTAATGTAGTAAAGTCCGATAAGCATCAGGCTCCACAGAAACCATTTTCTCCTACTATGGCAGTTTCAGCCCCCAATGCTTCACTCTCACAAGCATCACAACATAAGGTTGAAGAGGTTTGTAGATGAATGTTATAATGTTTCCTATTTTTGACAATGAAGTGTTGGTTGGAGTACTCTGAACATTGCCTTTCTTGAAAATGTTGCTTATATGCAGGCAACTTCTGTATCTGATTTTCAGAGGCAGAATATTCCATCCAAGGCTCAGCTATCAGGTATAGCTTGTTACCTTTTTCTTAATACATCTTAATAGGTATTGTGTGAAGCCTTTGAATCTTGTTAGAATATTAGAATAATATATTTAATATCTTAGAATATCTGTTAAGATTAGGTTTAATACTATAATATCTCCTAGGAATAGTTTCCATATTTCTAGATAATTATTATGAATTGTTTCCTAATTACTAATTTATTATAAGCGTCGGTGTAGTCTTTTGTATCTATTGTCTATTATCAATTATCAATTATTCTTCTCTCCTTCATTTTTATATCCAAAACCCTATAACATTAACATGGTATCAGAGCGGTACCATCCACAGTGACCTGTCCTAGGCTTATTCCGCTGCTGGGTTCCAATGTTTGGAACTTTTATTTATTCATCTCTCTCACCGTATATCCATATTCTTCTTTTATTTTCAATCTCCTCTGCCGTGCATTTTTTTGGCGTGTTTTTTCAATTTCTCCACCATATGTTTCACTGGTGTGTCCAATCTTCAACCTGTTGTGTCTTCATTCCCGCGTCTAGATGTTCTTTAGATTTTCTATTGTTTTTTGCCCCTGCCGCTGTCTCCTGCCGCCGCCGCCGTCAGTGACTCCAAACGGTGACCCCACCATCGGAGTCGCGCTGTTCAGGTGAGTCCACTGTCGCCGGAAGCACCTTCATCAGAGCTGCGACAGCGACGCTCCTATTCTTTGCCGGAGCGTTTCTCTTCTCGACAGTCGCCGTCCGCCTGTTTGGCGGTTGTTCTGGTCGATCTTGCCGCCACTGGACTCGCCTCATTGTGATCTATCCAGATCTGGCCTTTGTTTGTGTGTTTCATGTATGGTATTTGCATATCCTTCCTATTTTGGACGTATTTTCTCTCTTATGGTGTTGTTTTCTCTCTCCTACTTGCTATTCTTCAAGGATCCATGACTTTTAAAACTTATAGATGTATCTTGTGGCTACCCAGAGTAATTTACCTTGCTCTATGGCTATCCCAGAGCTATCTACCTGGTCCCGTGACTTTCCTGGTGCAATCTAGCTGGCCTCGTGGCTTTCCCAATGTAATTTACCTGGCCCCGCGACTTTCCCAGACCCAGTATAATCTACCTGAGGTTTCCCAGTGTAATCTACCTGGCCCTACGAATTCCCGGTGTAATCAACCTAGCTCCGTGATTTATTATCTTCAATTTTGTTAATATGGGTATATTTGTAACAAGTTTAAAGCTTAGTGAGCTTTAGCTTGAGGGGGAGTGTTAGAATATTTGAATAATATATTTAATAATCTTAGAATATCTGTTAAGATTAGGTTTAATCCTATAATATCTCCTAGAATTAGTTTCCATATTTCTAGATAATTATTATGATTTGTTTCCTAATTACTAGTCTATAGTGGTCATATAAATAAGCGTCAGTGTATAGTTTTTGTATCTATCATCAATTATCAATTATTCTTCTCCTCTCTTCTTCCTTTTTATATCCAAAACCCTATAACTTCAACAAATCTTATTTGATACTCTTATTAACTATGATGAACTGTGTGTGTAAATGGAGCAATGGGCAGTTTACTTTGGCTTCTAGGAAGATTTTACGTGATTATTTAATAGGTTTTACGTTGGAACTAATGTAGTGTTGATGTATCTTATAAAAGATCAAGTGCTAAATCTGAAACAGCATTGCATAGTTTAGCAGCTTGTTTTCTTGAACCTGTTAAACAAAATAAACCTATGACTGTGGAGAATGATTAGTTTAATATTATTCTAGTTTTCCACTCTATTTCACCTTTTGATGTTCCCAGCATTCTATTTTCCCTCTTTGTCTTATTCATGTTCTGTTTTTGTGTTAATTTAGTTGGTCCTGTTTTGTTTGTATATATTATTATTAAGTAGTCACCTGACTGGTATGTGACCTTTTAATGAGTTTGAGACCTTAAGGTAGCATATGGTAACTGGGTTAGAATAGGACAGAACATAATATATGGGTTATGTTCCATGTTTGGTGCATTTTTAAAAATAAAACAGAACTAGGCGTAAGGTTAAAAGTGGTACATGTTGATTAGGGTGGAACCAAGGATTGATAGAACAGACTGTTCCATTCCAGTTTTTCCATGGAACATACCATTATATTCCATTTTGTCCATGCACGAAACACAACCCGGGGTTTGTTGAACTTTGAAAGATTATTTTGGGTTTAGTAATATTGTGATAACCCTATAGTAAATTAAATGATCCTTCTAGGATTCTGTATTCAGCTATAACTAAGAAGAGCTGTATTATCATTTTTTTTAATGGCAGAAATAGTAGCAAGTGTTATAGAAAATTAGGAGTAAATTAAGGATGGGAATGACTAAATTAAGGTTGTTAGTCTCTTTTGTATTTTTGTTGATAAATAGAGATCAGTACAGGAAAGATAAACCCAGACCAATATCATAATAACCTGTTGACTATTCTATTCTTTAACAGTTAGGATAGGTTACTCGAATACTACTAGCTAGGGTTCACGTGACATGCATCATGATGGGGAGGTGTCCACCTAGAGGATTGCCTCTGGCTATTCATTCAATGATTCAAAGGATGTTCTCATACAACTCCCATAGTACCAACTCCCCAACTGCTTGTAGACTGACAGGTTGCATTTGTTTTCCTTTCAAAATAATTTAAAATAGGAGAAAAGCAGGTATCATGAGTTTAGTGGAGGGAAGTACACTGGAAAATTTTTCCAAGGGAGGGATGACTGTCAAGAAGGAATACTGTCCGAGGGGGATTCAAATGCTAGCATTAATTTTTTTTGGGAGAGGGGGTGCATAGTCATATCTGAAAGCCTTGAGCCAGTTGAGCCAACCTGCATTTGTCATACTGTCAAAATTCAAATATGGGGGTTTTTAAATCCTTGAACCCCCATCCCCAATTATCATTCCTTTTCAGCAAAGCTGCTGCTGTCTATAATCTTCTTCCCTGTTTCAGTATTTAATAATTATGTAATGCATATCATCCCAACTTTTGGATGACATATTTCTCTGTAGAGAAATCAATTTCCTGATTCAGCTGCCTCTTCCATCCCTCTCACTTGTGCTGTGCTTGATATGAAAGAAAATATGCAGTATATATTGACTCTGCATGGGTCCAAATACTTTGCACATATCAGTTCTTTTCTTCTCAAACCCCCTACCAAACAATGCCTAATTATCTATTTATTGGAGGGGTTTTCTGACAAATAACTGCGTTATTTAAGACTCAATCCTTGTGTAGTCACAACCAGAAGTGATGTGGGCTGATTGGTGAAGTAGATTGTAGCTTGCAAGAGTGATCTAGGTAGTGTTTGGTAGACATGTTTAAACACGACAAAACAGAACAAATGGATTCTATTCTTTGTTTGGTGCATATTAAAAGCAGAAAGGTCATTAGGTGGGAAAATTGATACATTTTGGTTCCACCAGAAAGGGTAGAATCAAGGAGATCAGAATAGAACATGCTATTCCGTTCCATTCTGTCTGTGCCAAATGCTACCGTATTGTGCATGTGGTATGCAGTATACTTGTACTTTGTAAATGACGGCAGCTATTTTGCTCGACACTCTACCAAATCATGACCATTCAAGTCCAACTGTGGCAGGTAAGCTGCAGTTTAAAAACTGCCACACTTAAAATTGAATGGTTATGTTGATTCTAAAAATTTTGGTGTGACACTGATGTCTGATTGAATAGGATTTTTCTTTGTAAATGCTCAGTTATATTGGGTATGTAATCAGTAAGAGAACTTTGGCCTATTCAGCATATTTATGCTTAGAATGGATAGGTTTCATGTCTATTTGTATATATGAATGTTCGTTTAGGGAGGGCTGAATGTTGTGCATTTATGCATGTATATGAGTTTTTTCTTTTTCCTTTTCTATATATTATTAAGTTCATATAATTTTCTAAATTTTAAAGTTCATCTTGCTGAATTTTCCAATAATTTCTCCATCTAATTTGAAGGGCTGAAGATGCCCAGATAGTTTGGACAAGCTTGTTTTTGAAGTTCTCATTAGCATTTTATTTTCATCTGCTGTTTATAATAATAATTTTCTTTTGTTTTATTGATGAAACTTTTTGTAGAGGATGGGACATCTCCGAATCATGCATCTTCTAATAGCAAGGATTTTCAAAATGAAGCTGGAAAATTGAACTTTGCACCCCCTTTTCCTATTGGAGTGCTGCAAGAAATTGGGAGGCGGTGTTGCTCTAAGGTATGCAATGTTTCTGCATCTCGTGAGGATTTCTTTCTTCTGTTTTTCATGGAGGGAATTTTCACGTTTTTCCTTTAATAGGTTGAATTTAAGTCCATTGTAAGCACCAGCAAAGACTTGCAGTTTTCTGTGGAGGTCAGTGAAATTTCTGTTTTTTGTTTGTTTATATTTTTTTATGATATGCTAGTTTATGCATGTCTTTTGTAACATTTTTCATATTGCACGGCTCTTGGCTTATGTAGTATGAGTTGTTTATTTTACATAAGATGCATTAGCTGATTAGCGGTTTTAAACCATTGAATTTTTGTTATCTGTTATTTTGTAGATTAATAATCATCATGATAAGATACATTTAGTGAGCATTATAGTGGCTTGTTTAGGACTGTTTTCTATTTGGCTTTAGTTCACATCATTTATTTTAGATGCTTGCTCATTTGCAATTTAAGCATTTATCATATACTGCTTCACTATTTATCACTTCCTAGTTCTCCTGTTATCACCATCTTAAATGCTATTGGTCTTGTGCTCAATTTGCTGTAACAATGTTATGTCCTTGTACTTAATGCCTTGTCACTTATGGCTGCCGTTGGTCCTCATATCTTACTTGCATGTTGTTGTGTTTAACCTTTATTGATAAAGCTGCTGTCACAACTCACATTTACTCTTGAGGTCTTAAATAAGCATAGGTTTAGGCTTGGTCTTCTGTTTTAGTTTATTCATAACTTTTGTTGTAAGATTTTGTCCGGTGCCTTGGTTTAGGTACTATTCACAGGTGAGAAAATAGGCGTTGGTATGGGCAGGACTAGGAAGGATGCTCAACAACAAGCTGCTGAGAACGCCCTCCGTAGCTTAGCAGGTGAAAAAGTTCATTCAAGCCAATCCAAAAATGTGATCTGATTATATACTTTTTATAGCTTTTCTTCCTCTGTAGTAGTGAATAGAAAATTCTTGGAACATAGGGATGTAAATAATTTGTATTGATGTGGAGATACAGAGATTGGTAGGTAGGATATTGTTGCTGCATTTGGTGGGGCGTTATTGGTTATTCTGATAAATGGGGCATATATTGAGCATTTTTTTTTCCTTTTTTTTGGGGGGGGGGGAGAGATAGCATTTCCTTGTTGTTGCTAGGCAACAAGTGTCTGAATATGCCCTAGAACAGTTCCCTAGATTTTTTATGTTGGTGATTTGTGAAACTGTACCTATTGAAGTGTGATGAATAATTTGAAGTGAGTTCAAATTGAAGAACGGCTGCTGATAAACTGTATTTCAGTTTGTTATATATTTGCACCCCAAAATCTTGCTCCATGATCTGAGTAAACCCAATGTTCTATGTGCATTGAGTGCCCTTGAGGAAATGTTTAAATCATTAGCATACTTCGTGAGGTAAATATTTTTGTACTTTATTGTGTGCCCTTGAGGAAATGTTTCTCTGCATGGTGCTGATGATGATAGCTATGTGCATGTTGCCTGGTTGATGAAATTGGTTTGTCTATGCTAATTTTTTGTGCTAAATGTTACTTTCTTTTTGGCCTGTTCTTTATTGAACCTACGTTAAACTACTTGAATGCATTTTTGGTGTCTGGAATTACAGATAAGTATGTGGCACATGTGGAGCCTCATTGTAGAGCTGTTGATAAAGAATTTGACAAGCTTTCTCTTGGACGTGAAAATGGTTTCTTGTGGGATGTGGTCAATCCAGAATCCAGTGAACTGCGACGAGAAGATGGAGTGCCAAGAGAAAGTGCTTCTGAGGTGTGAATCTCTTATGTTTTTGGCTGTTGATTTGACTTGTTTGTTTAAGGAAATAGGTGATGCTTGGATAAGGGGTATGTGGACTAGAAATTCCAGATGAGGCCTAGTGGCTGTATTGAGAAATTACATCGTATATGGAATTGTGTAGCATCAGTGTGAAGGCTAAATCACTGAATGGGAAGTGAACTGTGAACTGGCTTCATGTCTGCTACTGCTGTCTTAGACAGGCTTCTTAAATTCCTACTTGAAAGGTAAGGGCTTGGTGGTCAGTCCTGGTATCTACCCATTATCCAAGTACTCCCTTGTAGTCATTTCAGTCATACTGCTGTTGCATGCTTCTAAATTATATCATTGTTGCTTTCTAGTTCATTTGGGAATACAAGAAGGAATCCATTTCTTTTTCTTTTGAGTTTATGCTGTGGGTTTAATTATTTTCATAACAGTGGTCTGAGAGTCCATGCATGGAATTTGTACAGAATCAAATAATCAGTACCAGAAGATTTTACTTAACTGGGTCCATTTTTGGAACTTTTTATTATGTGGTTTGCTCTATTTCTATCTAGGGGAAGTTGATCTACTAGGTGATCTGTGATATAGGTGTAATTATTTGTATCAATTCACTATGATTTTCAGGCTTTTGATGCTGAGACCAGGCCATTTACACCTAATGCCATTAATCAGCAAATGGAAAAGCGTAACAGCTTCCCAAGGTAACTTGGGATTTTCTCTTCTCTTATGTTTTTGGTTATTTTCTTCTTCCTGTCTAGGTCGGCTTTTAAATTTTATATCACTGGATCTATATTTTATCCTTCAATGGTTTGTTACGATCTGTTAGACAGAATTCAATTATATGTACTTGTTATTACAAAAATATGCTTCTTTTGAGTACTTGCTTCCTTCCAAGCATTCTTCAGTTTTTCCCCCATATGTTGAATTTGAAGATTTTTTAAACCTACTTGGTTGTAGAAGTGAGTATTCCATATAATATAATAGGTGTCTGTGCTTAGTTTTCTAGCTATCATTTCAGATCGCCCCAGTCTATACCTAGCAAACGATTGAAGGAATAAGATGTTGCTAGATGAAGAACTACCATTGCAGCAACTGGAAAATGGACCATTCATGAGACGGCATGTAATCATTTTGTATGCAGAAGGTTTTGATCTGTTGACCATGTAATATCTCTGGCATAGCAGCGGTTTTAGATATGCTAAGGGGATTTCCCCTGCTAATTTCTGTTATTATATAGATAAGGGCATTTTTTTGTATTTGCCCTACCATTTTCCTGTTTATTTTTAGGATGTTATCTGTGTAGCCTCATTTTTAATGTAGTTTTTCGGTGTATAAGAAAAGCAATGAGGTTTGAACCTAGAACCTTATGTTAAACTACACAAACCCCCAACCACTAGGTCAACCTAGTGGGTCGAGTACAAATTAAGTTCGAATACAAATTACAAGAATATTATATCTTTTTTTTTGTAGTTAATCCACTTGTTTAACTTGCGCTTTGTTGGTTCATTTTGCAAGGTTAGTTGGATCCCTGATTTAACTGATTCGATATCAATAATCAATAATGTTAAACATCAACTTAAATTTTTTCAGTATCAATTATTGTTTAGTAAGAAACATGTCCAGAGGGTGGTAATATGTAGTTCTCTTGGTAAAATAATCAATTAAAACAGCATGGAGCGTTATTTAAAATCCATGGTCTAAACATTAATTAGTTTTACCATTCTACAAGAAATTGCAATCTTAGCACTAAAAGAAGTAAAATGAAGAAATATATCCGTCGATGGAAAAGTTAGGTGAGAAGGTTTAGACTTATGAAAATAAATTATGAAGACGAGGAAGGAATAGCAATAGAAGAATATAATCCGTTGATACAGTGTAACGATTGCAACGTAACTAAATATGAATTACATCTTAATTAACATCGCCTCTTTAAGTGGGTTTACAAAGTAACTTGTTAATTGGTATTCAATATATCAATAAAGTATGCAATTGAGTTTCTTAAAAATATTAATAAGGGTTTGATCTTACATAGAAAAGACTTTGTTAGAAGGGTTATTACTTCAATAATGATCTCAAAGTATTACACTTGATAATGTTGATTGGGGATATCATTGTTCCGTACAATTTTCTTGATAATTATTAAATTTCAATCAAAACAAAAATTATATTTAATGAATACTCATTTTGTAATAAATATTCGCAACCTCTCTAGTAAAGATGGCAATGAATAGCGTTTAAATAGGGTGTTATAGGATTGGTCTTCATATTCACATTTTTTAAAATATCTAAATTTGGATGTTCATTTTATTATTTGTTTGTTACAGCACAAATCTATTACTCACATTTTAGTTAGCTAAAATATTTTTGTGTTAACCACATGTATTCCTTATTAAGAGGGGTAATATTGTTAGGGGTTTAGTCATAGTTAAAGCTTCTCACCTCTCCCTAAGAGTGTGTTTAGTGAGGGATCGGACGCGAGAGCTCTTCCTACAATCTCAGCCTGTATTGTCAAGTGAGTCACAACTCTTTGATTAGTTAGCAAAAATATGGTTTCATCTAATCCATTTTTCTTATAAATTAGTAAAATACAAATATTATCATAAAAGTATTATTAATTGTGAAAAATCAGTAAAATCAAGAGCACTAATTAACAATACATACAACTTGTAATCCAATTGAAAAATATTTAAAGATAATCTAAATCCTAATTATAATGCAAAACAAATAAAACCAAATTAACTAAATTTTAATACAGCCTAATATGGTAATTAAATATAACAAATCTAATGTTTTTTTATACTTGCGAAATTACAAAGAAAGCCAAGCAAACTACACTACTAAGATGTCATCCTAAAGGAGTCAAGTCGGCAGCTGATACCTCTATATCTACCCTTTATTTCTTGGATAATGATATACACACAGACATCCTTATTTCACATAAATCAAATCTTCACCATTTATCTCACTTTCTCTTTATCTCCCAGCATCAATGGCTATTTTTCTTGGTCTGTTGTGGTCTTTACTTAGTGTCTGTACTTATTGGCCGTGTATGTAGAATTTAGCAGATGCATCAGTTTGAGGAATGCATACATATATCTCCTAACAGGGTGGTAAAAACTGCTCATCTGTTATGAAACCGTAGATTACTAAAATTTATAACAAATGTGCATCAACTGTTTGTAGTCAATATATGGTAATGAATTTGAATGTTTGTTTGTGACTTGTATGTGAAATGGAAATGGTTGATGAAATGCTGGTTAACTCTTTTATTCAGTTACAAACTCCGAAGTCAGAACATTAACAAGATGCTATTGTTTTATATTTGAGAAATAAATAAATGCCCCATGGCCCTATACTCCTATGGATATGAACAAAATTCATTTCATTGATGAACATAGATGATCATACAATGTAGTAAGATACTTATTTTTATTACCTTATTAATAGTTATACTCTTAGTGGAATGGCAATGCCAAGTTCAAAATTGGTTGTGTTTCAAGGAAACAGAATTGAGCAATTCTCTAGCAAGGATAGTTGGGACAACAAACAAGGGGGAGAGGTCAAGATGGCTGGAGAAAAAAAAAGAAAAAGAATTTCACACTCATCAGGGTGTTATCTCTGGCATATTCTAATCCTTATTTTCAAAAGTTCCAATAGAAGTGTTCATGGACTTTTGGCATTATTTCCAGGAGTAGTTGCAGATTTTTCATCCAAGTGGATCATATTTTTTTTTATTCTTTCTGCTGCTTATAGCCATTGGCTTCTCCATTGAGGAAGAAATATTATCAGTAGTGATGTGTTGCATGTCTGGTTCAGCAAGTGGTTTCTCCATAGCATGAATTTGGCTACCTTCAATGCCTGAATTATCAGCAAAAGTTGACATTTCTGAGTCAACCTGGTATTTCTCATTTGAGTGAGCAAGTTGATCTTCCTCTATTATTTTCTGAAGTTGAGCATTCTCCCAATCCTCAAAAACAGTTATTCTGTTCATAGTTTCCCAAGTGTGGATAATTCTATCTGAGCCTGGCTGCCAAATAACATCACCTTCTTCTCTTTTCAGTATGAATTTGAATTGGATTGTCTTTCCAGCAGGTATATCCTGATTACATGAAAGTATAACAACATTTAGAAAACTTTCCATGAAACATATATTCATATTTTGAAAAGATAAAATTTCACCTGCTCTACAGTCCATATATTCCCCTCTGACCAGGTCATTGGTAATGCATTTGAAGGGTCCCATGAACCAAATATAGGATCATCCCCAACTATTTGAAATTGCTCCCCGAAATTACAATCCTGTTGTAACTGAAATTTGATGTGAATAATCTTTGGTTCATCTGCACAACAAATTTGCCTCTTTAGAATTTTATAGCTATAGAATATGCAGTAGAAAGAAAGATCCTAAAAGGGGGTTAGAATTTAGAACCCACTTGTTTGTTGAGCTTCAAGATCTACACTGTCCAAATCCACCTGCAATATATTATGCAAACCAAGATTGAATTCAATAGAATATACCAAAATCGTATAAGCACCCAATTTATTTAATATGTATATAACAATCATGTGACCATTTATAACAAGTTTCTCCAAATAATAGAAAAAACTGGTTAGTTTGATTCATATCCTCTGAAATTGTAAAAGGCAGTGGAAGGCCACAACCAGGACCCATCAATCATCATTAAAACAATTAAAATAATGGAAAAGCAAGCCAAAAAAAAATTAGGACCTGGGTTTTGGATAACACAGCATGAATTGGGTAAATGCCCTTGTTTTGTACAGGTTTCAGGAACCTAAAGTTGCAACCTTTTTTGTCATTTGAGGAAAAGAAAAATTGGGGTGTATTGGAAACATAAGCAGCATCTCTAGGAGAATAAGATCCTAGCCTGTCAACAATGGCCATAGAACAAGAGCTAGTGAGGGCTTCCATCACTTGATGGAGTGAAGCTTGGTCACAGTACAAGAGACAGACACAGAGCCACAGATACTCTTTGTTCCTTAATAGTTAGTTTATGTTGGACAAAGAATGCTGATGCATGATCTATCTAAATTTGATTGTGAATGTTGTTAAACATTGAATTGGGGTCCATTTTATAGTGGTGGGGACAGAGGAGTTTATGGTACTCGTATACTATGATAAAAATGGAACACGGATCCCATTGCACGTGGCTTGTGGAAAGGAGTCACTATGACTCCAAATTCCATTTTACCCGACGTATGAATCTCAACCAGTTTTGGTTGAGTGGTGCATATGGCTCGAAACAAGAACAACTTTGGGAATTTTTCTTCAGCAACTCTTTATATCATTTGACCTTTGTATTACGGATGGTTGTATATTTGGTCTTCTAAGACATGAAACTTTTGTTGGTTTGAGGTGTATATTAGAATGGAACAATGCAGTTGTTTTTTATTTTTATTTTTGAGATAAAATCATTCTATACATATATGATTAGTTTTCAAATAAATAGAGTTAATATATAATTTAGTCATTGAAAGTTTCACGTTATTTATTTTTAGTTTTGAAAATTTATCCGTGTACAAATTATACTATTATGGACTAAGAATGAATTCAAAGTATATTTCATCAAAAATAATATTGTAATTTCTCCTAATTCCCCTATTTTCTCTCTTCTTTTCTTCTCCTCTAATAATTTAATGAGATATGCTTTTTAATATGAAATAAGTGCAAGAATGTGTGAAAATAGAAAAAAATATTATAGGGAGAGGAAAAAAGTAAAAGAGAGAAAAAAATAAAAAATTTATTTCCAACAAAACATCTATTTAAAATTAAAGTGAGGGAAGTGAAACTATCAATTCTTTTTTTTGACTCTCATTTTATTTGAGATAAGTAATTTTGAACAATTGAAAAATATCTTGATTTTTCAACTCTCAAATAATCATTCAAGTAACTATTTCTTCCTTTAATTTCTTAAGTTTAGAATTTATTCCTAGATCGTGTAATAGAGTAGTGAATTCTTTATTTAAATTAGCATTTTCTCTACCTGGATAATGTTAGATTGGGGAAGTCCTTCCCAACATTGAGCATAGGATTGTTAAATCAACTCATTTACTCCCATTCAGCCTCGACCCACCTAGGTTAAGGCAAACCAGGTCATAAGACTAAAAAGCTTATTCACTAAAATCCCCACAAGGACAAAAAGCTCACAAAGTAGGCTAGCTATACCTGAATTTTTTTAACAACCCTCTTTTCCTAAGTGTATTTCTGGAGATTTCCGGAAATCAACTTTCAGAAGATAAATGATAAAAATTACTTCATGATTCAGTTTTTGAAAAAATTTTAACTTCCGGATGTTAAATTTCGGATTTACTTCCGGAATTTAACATCCAAAAGCTTCCAGAAAATTACTTCCGAAAGCTTGAATATTTTTTTAAAAAAATTTGCTTAGCGATGGGTTTAGAGATGAAAAAATTTCATCTCTAATCCCAAAAATTTAACAAAAATACAAAAAATGGGGGAGGAGGACGGGAAGGGGAGTAGGGAAAGGGGTAGGGTGTTATGGACGAGAAGGGGAGTGGGAAGGGGGTGGGGGTGCTAGGGAGGTGGGGAGGGGAATGGGAAGGGGGAGGGGGTAGGGGGCATGGGGTGCGGACGCTAGGGAAGGGATAGGTGTAGCTTAGGAAAGGGGTAGGGGTAGAGAGTGGGAATAACAAAATAGGGGTGCTAAAAGCAACCCCTTTCTTAAATTAACTAGTTAGGCCCACAGATCCACTCTAAGGGCAGTCTCTCCCTCTTCAGATATCCCACTTTTATTTTTTTCTAAATTTGATCGGAATAAATTATTAATAAATTAATATAAATTAACAAAAAGTATTGGAATGAGATGCTTGTCTATATCTAAATTTCTAAATAGTCTATAATTAAATTAATAGAAGCAAGTAGAAATAGAATGCATATTTCTAAACTGAAATTAAATTTGATAGAAATATAAAAAGTAGGATTATAGAGTGTATCACTCACTTTCACTCTATAATAATGGAAAATAGAAAGGAGATACAAGATAAAAGGAAATGCCACAACTTATTGTAGATCTAAATGCCATAAGAATTTACCTTCCAAGAATGCTTAGTATGGCTAATGTCTATGTACTAACCCAACATATGGATTATGGAAAGCCGAGAACACATATAAATTGGGACTAGAAGATATCTAATTGACCAGTGAGCCGTAATGATTTTCCTCTAGAGATAGAAATGTAAAATTGATTATCAACAAGAAGATATGGATGGTTATGTGTTGCAAAAATTAGTTAGACACACAATGAGCAAAAATTTGAGATTAAACAAGGTAGTCTTAAAATGTATTAGAAGTAATAAAACCTAAGTTTATTTTCTTTTAGATAGATAAAGGACATTTCTATTATGTCAGAATAAATAAAATGCTTTTGGAAATGAACTTCAAATTTTACAGTATTTGAGAAAAATAATCTATAAATCATCAAAACATGCATTTTATTGTTAAAAATCAAAATACAGATTATGCTTGCTAGTCTAATTAGTGATCTAATCGTCTGACCTCACCTGAAAAAAATGCCTGAAGATAATAAGAATATCTTAACAAATCAATATTGTGGTCAAAGAAGTAAAGCCCCACTATCATATGTTATAAAAAATGTTATATATTGTTGCAGGAAAAGCAGAAAAAAATGTCACATGTTAGCAAAATGCCATATTAGCAATAAGGATACTTATTCAATTTTGATATGACACTGATATTAGCAACAAAAGAAGGAACTATGAGATTTCTTCAATTGAGACAATGTTCTAGAATTTTAATTCCACTAATTTCTTATCAAATTACCATGACATACTTGACACAACCACATAAATATTGTTTGAAAAATACAACTATAGAGCTTAGATTGGACATCCACAACCACAATGGTCAAGAGTTATCTGCAATTGAGAGCAAGATTTGTAATCAGAATGGATCCAAATAATATCAACATATCAATACAATCAAATAAGGCTCAGTGAATTTGTTGTCGAGAATGATGAGGGTATGTATAGAAAGCAAAGGCAATATATACATGCTAATGTAATTAAAAGAGAGCCTTTAATTTGAATTAACTGCAATATATTCCTTCTATAGGAATACACAAATTGCAATTTACCATAACATAACTAGCTTATTTACGGTTCTAGGGAAAATGTCATAATGTTGAATCAGAGTCCCAAATATTTAAGCAAATCACAAAGAAAAAAATATTTTGTCTAAACAACATGCTTTTTGGTTTTTAGTTTGTGAAAGAATTATTTTAAAGTTCATGACAATAAAATCTGTAATATCACACCAGGTTCAAACAAGAAGATAGGATGAATTTTCAAACATCATGAATTTAAAAAATAATATGATAAGATTGTGTTTGGTAATGCATTTAAGCTAGATAAATTCTTTGTTGTGTAAAGCAGTGCATGAACATGTTTTTGAAGGTTATTCGACGCGTCAAGGGGATGTCCTAGTCTCACATCTTCAATATGCAAATGACACAATCATTGTGGGAGATGCTTCTTTGAATAATGTTTGGGCTATTAAATTTGTCTTATAACTATTTGAGCTAGCATATGAAGGTTAGTTTTTTTAAAAGTAAATTTATGGGCATTAACATTGATGGGAGGTGGTTGGAACTTATGGCTCAATTCCTAAATTGCAAAGTGATGTCTTTTCCTTGTTCTTATTTGGTACTACTTCTTGGTGGTAATCCCAAAAGAATGCAAACTCGGCAACCAGTAATTCAAAAGGTGCAAAAAAGATTGACTAAGTGGAAGAGCAAAGTGTTGTCCTTTGGTGGAAGACTTGTCCTCTTGAAGTTTTGTCCTTCAAAATGTCCTAGCCTATTTTCTTTCTTTTTTTCAAGGATCCAAAAGGTATTATCTCTCATCTTGAATCCTTATTTAAAAAATTTTCTTTGGGGAGGGGAAGATGAACATAAGAAAATAGCTTGGGTTGCTTGGGATGAGGTTTGTAAAGAAAAAAACATGGGGGGTTTGGGTTTGAGAGATTTGAGAGCTTTTAATCTAGCTCTTTCAGGAAAGTGGAGGTGGCGTCTTTAGTCAAGAGAGAAAGTTTGTGAAATAGTGTTAACCTTTATACATGGTGTGTTATATGTTTGTAAGGGTGGAGGGAGGGTACGGTTATTGGGTCTAGGTGGTGTGGTTTATGGAGCATTGACAAGTGTGATAATACAATTTATAATTAGCTTCCTATTATGCGTGTTAGAGTTATGGGGAATGGAAGAAATACGTCATTTTGGAGAGATTTGTGGTGCACTTCAATTCCTTTTTTTTTAGCAATATAGTGGGCTATTCTCTATTGCTAGAAATAAAGAAGTGCATATTCCTCATATGATTGTGAGAAATAAGGGAGGGGTTGGATGGGACTGGTGTTGGAGGAGGGGTCTATTTCAGTTGGAATTAGCCCAATTGTCTTTGTTAGTGATGGATTTAACCTTGATTCAATTTAATGACATGAATGTTGATTCTTGGCGTTGGACAACTGATTCAAGTGGCCTTTACTCAGTCAAATCACCTTATCGTGTTATTGTTAGTGACCAAATATATGCATATTTACATTGTTGGCTTTAATTGTCAGCGTCACCCTTAGGATTCGATGGGCTTAACATCCCAACCCATGGCGCCTCTAACGGGCGCAACCCCTTAAGCTAAATGCGGCTCTATCCCTTAAGGAAATAAAGTTGCGCCCTTGCTAACAGCTATAGCTTTTGGCCTGATGGTAAGCGCTTGATCCATAAAGTGGTATCAGAGCCAGGTCATGGGTTCGAATCCCCCGGCAGACACTGGGGGGGGAGATTGTTGGCTTTAATTGTCAGCGTCACCCTTAGGATTCGATGGGCTTAACATCCCAACCCATGGCACCTTTAACGGGCGCAGCCCCTTAAGCTAAATGCGGCTCTATCCCTTAAGGAAATAAAGTTGCGCCCTTGCTAACAGCTATAGCTTTTGGCCTGATGGTAAGCGCTTGATCCATAAAGAATTGTGAAGTCTATAAATCAGTTTAAGTATTTACAACATGATTATAAGGCTTAACATCTGTTAGTTTTAATGATTAACAAATAAGATTATATAAAGAACAAATAATACTATATAAAGAACAAATAAGATTATGTAAAAAACCAATGAGATTATATAAACAGGTTCTACTGAGAAAGGTATTTGTTTGTTAATTATGTTTCAGGATGGAATACTCTTTTGAAGAAGCAGAAGATTTTGTGAACAGAATCAGAATCAGAAGATCAGAATCAGAAGAACAAGAGTGCAGAATCTGAAGACGAATAATCCTTAACAGAGTTGAAGCAACTGAAGAATAGAAGTGAAGACTTGAAGAAGTGAAGACCTGAAGACTATCTGAAGAATTGAAGACTAGAAGACTATCTGAAGAATTGAAGAACCAAGAAGACTATTTGAAGAAATGAAGGCAGAAGATATATGAAGAAGTACAGATTCAACTATACACCTGTCTGAAGAACAACAATGAATTGAAGAAATGAATACAAGAAGAAAAAGAAGAAGAAGAAGAAGAAGATACAAGAAGAAGAAGAAGATACAAAGAAGAATGAAGCTACAATTCTATTATCATAAGGAAGAAGCCTTCTGAAGTTTCAACCAGTATGAAGAATTGAAGTTGTCTGAAGGACGCAACCCGTCTGAAGTATTGAAGCTGTCTGAAGCAACGAAGCTGTCTGAAAGACTTAAACTGTCTGAAGTGATCAACCTGTCTTAAGTGTTGAAGCTGTCTGAAGAGCCAAGCCCGTCTGAAGACTCGAACCCGTCTGAAGACTAAAACCTGTCTGAAGACTGGAACCCGTCTGAAGTTTGGAAGCCGTCTGAAGCTTTAGTAATGACGTGGCATCTTTGCTGAAACCTTGTGAGAAGACTTTTCTAAGTCTCTGCTGCTCGTACGTTTTGGAACACATTTGTGGCAACAAACACAGAGGCCTTTCCTGGTGCATTTAAATTTCATACACCACTGAGGAAACCTCTGCAACAGTTGCAGCAACGACGGTGGCAGCTTTACTGCAGCACCAACGTTGTACTATGTCAGAACTTTCAAGAAGCGTGTCTCACAACGGATTAAAAGAAGACTATTTGCTGTCTCTAAACGATAGCATTTCAACGAGACATTTCTTCATTTGTGCAATCTGGAACAGAGCAGAAGAAAAGCTCAGGAGACTAAGCAAAAGCAACAAAGAAGATGTTTGAATAAAATATATTCAATTCAACATCTTTATCTAAAATCTCAAAAGAGGAAGCTGCAAACAACGACTTTTGGTCAAGACATCTCATTCAAAGAAGTAATGGTGTCTGGAGCAAATGAAAAAGAAGTATATGAAGAATAAGCAAAAAAGGCAAATTCAACGGATACCTACTCGTATACACTCCCAAGAAAATCAGAGGAAATCTGAAGAAAGCAGTTGAACGCAGAAGAAAATCAAGAGAGAGAATTAGCAGAAGAAAGCAAGCAGATGCAAGCCGGACAAAACAGATAAAGGCAGATGCAAGCAGATGCAAGATAATGCAAGCTGGATAAAGCAGATGCAAGCTGGAGCAAGCAGATGCAAGCTGGATAAAACAGATGCAAGAAAGCAGAAGAATCCAAGAGAGAGAATACACATAATCATCACAATAGAGCTCATCAACAGAAGTGTCAGAACGAGAGTATTCTGAACACTCAATATGGTTAAGAAGAAGCAACCGTTTGAGAAGCTATTACACAACGGCTATATGAGCCACATCATCAAAAGCTCAACGGTATTATGACTTATCTTCAACGGCTATACTCAAGCAGAACATATAAATAGCCTCAAGAAAGAAGTTGAAGATGTTGTTGTTGATAACACAACCAGAGTGAAAGAGACGTTGGTCGGGCCAACCTGTTGTTGTGGTGTACAACCAAGTTGGTCAGAATGATCAACCAAGTTAGATCAATTGGGATTGTTTTTCAAGAAGGTTCTTGAAATCAATCAGCATAAAAATTGTTAACTAGGCTGAGTGTCTTACAGTTAACAAGAGTTGACACGAGCTTAAATACATCAGGAAGATGTCAACGACAATTGATCAGAGAGTTAGTTCTCAATCGGGCTACTGATCAGCTGGTCAGTTAGTTAGATTGTACAGTTGGTTTGTTGATCAAGTGAGTTGGTTGTCAGGAAGGCAATCATGCTGTACAAATGACTATCAAACCGGGTACGGTTTGAAGCTTTGAAGATACCTTGGTATTCCAATGATACGGGTGAGAATGTAGCCCATGGAAACCAATGGTTGGAGAATAAGGCTGGAGCTTAATTTCATATCTTAGTTAGCCTACTCTAAGAGGATGTATTCCTCATAGAAAAGACAGAGATTGTACTTAATTCAAACATTTGTATCACTGTCTATCCTTGAATTTAGTTTGTAATGAATGTATCCTGAGTATGTACTCAGTAATATCTATGTACAAGAAGAATCTGAGTTGAGAGGTTCTAGCGAACATCTAGCTTAGATTGAGTAGTAATACTCAACACTTAGTTAAGTGTCCGAGAGCCTGGAGAGGCTTGGTGGAAGAAAGAATACTCGTGGTAGAGCCTGGAGAGGCTTGATAGAAAAGAATACTTGTTGTGTTGGCCTGGAGAGGTTAACATGTGTATCTGTGGTTTCAGATAGTGGAACACATATGTGGCTGCAAGGGTCTGGAGGATTCGGAGTGGCACATATGTGTTGTTGTTATTGTTGTTGTGATTAAAGGCTAGTGGTGGTTTGCCACTAGGACTGGATGTAGCTCACGGGGTTTGTGGGTGAACCAGGATAAATTCTGTGTCTAAGTTTTCCTTCCCTTAATCTCTTTTACTTACAGTTTTCATATTTACGTTGGGGATTGAAAAGTACTTTTCATAACAAGCTTAACTCAAGGATTTCAATAAAACAAGTTTTCATACAAACATAACATTAAAACGTCTCTAGTGTAGGCTGAAGTATTATAGAAGAATATATTCAGAGGGATGTCTGAAATATCTGTCTGAAGTGAGCCCAACAGGAACTCAGTTCAGACACATGATATAGATGGTCTATGATCATCTAAAGTATTTCAGAAACAGTTCTGAAGGTACTCTTAGTAATATTCTTCAGAAGACACTAAGAGAAGTTTGTTTAAAATCAAAACAATCTTAAGTGTAAGAGAAAGTTTTTAATCTAAATCTTTCATATATTCCGCATGTATTTAAAATAACTCTGATCTTAAGATTGGTTTTGTACAATGATCACTTATGTGATTGTTTATTTTAAAGATTTCCAAAATTGTCTTAAAATGTCTAAAACACTATTCAACCCCCCCCTTCTAGTGTTGCCTGTGGTTCTAACAATTGGTATCAGAGCTCACCTTCGGGTTGAGCATCTAACAAATGCAGAAGGAGTAGATCCTTAGAAGATGGAAATCTCACCAAGCTGAAGCAACTCTGAAGAATGATAATGAGAATAGGAAAATCATTTTCCAATACTCATTATTCATAAGGCTAAAGCACAGGACGCAACAGGAAAAGGAAAGTGAATCTATCTCTAGATCACAAACGGGTAACACCTTTCCTATCTATATTTAAGTTATAATTTTAAATATAGTTATTAATCTGTTGCATGATTTGTTTTATTGAAATTGTGAAAAATATGACTACATGATATAATTGTTTCATGCTTTTAAATTGTGTTAAAATAAATCACTGCATGCTGTGTGTTTTACTATGTTTACTGTGTGAAATTTATGATTCACTTATTTAAATATATGTGTTGAAGAGTCACACATGCTTAGTAAAGTAATAAATGTGTTTTTAAATTAAGTAAATGTAGAGTCGTGTGTGTTAGTCATAACTGCTTTTGAAAATATGAAACGGCACGATGTGAATCATTGAATCATCAACCGGTTTCTCTCAATTAACACGATGCATATCTCTCCATAACTGCTTAGTGGACGGAACCGCTCCTTTCATGAAATGAAGCGACGCTTGATTGCCTATTTAAAGGATTGGAAGATCATCAGAAGAACCTCACAGTTTATTTCCTTCCAATTCATCTTAATCTATCTCAATGGCATCAAGATCAACTATCTCATGCTCTCAAAGTCTACGCAAGTATGATGAAAGAATTATTCCCACAAGGGGAGTAAATTTAAGCGACTTTGACAAAGAAGGACTAAAAATCTCTGAGTATTTCAAGGATGCTGGCTGGACTTCCTATCTTGAAGAGGCATCGTTCCCCTGGCATGAGCAGAGTGTTCTAGATTTCTGGAACAACTCAGAAGTGTTTCTTGAAGAGACAAGTGGTATAAACACTTCAGTAATGGGAATGCCTATCAGAGTGGACTTCAAGGTTCTGAAGGAAATCATTGGGGTTGAAGTAACCGGAAAACAATTCTCTTCAGAATGGGAAATCAATGATAGAGAGAAAGAGATGCATGATCAAATGTTATTTGGTCGCAGAACTCTTGAAACACCAGTTTGCTCAAACTTACTGGAAATTCTCAGAATTCTGCTGGCAATCATTAATTGTTGTATTCTACCCAAGAGGAAGGACACAATCATCATCTCTGATATGGAAAGATTCGTGCTGATACATCTCCTTCAAAGGAAAAGATTAAATCTTCCCAGAATCATCCTCTATCATATGATGAGAAGAAAATTAGAAGAAGTCAAAGTCTTTCCCCATGCTACACTGATTATGAAAATCCTTCAATATAAAGGATTTCCTATTGAAAGATTCTTTGACCAGGAGCCATCACCCTTGTTCACTATAAAGGAATATGAACATTCTAAGGGGATACCAGCAGAGATAAAAGAAGAACACAATTCTCCGTCATCAACTCAGAATCATATGGAGTCATCTGATTCTCTAAGAAATCATGGAGATTTAAGAGAAATTTTCAGAAGATGTAACATAAGGAAGTTGAATGAACGCATCGGACGGCTGGAAGAAACACTCAGATTCTATCAACGAGAACTTCAGATGCTGAAAACACGACAGGAGAAAGTCAGTGCCAATGAGAACAAACCTGTTGAAGATCAATGATACACTTGTGTTCTGATTTTTTTAAGTCTCTGTATCTATGTCTTTCTGTTTTGAGTCCATTTCACTTTCTATCTCTGTTTATGTGTTTCTCTTAATATTAACATTCTATGTGTTCTATTTGTTTTTCCTTTTGTGCATATTTAAGTCTATCAATAACATAACTCTATCCTTAATTGATTAACAAATGGTATTTCTAAAAGATAAATTTAATTAACTTAATAAGATAATTTCTAAATTTGATAAAATGTTATCTGTAATTTTAAAATACTTAATTTAATAATTAACAAATTACTACCGGGTGCTACTGAAAGGTATTTCTAGTTTATGTATGTTTCAGAAAAACAAGTTTTTGAAGATAATGTCAAGAAGATCTTCAGAATGAAATACCGTCTGAACGAATAAATCAATGTGACATCATCTAAAAGGATGGGTAGTGTGATAACGTCTCCATTGCTTGAACCTGTTCAGAAAGTTCAAAATGAACTCACTGAAACTGTGGGTTAACAATGTTTAGATGATTAACACTCTATACATCTAGCCTATCTCTATTTCTTAAGGAAAGGTTAAGATGATTGTTCCAAGATTCTCTGGGAGCACAAAAGACAAAAGCATACTGGAACGTGCAGACATCAAGCAACCTCAGATGAAGAAAAAGTCTTCAAGGCAAGAAGAATGTCAGATAACACCGCTTCATCCAGATAACAATAACCAGATTATGTGGTAACATCTCTCCATTACCTAATCTAAACTTTCATGATCTTATATTCAATGCATTGTCTTCTGAAAAGACGTGTTGTTTTAATAAGGAGGTCTCTTGGAACTATAACGTCTAATATCTTTAAAGGTCACGGCGTTTCACTTGTCTATCAATCAACGCACTCTTCCCAAGAAGGCGCTGTCAGTGTCATAATTAATTGCTCTTGTGTATATATTCTCAAATTTCTATTTGCTCTCTTCATCTCAAACCTCCAAATCTCTCTAGGAAATCTCCAAAAGATTTCTCACTTCCATCTCTCGAAATGTCTTCCTCTATCTTTCAAACTCAAACCATAGACTTTCAGAATCTCTCTAAGGTTGGTTATAATGTAACTGCCTTTTTCGAAGCCGCCGGATGGTTACCCTTCTTTGAAGCCATTGATAGTCAATGGCATGAAGAAAGTGTGTACCAATTCTGGAACACGCTATGTCTGGAAAACTCAGGAGAAGAGATCTGACTCAAAGCCCAAGTAATGAATCAAAAGATGGTTGTAACTACCAATATCCTTGAGAAAGCTCTAGGAGTAAAAGCTGAAGGAGAATTGTTCTCAACAGCGTGGAAAGATCTGTTTGAGGAACAGTTTAACCATATAATCTTCAATAGGCGAGGAATGAAAGTCATTCCCAAAGTTCTCTTCAATATTCTGAAATATTGTGTGATCCCACGTATTAAGGATAACCATAACCTTGAGATGGAGAGGTTCTGTGTTATCAATCTTTTGCAAAAGAAGAAGATTAATCTTCCGTGGATCATTCTTTTCGATATGGCAAGAAGAAAACTGGGAGATGCTACTATCCTACCTCACAATACTGTGATCATGAAGATTCTTATGGTAAACAATGTGTTCATTAGCCACCTGTACGATCATAGACATCCTGGTCTTCTTAAGGTAAATCATCGGAACACAGAGGAAACCGATGACATTCCTGAGATTCAAAGACTAAGGATGGAGAATGCTCAACTGCGTTGCAAGATAAAGAAGATAAGGAAGAATGTGCTCAAGATCTCTAATAATATCTAGTGTCTAACGAGCAATCTTATGGAAATTAGTTCCCTCTATCGTCTTTAAAACTTATCTGATGTCAGCTTAAGTGTCTCTGTTCTTCTGTCTCCATTATCTACTGTGTTTTCTTCTGTGAATTTAGTTGTTCTCTTTCAATCTCAAAATCTTCTTTGTTTAGTTTCTTTTATGCTTCATAACCTCTTGATAATTGCTTAACAAAATTTTAACTGAAACGAGAAATTCTTAAAAGATTGTAGAAAACTAATCAACTTAGGGGGAGAAACCTCAGTATTAAGAAGTAGATCTTTAAGTGTAACAAACTTAACAGGAGAAATATATCTGTCAAAACAATACATTATTTAACATTTGGTATAGGGTTACATTAACTTATAATATAAACCTTTTTAATTAATGACAAAAGGGGGAGAAATATAAACTAACAAAATACTAAAAAGAATGTAACAAAAAGGGAAATATATATGGAGATTATAGGAAGAAGAAATAAATAGCAAAGAAATATAAAAGAAGATAACAAACTAAGAGTTCTAATAATAAGTAAGAATAACAATAAGTCATAATAATAGGTATCTGAAGGGTTCTAATAACAATAGGTATCTGAAATCTTAACAAGAAAAATTTTAACAATCGTTTATCTAAAATTTCTGAAATATTAACAATAAACTTGTAACAGTTAGTTAATAAAAGATTTAACAACTGGAATTGATTAATTAAAGACTTAATTTTTTCAGAAGATATCTAAAAGAATCAATGCCTGTCTCAGGGGGAGTAATATAGATAGGGGGAGTAATAAAATTAATTATCTCTCATTTCTTTTTATACCTATTTTGTCAGTAATATATAATTTATTTGTCATCATTAAAAAGGGGGAGATTGTGAAGTCTATAAATCAGTTTAAGTATTTACAACATGATTATAAGACTTAAAATCCGTTAGTTTTAATGATTAACAAATAAGATTATATAAAGAACAAATAATACTATATAAAGAACAAATAAGATTATGTAAAGAACCAATGAGATTATATAAACAAGTTCTATTGAGAAAGGTATTTGTTTGTTAGTTATGTTTCAGGATGGAATACTCTTTTGAAGAAGAAGAAGATTTTGTGAACAGAATCAGAATCAGAAGATCAGAATCAGAAGAACAAGAGTGCAGAATCTGAAGAAGAATAATCCTTAACAGAGTTGAAGCAACTGAAGAATAGAAGTGAAGACTTGAAGAAGTGAAGACCTGAAGACTATCTGAAGAATTGAAGACTAGAAGACTATCTGAAGAATTGAAGAACCAAGAAGACTATCTGAAGAACTGAAGGCAAAAGATATATGAAGAAGTACAGATTCAACTATACACCTGTCTGAAGAACAACAATGAATTGAAGAAATGAATACAAGAAGAAAAAGAAGAAGAAGAAGAAGAAGATACAAAGAAGAATGAAGCTACAATTCTATTATCATAAGGAAGAAGCCTTCTGAAGTTTCAACCAGTATGAAGAATTGAAGTTGTCTGAAGGACGCAACCCGTCTGAAGTATTGAAGCTGTCTGAAGCAACGAAGCTGTCTGAAAGACTTAAACTGTCTGAAGTGATTTACCTGTCTTAAGTGTTGAAGCTGTCTGAAGAGCCAAACCCGTCTGAAGACTTGAACCCGTCTGAAGACTAAAACCTGTCTGAAGACTGTAACCCGTCTGAAGTTTGGAAGCCGTCTGAAGCTTTAGTAATGACGTGGCATCTTTACTGAAACCTTGCGAGAAGACTTTTCTAAGTCTCTGCTGCTCGTACGTTTTGGAACACATTTGTGGCAACAAACACAGAGGCCTTTCCTGGTGCATTTAAATTTCATACACCACTGAGGAAACCTCTGCAACAGTTGCAGCAACGACGGTGGCAGCTTTACTGCAGCACCAACGTTGTACTATGTCAGAACTTTCAAGAAGCGTGTCTCACAACGGATTAAAAGAAGACTATTTGCTGTCTCTAAACGATAGCATTTCAACGAGACATTTCTTCATTTGTGCAATCTGGAACAGAGCAGAAGAAAAGCTCAGGAGACTAAGCAAAAGCAACAAAGAAGATGTTTGAATAAAATATATTCAATTCAACATCTTTATCTAAAATCTCAAAAGAGGAAGCTGCAAACAACGACTTTTGGTCAAGACATCTCATTCAAAGAAGTAATGGTGTCTGAAGCAAATGAAAAAGACGTATATGAAGAATAAGAAAAAAAGGCAAATTCAACGGATACCTACTCGTATACACTCCCAAGAAAATCAGAGGAAATCTGAAGAAAGCAGTTGAACGCAGAAGAAAATCAAGAGAGAGAATTAGCAGAAGAAAGCAAGCAGATGCAAGCCGGACAAAACAGATAAAGGCAGATGCAAGCAGATGAAAGATAATGCAAGCTGGATAAAGCAGATGCAAGCTGGAGCAAGCAGATGCAAGCTGGATAAAACAGATGCAAGAAAGCAGAAGAATTCAAGAGAGAGAATACACATAATCATCACAACAGAGCTCATCAACAGAAGTGTCAGAACGAGAGTATTCTGAACACTCAATATGCTTAAGAAGAAGCAACCGTTTGAGAAGCTATTACACAACGGCTATATGAGCCACATCATCAAAAGCTCAACGGTATTATGACTTATCTTCAACGGCTATACTCAAGCAGAACATATAAATAGCCTCAAGAAAGAAGTTGAAGATGTTGTTGTTGATAACACAACCAGAGTGAAAGAGACGTTGGTCGGGCCAACCTGTTGTTGTGGTGTACAACCAAGTTGGTCAGAATGATCAACCAAGTTAGATCAATTGGGATTGTTTTTCAAGAAGGTTCTTGAAATCAATCAGCATGAAAATTGTTAACTAGGCTGAGTGTCTTACAGTTAACAAGAGTTGACACGAGCTTAAATACATCAGGAAGATGTCAACGACAATTGATCAGAGAGTTAGTTCTCAATCGGGCTACTGATGAGCTGGTCAGTTAGTTAGATTGTACAGTTGGTTTGTTGATCAAGTGAGTTGGTTGTCAGGAAGGCAATCATGCTGTACAAATGACTATCAAACCGTGTACGGTTTGAAGCTTTGAAGATACCTTGGTATTCCAATGATACGGGTGAGAATGTAGCCCATGGAAACCAATGGTTGGAGAATAAGGCTGGAGCTTAATTTCATATCTTAGTTAGCCTACTCTCAGAGGATGTATTCCTCATAGAAAAGGCAAGGATTGTACTTAATTCAAACATTTGTATCACTTTCTATCCTTGTATTTAGTTTGTAATGACTGTATCCTGAGTATGTACTCAGTAATCTCTATGTACAAGAAGAATCTGAGTTGAGAGGTTCTAGCGAACATCTAGCTTAGATTGAGTAGTAATACTCAACACTTAGTTAAGTGTCCGAGAGCCTGGAGAGGCTTGGTGGAAGAAAGAATACTCGTGGTAGAGCCTGGAGAGGCTTGATAGAAAAGAATACTTGTTGTGTTGGCCTGGAGAGGTTAACATGTGTATCTGTGGTTTCAGATAGTGGAACACATATGTGGCTGCAAGGGTCTGGAGGATTCGGAGTGGCACATATGTGTTGTTGTTATTGTTGTTGTGATTAAAGGCTAGTGGTGGTTTGCCACTAGGACTGGATGTAGCTCACGGGGTTTGTGGGTGAACCAGGATAAATTCTGTGTCTAAGTTTTCCTTCCCTTAATCTCTTTTACTTACAGTTTTCATATTTACGTTGGGGATTGAAAAGTACTTTTCATAACAAGCTTAACTCAAGGATTTCAATAAAACAAGTTTTCATACAAACATAACATTAAAACGTCTCTAGTGTAGGCTGAAGTATTATAGAAGAATATATTCAGAGGGATGTCTGAAATATCTGTCTGAAGTGAGCCCAACAGGAACTCAGTTCAGACACATGATATAGATGGTCTATGATCATCTAAAGTATTTCAGAAACAGTTCTGAAGGTACTCTTAGTAATATTCTTCAGAAGACACTAAGAGAAGTTTGTTTAAAATCAAAACAATCTTAAGTGTAAGAGAAAGTTTTTAATCTAAATCTTTCATATATTCCGCATGTATTTAAAATAACTCTGATCTTAAGATTGGTTTTGTACAATGATCACTTATGTGATTGTTTATTTTAAAGATTTCCAAAATTGTCTTAAAATGTCTAAAACACTATTCAACCTCGCCTTCTAGTGTTGCCTGTGGTTCTAACATACATAATCATAGGTTTTTGTGGTGTAAATTGGTTCATACTAAGGTATGTTGCTTTGATTGGAAGGTGCTACTGAATAGAATTCCATCAAGAGATAACCTAGTTAAAAGGAACATTCTTCAACTTGCTGATGTTGATTGCATTTGGTGTAGACAAGGAATGGAATATGCAAATCATATCTTCTTTGAATGCTCTTTTGCATTTCATACTTGGATGTTTTGCTTGGAGTGGTGTGGTTTTACTTATGGAGTCTATGACTGCCTAGAAATGAAGTTGTTTTTACAAATAATGTCTTATCTTGAGCTGATTTGTTAGATTTGATTAAATTGAGGTCTTGGAAGTGGTTAAAGGCTAAAGATAAATTATTCTGCTATGATTTTTATTCTCGGTTTGTCCACTTACAACACGCCCCGATTCTGGACTTTAACTTCATAGTTGAGATGCTAATGAGGCAGCATTTTGGACTGGTGTATGCTGGAGATTTTCTAGTTTCATTAGCAGGAGTTTATTATGTTCTATTTTGGATGGTTGGTATAAGCTCTCTTTTTGAAGATTTCAAAGTTGATGCTTTTTGCTGGTTTCTTAGGGTGCTTGTCGTTTGCAAATATTTGGAGTAATTTGAAGCAAATTTGATACTAATTATTGCTTGGTTCGATTAACACTGCCTTTGAAGTTTGGTGTCCTGGGTGGCTTTTGGCTTAATACATATTATATTCCTTTCCCTTATAGTATTGCTTTTGGCTTGGCATTAAATTATTGTAGTGATTGGCGTACCTTATTGTATTGGGATAATCACCTACACTTTGTTTGCTTGAATAGATTTTACAAGCGGTGGAAGCTACTAAGAGAGAAGTGTTGAAGAAAATTATACTTCCCTTGTTTGGGAGACGGTAGATTTTAGGGGAGAAAGACTAAAATAAACGGGGGACCACGAATTTTTTTTCTTCGCTTATTAGTAAAGATTTTGTTCAAAAGTTAGCACTTTATGTTCAACTCCCATATTACCCCTATAATGTCTAATACATGTGATTATTTTTCATTGCACACACAAATTCTTGTTTTGTACTACTATATTTTCTTTTTCTCTCTTGGTAGGTGTTTTCGAGCACACTTTCTTCCTTTCATAAAATAAATTTATATTTTGATTAGGTAGTAAATATTTATTTGTTTAAATTTTCCAAAAATGTTATATTATATTTCTATAATTATTATAAAATTTCCATTATGTATAATTTTTAAATAAAAATATATCTTTTATTGAAAAACTCAAACAGATTTAACATAAAATACAACAAAAAATATATAAAACAAACAACCTAAAGATATACTCCTCTCCCACTTCTTTTCTCTCCTCTCCCACTTCTTTCTATCCTACTTCTTTCTTTCCTACTCCTTCTCACTATCCAAACAAAATTACTGTTTGGAGACTTGACATTTTGGATCGATTTTTGTCCTTTGCTTTGTACTCATTGTTCATAGTAAACATCTTGGTATACTATGTTTTTCTATAGGTTGGAGTACTCCTTGTACTCACTCTTAATATAATTCTCTTCGTTTAGAACAAAAATTCAGCTAGATGAAAGTTGAAATTGGTAGTTAAAATTATTTCACCAGTGTTTGGTAAGGTAGTTTTTTTAGGTAGCTACTCGCTTTTTATTAGTATTTTTTGAAAAGCTACTTGAGGTATATGTTTAATAAAAGCTCCCTTTTCAGCTATCAACTGAAATTTTATTACAATTTTATCTCTTAACAACTCTCACTAATTATTATTTAATTAATGATGTCCTTATATGTCATTTAATTAACCATTTTTAGTTGGTCCAATAACTAGTTTTATCAAATATTTTCAATAAAATCAACGATCTTTTTTTAAGCTTTTCAGTTAGTTTTACCAAACACATTCTATAGATATGTAATATACCAAAAACCATAAGATATACAAACTTGTGGTATACAAAGAAAATTAACTATAGACTGAAAAAGTTATAAAATGGCATACTTGCACTCTACTTAGGAAAAAATACAAAGAAAACCAAAACAAGACGATTAGTGGGAAAAAAAAATAAGAGATCTTTTGGTTAATATAGCTATGTCGAATCCTTAAAAAAAACTATTACAATACATCAATAGTTTCTCTATTATAATTCTGGTTCAATAATTAAATGATAGCATTTTAACCCTATATAATTTTGTTTAATAACCTTAATTATAGTTTTTTATTTGCCAAGTAAAGAGAATTGTATTAAAAGGAAGTATAAGGGGTACTCTAACTCATATATAAAGTTACAAAAAAAGAAAAAGTTCAGAAGGTAGTAAAATGAAAACACATCAAAACCCAAAACACAATAACCAAGCCAAAGTGAAAGTCCAACAAAACACTTATACACATAAATATGCCAATGTTGCAATCAGAAGAAGTTGATAAAAAGCTAAGTTAAATCCAAGCAAGCAATGTGGGTCGAACCAAGCCAAAATTGAAGCGTTCATTTTGTATTCTAATACTCCAAGATAGTAATAATAGGTAAAAGATCCAAAAGGTCATGAAAAAACAACAATCTTCAAAAGGAGATTTCAACAGAGAGATCATGTAATGCCAAATGTATAACATATAACTCAACTAGAGCAAAATAATCCAATTCCTTCAAAAATTACTAACAAACTGCACAATCCAAAATACACCAAAAAGCCAACGATGAAGAAGTAGATTACTGAAACCATGTGAAAACAAAAAAGAATCAGCTCCAAGTCATATTCATAAGCAAAACCAAAACAAATATTATGTTCTGCAGTGATTGTGTAGCACCTTTTCCACATAGTACAAACAAATGAACACTAGGCCCCGAAAACGAACAATAGTAGAAGTGGAAAATATCAGCAGCAAGGTGTTAGCAACAAAATAGGCACAAGATGACAGTTGTCGAACCTGCACAAAATTATAATTATAATTCTCCGATCTGCAAACTACTTGTAGTAGAATGGTATAAACCGGGTTGGACCCTGAAGATCCACTCAAACATATCCTTCTTTGGGGGGATTTGATTGATTGGAATAAACTGAAGAAAATCAAAGATCAAGTTAAAAGCAAAGGTTGAATCAATTCAAGACAATATCAATCCAAGGAATTCATAGGCTATTTTCATGGTAAATCATTGGTTATTAATAACATGCATTCAAGAGATTAAATCTATCAACTTAGAATCATGTGGAACCCCTACAATGATCCCGGATTCACTACTGAAATAATTTTCAGAATTCAATTGATTAAGATTAACAAGATCAAATAACCATAAGATCTTATATTAGATCCAAATCAATTTTATAAACGGAACCCAATTAAAGTAAATAATTAAATGAACACCTTCAATTTAATTACTTACTCTATGCTTTTCAATCGTTGTATTATGATTAACCAATCAAGAGTACAACATACATCAATAACAAATTTCGTATACAAAACATGTTGACCAATCAAGCTTTGATAAAAGAAATATGGAATTGAAGCAAGTGGAGTAGAAAAGCAAGGTAGATGTAATTCAATAAGCATGTAAATGCAGATCAAACCTCAAAACCAAGATGAAAATAAGCTTGACTCCTTGAATTGAATAAAAACTTAGCCTTCCATGAAGACTTTACAAAAAGATGAACAAAAGTAAATGAAACTCTTAGTAATTTCTACTACAACTTGGATGCTCTTCTCCCTAGCAAGCCGGGGAAAAGATGCATTCCAAACATGACCACTCAGCCATGACTAAGCATGGTTTGTCCACAAATGGACTTATTGATCAATTACCTAATGCATTTGTCCATTACTTTGAATTATTCACCTACTCTAGCTATCATTCACCTACTTGTCTCCCACTTGCACCGAGCATATCATCCTCAAATTGGTGGAATCCAAGAGAGTTGTCTTCAGATGAAATCAAACTCTGGATATTAGCTTTCAAATGTCGTTGGGTTGAGCCCAAAAAGATTTTTCTAGCCCAAGTTATGGCCCAATCATTGAGTGTTGGTCAGGTTTTCATGTGATGTTGACTATTCGTCTTCCAAGCCCATTTTGACTTACTAGCCATCCGATTTAGCTCTTAGGTTATTCATCAAAGTTGTAGGGCTTTCTTTTATCTTTCCTACAATATAAAGAACATAATTTTTAGATGTCTAAAATTCAAGTTATGCTTGAAATACGAAAACAGTTTAATGCTGAAAAATGTAATTGAGCCCAATATGAACCTGAATTGGCATAATATGCTTATGAATTGTTAATTAAGCATAAAAGATGTATTAAAAGATTAAATTTGAGGGATGATTAATGTGTATAATTTGTATTTATCACAAGACAACTTGAACTGAACAAAAACCATATTTGAATACTCAATAGAATTATCAGTAAACCTCAGATTAGAATGTTAAGCCCCTAAAATTGAGACAAGCATCAGGGTGTGTTGACCAAGAAGAAAAAGAATAACAAAAGGATTGATCCTTTGCTTTAATCCACTTCCAACTCTAAAATTTATCTAGTTCCAAGATTTCACCCAGACTATACATCCGATTTGAAAAAATTAGTCTCATTTCTACCTAACCATAAACTCCAGGCCACAGATAACCAAATTACTGCCCACCGTAAATGTATGATATGAGAACAACTGGGAATACCCGAAAAATGTGCAAAGTGAAGGTGTGAACAATTATGACACACAGAGATGAAACCAAATCAATCCATACACAACATCCAAGTTTGATATGCAAAATGAAATTCAAAGAGAATATGTGATTCAGATTCAAAGCCAAGCCCACACCATACACAACTTGAGTCAGAATTTAGGAGAATGTTTCTTTTTACCAGATTCTGTTTTGATGGTATCATATCAAGCATAGCCTTCCATGCAAATGTTGAAACCTTAGATCGAACAAATTTACACCAGAGATACTTATGTAGTGGAAAGTCTACTTAAATAACATCATTAGCAATTGCTTTATATGTTGACTACACAGAATATTGTCCTCCATTTTCACCCTTCCAACACTAGTAATCATCTCTTGCTTCATGAATTTAGACGTCATTCAAATCCATCAATATTTCTGATAATTGTTGATATTCCCACTGAAACAAATTCTACCTCCAACACCAATTCCAATGATTTTCTTCATCTTTCATAATTACTATATCATCAATAGTAGCATCTTTGATATATGCAACCAAAATTAGTCGATCTATACCGCTCACACAAAGCACTTGGCCCACACCAACTATCTTTTCCAAAATGATGTATGTTTCCCATTCCCCACTATCCTAACACATCTACTAGAGAACTAATTACTTACAAGATTATCGCCATATTCAATCGAACATAAGTCAGACCACCACCTAGACTCGACCTCCCCTCTCTCTTCCTCCTCTCACCAAATACAACATATAAAGATGTGACCACCCTATCTCTCTCAAATATAAGCCTCCACCGCCACTTCTCTAATAAAGCAAAATTAAAAGCTCTCAAGTATCTAGTTCCCAAACCCCATTGTTTCTTTTCCTTACACATATCCTCCCAAGCCACACAGGGTAGTTTCCTATGCTCATTATCCCTCTCCCAAAGAATTTTTTTAAATAAAGATTCAAGATAAGAGATAATACCTTTTGGAGCCTTGAAGAAAAAAAGATAGTAGATCGAGATTGAGTGAATGACTGAATTTAGGAGGACAATTCGATCACCAAAGGACAATGTTCTTACTTTTCCACTGTGATAGCCTTTTTTGCACCTTCAAGATAGATAATAGGATCCCAAGTCTTCAATCTTTTTGGGTTTGCACCAATAGGTAACCCCAAATAAGTGAAATGAAAAGACCAAACTTTACAATTCAAGAATTGGGCCATAAATTCCAACCACCTAACTTCAACATCATATCCAACCACATACTTTTATGGAAGCTGACTTTAAGACCAGCCACCAATTCAAATAGCTACAACACAAAAATTTAATAGCCCATACATTGCTCAGAGAGAAATCACCCATAATAATTATATCATCAACATATTGAAGATGTGAGACTAGGACTTTTTCCCTTCCAACCAAATAACCATTTGTTTGTGGTGAAAAATTCAAATTCGAAAAGAATGAATTTAATCACTTTGATTCTACGAGCAATCTGGGGATTAGAATCAAATCCTCTTACGGGACTCTTTTAAAAAAGTAGGTTTATGTGTTCAAATGATCAAAAGAATGAATTTTCTGGAAACTTAGATTAAATGGTTCATAATTTCACCAATTAATTTTCTAAACGTTAGAAATCCAGAAACAATAAGTTCTAAAAAGATTTGATTTAGAATTTCATCAAAGAACTTAATTTCCATAAAATTTCTTGATTCAGAATTCTATCAAGTTTAAAACATGAGTTTTCAAAAACTGATTTTGAGAAACTTCAGTAAAAAGTTTTGAGTAAGAAATTGTACAAAAAATGAATTGCAAAATGTAAATTGCAGAATGTAAACAAAAGAAAAGAAAAATTGAATTGTAAGAACAATTGCATTAAGATAAATTTGGATGGGTTCATCACATACTGTTTTTCTCCTTGTAACCTGTTTGTCGCTGTGAGTTCGGACGTTAAGGTGTTTCAGAGAATTTGAGTGAGTGATTTTTCCAACCCTTATTACATTGTGGGTTCTAGTATTTATAGATTCCAATCCTAACGGCTAACTAATGCATGCTTAACACATCAGCAACCCTATGTGTTGGCAGCGTAGATGCTTGCCACGTTTCTGCTATCCAGAAAACTAATTACAAATTTTGAAAATCAACCACTAACTAGGTGACACTTGTCTTGATCTTCATAACTTCCAATAACTGTTTTCTTGATATCTTCTATCTTTTCAAAAAATGAGCCTTCTGTCTTTTCGAAAATGAATCTTCAGTTTTCTTCAGAATTCTTCTAAGTCTTCAAAGATGTGTCTTCGAATTTCTGCTTTCTGACTGTTTCGAATTCCTCTTTTGGAATTTCTATCTTCTAATTTCTTGAATTCTGCTGCTTTATTTTCGAAAATATTCTTTATCTTGACTCTGTACCTTTCAAGCTTTTCGAATTCAAAGATGTTGATTCGAATTTTGAATTTCTCTTTCTTTATGCTATGTGGCATATTTTCATTAGTCATTTCAAAGGTTGTGAAGACCACCGGCCACCTTCCTCTCATTTCACATGTGCTTTTTCTTATTGGACGTTACAGTGGCACATTAACGGCTCTTGGATCTTTTAACTCCTATAAATGGGAGCTCATTTCACACTTCATTCATTCAAACTTCTTCATTCTTCTCTTTTTCTCTTCTCTTCATCTTTTCGAAATCTCTTTATAGAATTTCTTCAAAGAATATGAAGAAGTTAATTTATTTGGCTGTTACGTTCAATCTAATCTGGAATGACTTCATTTTTTATAAGATTGACGTAATAGCCAAAGTTATTGGCTTTTTTAATCTTTCTCCTTGAAAGTTTTATATTGGATTGAACGTAATAGCCAAAATTATTCATTTTTTATTTTCCATGCTGACTTCGATCTTCCTCCTCAGGTGCAAGGAGCTTCTAGGTTTTATCAGACCTGTGCTGGATGAAAGAAGAAGAAAAGACATGGAAGACCAGAATGAAGTATTTAGTATACCTTAGGATAGTTTCTTTTCTAATATTTCAGGTGTTTAGGATAGTTTCCTATCTAAGTGTATTCCCAATGTATTCGAACAACATGTAATTCGAATTTTGGACTTAAAATAAAAGAATTGTCCTTTACCTGATTTGGAATACTTTTCATTTACATCTTTTTACATTTTCGAATTCACAATATATCTTCTCTTCCGAATTTCCAAAGTTTCTATATTAACTTTACTTCAAATATTTTCTAAGTTAATAAGATTTTCACTCAGAATTCAAAATAAGATCATATTGTTCTTCTTCTGGAAATTCGAAATGGCATTATTTGTCATCATTTGAGGAATTCGAAATAATTCAAAATCAAATCCTAACACCATTAAACAATTGTCATTGCACTGCTTAGTCCCCACTACATTGTCATCCAACCCAATCTTCTACTTCTATCTTACTAACCTCTTCCTTACTTGTACAATGTAGGCCCTTATCATTTTGATTTGAGGCCAAATCCTTTTCAAAGGGGAGGGCAAATTGCTTAAAGAGTCTGGAATTGGTACAACTTGGGTCAGTAAAGGGGCGCAAGGCCCATTCAAGGAGAGTTGACTTTCAAATTTGGGTCAACCTTGACCATGCCACTCATGGGTCAAAGCTACTTATTTCTTTTAATTAGATGTATTTTAATTTCCTAAATTAGAGTAATAACTAGTCATGGCCTCTAAACTCTAGTTTGATAGGATTTCCCTGCATTTGATTTTAATTGTAATTTCCCTCATACTTAGCATGAAATAAGCGCTACTTTGCTTGACTTTATGGGCTAAGTTGAAGTTTAGATAATTAGTTTAGGAGTCATGGGTTCAACACCCATGTTAGGAGATTTTTTTTATTCTTTTTATTTTCCTTCTATTTTTTGTCGCTCCTTTTCCTATAAAAGGGAGAGCTCTTTCACTTTATAAGGTTAATCAATGCTTTTAATCAAAGAGCTTAGGCTTATTTCCCTCCTCTTATGTGAGTTGAGAAGGCTTGGTGGTTCTTGATTAAACCATGATGGACCTTATCTAGTTCCATGACGATTCTTCACTAGACTTATATGCAGAAGGGGTTGCCTTCTCAGTGGCGTCTTCACCATCTTCACCCTCTTCCATTTTTCTACTTTTTTCTTTAAAAATATTTACACCTATTTTACTTCATTATGTGCACAATTGCTTCTATTTCTATTTGATGACCGAGTTCCTTGTCCAAATCTAGATCCACAACTTGTTTGTTATCATCTCGTGAATCAATGCTTCTCACTGATTCAGTTTGAAATTCAAAATTCATATTTTGTTTTTGAACCCCATCAACAACATCATCTCATCCATTACCATAAAGATAATCATCATCGGAAGAGACTTGTGTAGAATCAAACTGAGAATAAACATTTTGTCTTGTTGTCATAACTCTCCAAGGATCAATGAACGGGTCTTCAATAACACTAATTGAGAAAACAAAATCATTAATCTTTATTTTGAACAACCTATTAATGGACTCCAAGGAAGTGGTATAGATTAGGATCTGAGCTACATCCAGTCTGTTCTTCATTTTTGTAGTAAAATCAACACACACATATCTACCAAAATGAATTGCAAGTGACTGGAAGAATGTTTCTGACCAAGCATGCATCGATACACCCCAACATCTTATCCATGCATATCTACCCCTTGTAATTTCTTCTTGTCACCATGGTCTAATGGTAGTAAACCAATTTGAAAACATGGTTTCCAACTCCTTCAATAATTCCTCAAGATTTTCCCCTTCATGATATTGAATTAGGACCAAATCTCAACCCATTGGAGTAACCTTAACACTTTGAATTACTTCTGCAAGAATTTTTTCTTGTAACGTGAAGACTTCATCACTTTGATGAACCTGTCCAACAAAACATCTCTTTAACCATTCTATCTCCTCATCTGAAATATTGAAGTCCAGACCATTCCACCTCAAATCAGCTTTTGATATCTATTTTGTTTTTGGTTTCCACACTTTCTTGACAATACCCTTCACAACATCAATAAAAGACCGACCCTCCACCACACCTTTGTTGTATCCCCCATGTTGAAATTTCCTACCTCCTCCTAATTCCTTTTCACCTAAATCAGAAACTTTTTTACTCCTAAAGAATTGAGAAATATTTATTTGAAGTTTATAATCCCCAATCCATATCTTCAACTCTTCCTACAGGCGCAAAGGATCATAATTATTTTTTAATCTCACAAAACCCAATTGTTTGCCTCTCTTATCAAGCCTTTTTGGTATATACACATAAAAAACATGTACCCCACACTAAGAAGATTTTCCAAAGAGCCTTAACACCGTAATCTTATGGAAAATTAGTGAAGAAATACACAATACATTCATCATACCTTTTAACCTCTTGCTTGAGTTGCCGATCCCACACATTCCTAATTCCTTCATTGTCCTTTGGTTGTTGCATATCATCCTTTAAGATATCCAATCATGGTCGAAAAGGTTTCCTCCTTCTTGATCTCACTAAGGTCCATTGTCATTCTATCTCTCACCCATTCTTTCTATAGTGCACCCCCTAGCCTCTTAAAATGCAATGAGTTAATTTTTAACCTTAATTATAATTTTCAAATAAAGTGTATCAAATTAATTAATATTACATTAATTTGTAATAATAAATCAATCAAATTCAAAATGTTTAAAATTTATTTTGAATTCAATCAATCAATTTGAAAATTTATATTTACAAAATAAAAATAAAATATATTATAAATATACAATCATGTATTTAAAATTAGTAAAGTTCAATCAAATAAAAAATTTAATTAAATTAAAAATAATATAAAAGTTAAATTAATGTAAATGTGGAAATAATTAATATTATAGCTAGAGTTTAATTACTATACACTGTCAGTGTAAAATAAATTACATTGACATCCAATTATGTGTTACCACATCATTTAATAAATATGATACCTCAAGTATCATTAAACTTATTAAAAGATGTGACAACATGTATGTCAGTGTAAAACCTTTTTACACTAACAATGTATAATTATTAAATTCTTATAGCCAAGTGTAAAGTCCAAAATATTCAGATAATTTCAATAAAGATATAATTAACATTTTAAATAAGAATAGAGTCCTAAACGAGGAATTAATTTTAATGAAGATATAATAACATTCAATGACTCAATCAATAAATATATACTATTATGAATTTAATTTAATATTTAATGAAAATTAATTTATAGATAGAAATTTAAACAAAATTTATGTGATATATTCATATTGGAATTAAATCAACAAAATTTAAATATATCTTATTAATTCAATATAATAGTTATTATATATTAAATTCAAAACAATAAATATTAAATGAAAAAATCATTTAATTATACGTTAATCGATATTTGTAAACAAATATTAAATTGATTGAATATATGTGAATTGTAACTAAATAAATAAAATTTTAATATATCTAATTAATTCAATCACATATTTAATTAAATATTTAATTAATAAAAAGAATTCAAATATCTAAGTACATCAGATATGTATGTGTGTAAAAATATCGCACATAATATGATATGTTCAATATTTTTTTTTTACCATTATCCCATAAGCTTGCTTATTTTGCATAAATATAATATTTATCTAGATTATTCCTTAAACTTTACTGTGAAGATTGATAAGTATTCCATTATACAAATTTGCAGCTGATATATATATATGAATTCTTTTTATTAAATATCTTATTAAATATGTGATTGAATTAATTAGATATATTTAAATTTTATTTATTTAGTTACAATTCACATATATAACATAAATTTTATTTATTTTAGTCTTGAAATTTGACACCTGGTGTCAACATATTCTGACTATATATATATTTTATAACTATTCAATCTCATAATAATAAAATGAGCAAAAACTATCGTAATAATAATAATAATAATAATTTAAGGATTAATTTCAATAAAAATATTTGTTTTTACGGAACAATAAAAATAAAGTTGAAAGTGTACGTACATTTATAAAAATATATAACATTTATGGTAGTTTTATACACTTTTTAAGAGTAAACTGTCACTTTCGTCCTTGACTCTGTACACGTCTTTCACTTTGGTCCCTGAGATTTTGAAAACCATCCCGTAATCCCTGACTTTGACGTCCGTCTTTCACTTAGGTCCAAAACCCAAACGTCCGTTAAAGTAGGGACCAAAGTGAAAGACTTTTGGCAACTTCCCCAAATTTGTAGGGACCAAAGTGAAAGATTTTTTACAACTTCCCCAAATTTGGCCTTGCACAGAGTATACCAGTGGGTGCTTACCAGCAGATTCACCTCCACCACGTTTTCCTGTTCCTCCTTCTCTTTCAACAAAGGTAGCAAGTTTATACCCAACAGTAACATCAAGATAGAAATAAATTATTTCCACCAACCATGCTAAAGATCAAACCTGCCTGGCTTTTATAAGAAAAATATCTGCTTATTTTATAAGTTGTTATGACTCCAATTAAGATGCAATTGTGTCATATCTATCCTACAAAGGCTCTCTTCTATTTTAATATTACCTGATAACACATCGATAATTAATAATTACAAATTTACAATCACTATATAGAGGACCTTCTACACTATATATCCTAATGACAAAACCACCCATTCACAAGCCATGCATTTTTTGGGTAAAGTTCAACAAATCTTAGCTAATATGCAGTTGGTTGTTATGACAGATAGGTGCTGATAACAGTTGCTGGTTTGCTCCAATCAAACTCAGCAATGCCCAGAAATGTTAGCTCAAGCCTCCAATATAGAATACTTCCTAGCTCTCTATTGGGGAAACTTTTAATAAAAAACTGGACTAAATAAAGTTGATGGAGTTAAAAAGCCATTGTCCATTATCAGGAGAAGGTATTAAAGACGCATAAATAACTAGGAAATGGAAAGTCTTAATAGGGGGAAATCAAGACAAAAAATAGGATAAGGAAGAAAGAGCGCTAAAATATGAAGTTACAAACAAATTTGCAACTGTCAACAGAGGGGAAATCAACAAAGAAAATGCAAGCATAATGACGGTACCTGTCAAATTTGTATCCGTGCAGAAGAGATTCTGCAAGGATGGTCTTTGTTGATGTAGCCAAACAACCAAATAAGGCAGCACAAAATCCAAACATGTTAAAGCTAAGCTCTGTTACAGATGTTAGAAGAATCCCTCCAACAATGGTATAAGAGAAGGAGGAACCGGAAAATGTGGTGGAGGTGAATCTGTTGGCTCTGATAAGCACCCACTGGTATACTCTGTGCAAGGCCAAATTTGGGGAAGTTGTAAAAAATCTTTCACTTTGGTCCCTACAAATTTGGGGAAGTTGCCAAAAATCTTTCACTTTGGTCCCTACTTTAACGGACGTTTGGGTTTTGGACCTAAGTGAAAGACGGACGTCAAAGTCAGGGATTACGGGAAGGTTTTCAAAATCTTAGGGACCAAAGTGAAAGACGCGTACAAAGTCAGAGACGAAAGTGACAGTTTACTCCTTTTTTAAAGAATAATTATCATTAATTCTCTTCCTTTTTTTGTGTATAAGGAAGAGAATGATGTTTAAACCTTGGATCCCATCCTAAATTAGCCAAATCCCCACTAATGGGCCAATACATAATATTTATATAATACTATAAAGGGATGTTGTTTAAATAAATATTAATAAATAGGTATAATTTATAATTTATAATTAACAAAAATTAATAGAAGCACAGGAAAGTATACAAATAACTAAAATGAAAAACAAAAAAGTTACCCATTCATAAGTGATTTAGAAATAAGAATAAAAAGAATCGAGAGACATTGTAATTCAAACAAAAACTATTAGTAATTTCTTTTTTTTTGTTTAACCACAATCCGGTTCGAGTCGGGAACATCCACATCATGGTGATTGGTGAGACCAGCTCTCCCAGCGAGGATTTTTTCCATCCACAAGACTCGAACTCATTTTTTCCATCCACAAGACTCGAACTCGAGACCTTGCTTAAGGGGAATCAATCATGTACCACTTGAACCAACCCCCGTTGGTTATTAGTAATTTCTTTTAACTTATCTAAAAATAAACAAGTATATAGTTATCAACAAATCCGAACAAATAATATCTAATTCCTAAAAAATAAGATAAAATTTTAACACAATAAAAAAATAACCTAAATATTCCTAAAGATAATTATCTCCTTATTCCTTTGCCACGGTGTTTAGATCAATTTTTGCGTGACGAAGCCTTCTTTCCTCTTTATGAACAATATTCATGTGCTCTTCACGCCTTTGCACTGATGAAAATGTTTTGTCACATTCTGGACAACGTAGATTTTTGTTTCCACGTTGAAACCACGTTGTTGATGTGTCTTTATTATGAACTACCCTCATATGACGATGCAAAGCATTGACAGTTGAGAATGGTGCACCGCATTGGGAACACTGTGCTACATTTAACTTGTGAATAAGTGAATGGGCAGGCATATATTTGGCATTTTTTATCTTTTCACCACATACACCACATTTAGCGCCGCTGCTGCTTCCTCCTTCACTCATTGTGATCAACAATGTTTAAGCAATAAGGTAAACAAAAAAGAAAAGAAAAACAAATGTTTGCTGAGTGAATTAGACTTTATGAAAGGCAAAGGGAAAGTGAAATTATATATATATAGTTGGGTGAAGGTTATACATAATATATGTATACAACAAAATTTATTAAAATTAGATATATATCCTAGTTTCCTGTTATTTCTAATAGTGCTTCATTATTTCCTTGAATATTAATATTAATATATTTATGAAAATAAAGTTAGCATAGGTTAGAAATGATATTGCATTATTTCCTTATATATATGTTAATGAAAGAAAGAAAATATTAAAATAATATTGATAGGATATATTGTTGCATTATTTCTAAAATTTATTCAATCATTAATAATAATTTTCTCTCTCTTCCTATTTAAATTTTTAAATAATAATAAATGTTAATCTTAAATTTTGAAATTTATTAAGATTCAAAATCTTATCATATTTTTTCTATTTCAATCTTTTTAATATATAAATCTTTATTCTTATCTTTATATATTTAATTTTTTTTATCATATCTTATTATCAAATAATAATGTAAATTATATTCTAATAGTAAAATATAATATATTATTAGAATTTAAAATTAAAAATTATTCAAAATTATTTTTTATTTTTTAATTTTAAAAATATTAATTTATTATAAATTTATTTTTAATTAATAAAATATATATTTATTCGCGTATTACGCGAGTTAATATACTAGTTATATACATGTGTAAGTTGCATGAAGTGTTACACTATTGAATAATATTTTACTAAATAGATATTTATCTAATCTCACCGCTAAATTGAAATTTATTATTATATAAATAATATTTATTTTATATTGATAAAACATTATTTAAAATATTATTAAGATATTTTGAGATTAACGTCATATATTTTTAAAGGGTCCTTCTAGGGTGTTTCAAGTGAAACACCGGTGAAACACCTTTTTGACCTGCTATAATAGGTTAAGTTACCTGTTAACTTAAAATAATAAAATTAAATAAAATTGCTGAAAGGTACCTCATTAGAAAGGGTCTAATACACGAGAATGGATCCTCTCCATTTACTGGAAATTTCCAGTAGGAGAGAGATAGACTCATACCCATGTGTGGGTCATGTGGAACCCACACATGGATATGGGTCTATTTCTCTTTTACTAGAAATTTCCAGTACTCGAGAGAGCTTTAACCCCTAATACACTGTTTTTTTTTTTTTTTTTTTTGGTCTTTTTTAAGTCTCGCCTTCACGGAAGAAAATTGTAACCAATTGCTCATGAACTTCTTGGGTAGCCACTGTACTTAATTGGTGTTGATTGTGAAAATTGTCCCTTGTGCTGTTAAGCTTCCACCTTTTTAAACAAATGAAATTTTAATAGTGGGATGGCCATTTCGAGTCACAAACTGCAATACTGCATGATGGTAAATCTCAAAATGGGATGCCTAATTTTTTTCTTTTTCCTTTTTTCATTTTGTCAAAGAATGCCCAATTTAAGTCCTGCGATATCTTAATCCCACGCATGATGATAAATAATTTTTCAAGTTTTCCCAGGATATAAAACCTTGTGCTGTTATGATTGATGTAAGTCATATATTTATAATTTGTGAATCTTGATCTACCTTCACGGCTTATAGAAGAAAAAAGCTTATCACTTGTTCCCATCTCAGAAATGTTTTCTGTCAAAGAAGAATATAGTCATCAGAGTATATTCATAGAAGCAGGGACGGATGCAAGGGGCAAGCATTTGCCTTGCCCCCCTCACTATATTCCATATATACTACATATAAAAAATTAAAATATTATCAATATATATGTAATAATTGAAAACAAATTAAATAAAATGAGTATAATACATTTAATATTTATAATATATAATTAAATGTAAGATTAACTATTAAATATATTTAATAAGATATATTTAAATTTTATTAATTTAATTTCAATGTAAATATGTGACGTAAATTTTAACATAAATTTTGTTTAAATTTTTATCAATTCAGATTAAATTTTGATAAATATTAAAATAAATTCATGATAACAAATATTTATTGATTGATTTATTGAAATTTAGTTATATCTTCATTGAAATTAATTCAGTATTTAACACTCTACCCTTGATTGAACTGTTAATTATATTTTAATTGAAATTATTTTCACGTTTTGTACATATACTTCATTATATTGTTAATCATTTTCACATTTAATTGAATTAAATATTTTTTAACTTTTTAAATTAAAAACTATTTTTTTGATTTGATTTAAATTTATATTATTTATAATAAATGAATTAAATAGGAGTCCATCCTAAAATTTACCAAAGCTATACAAACCATACAGGGCACCAGAACGACTCCCAAATTCCCACCCTTAAACCAAAAAGTAATGCATAAATCAATGTTGCAAATAGTCAATCCAAGTTTCAAATAAAACAAAGTAACAAACCACAAAGAAAGGCATAAAACCGATGACATCACCAATAATGCATCCAAGGCAGAATTATTCTGGACAACACCCCAGAAAATATTGAATAACAGAGGCAGAACTGCATCAAAGATTGCAACTGTAGTTTAAGAAACAAGCTGCGAGAAACTTCCATGAAAAACCTCAAAACAAGTGGAATCACACATGACAACACAAGCAAAATTAAAGCTCACGTCCGAGACACAATTAAGTAGCAGAAGCTGAGAAAATAGTAGCAACAGATAACAGGAGCTCCATGTTAGCCAAGTGGAACTATCAACTGATTAGAGCCAATAATGAAATTTACCATAAACTAAAATTAAGACAAAAGGCCGCATTTAAAGCCCATGAAAAGAAAGAATAGGAAAATAATTTATCCTTGGACTGGATCCAACTCCAAGAGCAAATTTTAATAAACTCTAACATATAATTATGCATAATATACTTATCAGCAAGGCAAATATACCAAACAGTAGCCAACCATACAACTACCTATCTTGAACGGTCTTTACCCGTGCAATTTGGATACCAACAAAATGTGCTAAATTTTCAGAATAAGCATTATGAATTGCATTAGCTATACCAAACCAGTCCGAAACTAACATCCATATTTTTTATAAGCAAACTAACATTCTAAAAATAAGTGGGAGGTTGTCTCCATAGCTAAGCCACACCATACATAAATCCCAGTTGTAGCTTGAAAGATTCTCTTGATTAAATTCTATTTTGTTGATTATCTATTTAACATAGCTTTCCAAGAAAGACCGAAAAACATTAGAAGGTTCAAGTTTAGACCATATAAACTGGTGAAATACCATCGTTTACAATGGTTTTGTATTCTGATTTCACATAGTAAAATCCATCAGCAACTCATTTCCAACACCAATTGTCAGAATTACTTGGCTTTAGGAGCGTTAAATTTAATTCAGATAACAATTGCATCAACTGCTCTTTCTCCCATTGAAATAAACCTCTTCGTCGGCTCCAATTCAACACCCATAATCCATCCCTCAACAGCCCTCATATGAACAAGCAAGACATGTTTGTTAGTTTCAATACAATATAGTCTGTTATACTGCTCAGAGAGAGTATTTGAGCCACACCAAGTCTCCAACCAAAAAGATGTATTTTGCCCATCCCCTACTACCTTAACGCACCTACTAGTAAACCAATCATCTGTAACATTGTTAACACTGTCAATACTCCACAAACCCATGGACTCAACATATATAGATATTAACACCCTCCTCCAAAACCTATTAATCTCCACTAAAAACCTTAAAAGACCTTAAGCCTCAAATACCCAACCCACTATGCTTCTTTTCCCTACAGACATCCTCCCAAGTCACCTAAGCTACCCTATTTTGAGTATCATCCCCTCCCAAAAGAAAATTCCTAAACAAAGAATCAAGTTTTGAAATGATGTCTCGAAGCCTTGAAAAGGAAAGAAAGTAGATTAGAATGGAGTGAACGATAGATTTCAAGAGAATACTACGACCACCAAAGGACAAAGCTTTGCTTTTCCACTTAGAAAGTATTTGCTGCACCTTGAACAACACCGGTTCCCAAGTCTTCAAGCTTCTTGGATTGACACCAATAGGAAGACCTAAATAGAAAAATGGCAAAGATCCCACCTTGAAATTTAGAAACTGTGCCATCAAATCTAACATATGCTTGTCTACATTAACACCAAAGAGCTTACTTTTGCAGAAATTTACTTTAAAGCCTGCCACCAATTCAAAAAGTTGTAGAATAGCTTTAATAGCCAAAGTATTATGCAAGGAAGCTTCACACGTAATGATGGTATCATTTTCATACTGAAGGTGTGACACTAAAATGGAGTCTCTACCAATCTTATATCCATTGAAAATATTGTTGTCTATAGCTTTACACATCAACGCATTGAACCCCTCAACAACAATAAGAAACAAAACAAGAGGATAAATGATCCCCTTGTCTTAACCCCCTACTAATCCCAAATTCGTATGAAGGACTACTATTCAAAAGAATAGAAATCGTAGATATACACAAGCATTCAGTTATCCATTGTCTCTATTTCAGTGGAAATCCCATCCTTCTCATCACATATTGTAAGAACTCCTAGTTAACTGAGTTATATGCCTTCACAAAGTCAACTTTAAATAACAAACAACTTCTTTTTTCCCTTTTGATCTCCTCAATAACTTCATTGGCAATCACAATGGCATAAAAAATATACCCACCTTTAACAAAAGCAGTCTGACACTCAGAAATGACACTGCCAATCACCATTTGCAATCTATTTTCCAACACTTTGGCAACCACTTTATCACATACAACCAATTAATGAGATTGACATATATTCTTCCATTTTTTGTAGGTTATATGATTTTGGCACCAATACAATGAATGAGCTATTTGACCTTTTAATCAGCATGCCATTGGTATGAAATTCATGCAAAAGGGCCATAAAACCAGATTTCAAAACATCCCAAAAAAAAATAACAAAATTATAGTTAAAACCATCTAGGCCTGAACTTTTTGAACCTTCACAATCCCATATAGCTTCCCTCACTTCTTCTAAAAAGGGAAAAACCAACATATCAGGATCCATGTTAGACACATTTTTAAAATACACACCATTTAAACATGATATCCTCCAGACTACTCTTGATAATGCTCCTAAAAAGACCATAAATGTATCTTTGATTGTCGATGGTGTTGGATATCACATTATTTATCAATAAAGACTGAACCCCATTACACAATCTTCTCTTATTAATGCAACCATGAAAATATTTAGTATTTGCATCATCCTCTGCCAACCATCTCTGCCTTGATTTCTTAAATAACAAGTTATCTTTCAAAGCCAAGCAATGAGAGGCTTGAGCACGCCACTCTCTCATTTGATGGATTTCCTCATCCCCGAAAGGAAATTGTTCAGCCTTTAAGTCCAATACACGAGCACTAAGTCTTGCCTCAATAATTTTACTATCCAATTTCCCAAGTCATTCTGTGTTCCACACCCTCAACCTATTTTTCAACTCATTGAGCTTTTCTTTAAACATATAATTTGCTCTACCATCCACCAATATTTCCTTTTATTGTATCTTAACAAAGTCAACGTAGACCGACAACAATTAAAGACCTTAAATGGTTTTGATCCCTAATTAATATCCTCAGTTTTAAACAAAATTGCACAATGATCTGAGAGACCTCTTTGAAGACCCAATTGGGAAGTATTTTGCCACTGTAACAACCTTCTATGTGAAACCAACAACCTGTCTAACTTTCTTATATAAGATCTATCAACTTTATACCATGTGTACTTTCTCCAAATCAAGTGAAGATTAACTAATTCAACCTCTTAACTAAAGCCAACAAAACACCACATATCTTCCAATCTAGAGAAGGTAGACGCCCCTTTTTTTAAAACTTAGATTTAACAACATCAAAGTCCCATGCAATACACCAAAAATCTCCTCCACGCCATCTTTTGATATCCAGTAACTTCTATAAGGTCCAAGAATCCTCTTATGGTGTTTTCATAATGACAAGCTCTCAAAATACACTTAGTATAATTCTGATTAATAGAACTAATGATTTCAATTGAGATTGTCCTAAGAAGAAATAGATAAAAGGTTCCAGAAGATCTCATTTAGAAGAAACAAAAGGACTGTGTTTAGAAGAAAGAGTTTATCCCTATCTAATTCTCTCAAAGGATCAATCTGCAATATCAAAAGTTGAATGCTCATTTAAAGCAATGAAATAATTATAAAAGAAAGCAATAAAGCTGTTGAGAAAACTTATGACAAGTTGTTATCAACTCCTGAGAACATGCACTCTGTCAGTAGAAGCCTTCTGAACAGAAAATGCTGCTCTTCAAGGTTCTACCATGTAGTTTTATTCACAAATAAATAACATCCCTCTCAATACAAAAGAATATAAGAAATCTTTCAAGAAGAACGAGGAAGTAAAGTTGCTGAAAGGATTTCAAAAGCATTCTTCTCTGACAGCAAGGGCACTAGAAGAAGCAGATTATCTTGGTCCATCAATTTATGATTTCCTTGAGGATACAAGCTTCAATAATTAAATATATACAAATTCCCTACATCTATGAAAGTCTCAAGATCCTTTCCAGAAGAAGGAAACTTAATTTGAAAAGGAATCCTAAGTTGTAGAAGATGCGCTCTCCAGAAGATTTGACCAGTCAAACTGATGAAAGATAAACAATTTTACATGAAAGTGACAACTCTTACTTTAACAGCTGGAGGTTTAACCTCTTCTCCAAGGCACTCCAACGACTAGAAACCTGATCTTTCCTATAAAAAGGAGCTCTCTCTTCATTATGATATACATAGCACCAAAAGAAGCAAACAATGCCTCAAAATTACCATCTCTACCTTCTGGAAGAATTTCTCTCTCTACAAAACTCTTAGACCTTGTGTCAAATAGTCCAGAAAGTGTGAAAGAGAGAGTGTTGGCTCAATAATTTTCTGTTGTGCTAACTCTGCTATAATTCTGAGCCTTGTACAATTGTAATCTATCATTTCCATCTTCTGTAAACTCTCAAGAACAACATAAAAGTATCTGTTCTTCTTGAGAAATTATTACCTGTATCTGCAAGTTTCTGTGAGCATAGAATTGGATACAGATACCTTGTGTAATTCCTGCAAAGGCTGCAAAAGAAATTTGTATACATTCTGGGCCTGTAAAGGCTGCAGAAGAATATTGTGGTGAGCCTGAAGAGGCTGCAGAAGAATACTAGTGGTAAGGAGTACCCAAGAAGCTTATGTAACAAAGTTGACTCAGTGAAAATCCTACTGAAAGTAGGGTCTGGACGTAGCCTCAAGGTTAAGAGGTGAACCAGTATAAAACTGTGTTTGCATTTTCTCTTCTCTTACCCTTCTTATAGTTTATTCCTTATATTGATTTTGTCTATCACTTCATCTGCATAAAAGTATTTTGAAATCTACCTAATACCTAAGTAAGTGATACTTCAAAGTTCCATTAAAGAAGGAACAATATTTTTTGCATACTATACACTGCCATAAGCTAATCATCTTTCAATTCACTTTAAACATCTAATATTCAGCCAAGTAATACTTGAGCATAAAAATATTAGAAGTTGCAGAAATTTAAAAGACATCACAATTCAACCCTCGTCTTGTGATTGCAATATTTATTTCAACTTCAACCGCAACTCCTTCACACCCGATGATTCACAAGGAGCATAAACATTGACGATATAACAAAAAAGATTTTCTCCCCACCCACCACCCAAAAACATAATGAAATGAGAATCGATAAAAGTTCCATACAATCTGAATTTGGATTTATACCACACAGATAACATACCCCTTGACATCCCCTCTGAAACTATAAAGGTCCAATCAAAATCATCACAATCTACATAAAGAAGCACAAAATCTATCATCAACATGTTCCTTTTTTGTCTCCTTGATGCAAATAAAGTCCACTTACTCAACCAACATCAATTTCCTTATCTCCATTTTTTAACCTCCCCCAAATCCTCTAATATTAATATAGAAGCAATTATCATAGGTACAATAAGACATGTATACTTCCGCCACTTCGTGACACACTCAAACAACCTCCTTTACACCCCTTCCTATGGCTTCCCAGTCTATATTTTGCATCCATGCTAATCTGTCAATAATATCATGATCATCTTCAAAATTAGAAACCCCTAATTCCTTCCCAATCCTCTAAACCTCCTCTACTACCTCATGAGCACTATGAGTTAGAGACTTAGAGACATTTACAAACTCCAAGTCAGAGTCGTGTACCTTAAAAGAGGTAACAACATGCTTCTTAGGTAGGGATGGCAATGGGTACCCTTTGGGCAGGGTACCATAATGTCCGTCCCCGTACCCGCGTTTTAAAAAAACCCGTACCCGCGTGGGCAGTAACTTTAGTGTCCGTCCCCATACCCGCTTGACACCTATATGCCTGTACCCGCGCCCGTTACCTGCACTTTTATTAAGTAAAAAAATAGAATAAACCATCATTTTCGTCCTCGAAGTATCACTCTCTCTCCTATTTAGTCCCTAAAGTAAACAAAAACAAAAGTTAGTCCTCGAACTTTCAAATATCCATCACATTAGTCCTCCAACAGGGACCAATGTAACAGGATAATGTAAAAGTTGGAGGACTAATGTAATGGATATTTAAAAGTTTGAGGACTACATATGTAATTAATTTAGTTTAGGAACTAATTAGGAAAGAGAAGACTAGTTCGAGGACGAATTTGAGGGTTTATTAAAAAAATTAACAACTTACTAAAAAAATGCTAATTTAAGAAAACTATATCTCAATTGAAAAAGTTACTCGAAGATCGTCCAAACATAATTTTTTAAATATAAGTGATACAACAATTTAATTACATTTAAACACAATATATTAATGTTCTAAAACACAACAAATGATCTAAAGTTCAAAATTTTTATTAAACATTACAATATACTTTCACGTCACATTATTTTATAAACTTGGATATCATGTGTTAGAATTCTTCAAGATCTGTAAAAGATGATTATTAACACAAATTAGTCATATATTATAAAGTAAAAAAATACAAAAAGATAGTTATAAAAATATATTTTTAATTTATAATATATTATATATATCAATTTTAAATATATGTATAAATTAGATATTTTAATAAAATTAATATATCCATATATATAATTATATATGATATTATTTATTAGATAATTATATATATATGAGTGCAGGTATGGGGCGGGTTGGGCATCAAAGTGCCTGTACATGTGTTCGTCCCCAGGAAAAAATGTGGGCTATTGCCCGTACCCACGCATATACCCACTTTGCGGGTTTTTACCCTGCTCATTAAGGATAATTTTTATGGGTACTCATAGAGCTTGGCCTCAATTGCCATCCCTATTCTTAGGCCTGCAATTCCCCTCCTCTTTTTTGAATGTACAATATTTCTAATGATGTAGTTCTTGAGCTAAGAACACAAATTGTTTATATCATTGACAACATCCACCATTAAAATTGGCACCTCACTGATAAACCGTTATTTTATATATTTATTTTGGGTAATTAAGTGAGTTATTTGACATTTATGGTCATTATTATTTGATATCTCACTTATTTTCCTTTATTTTGTCACAGAAATAAAAAAAGGAGATTTGATTAGATAAAGGAGAATCTTTAGTGATATTTGGTCAAGAAAAGTAGATTTGATGAAATAAAAGAAGATTTGGTGAGATAAAATCTTCAAAGATTTGGTCAAGAAAAAGAGATACTTGCAACTCTTATAAATAACATGTATGAGAATCATCAATGATCTCACTAATCGATTCATCCTCTTACTCTCTCATCCTCTCAAGGTTCTTCAAGAGTGGTGTATAATAAAGATTTAGGAAACTCTTGAAGTGAAGCAATTCTGTCAAAGGAGTTTTTCTCTTTTAGTTTTTCCTAGTAGTTATAGATTTCTTAGGAATTTTAGTTTTGGTTGATTTACATTTTATTATAAGTAACTAATTACCTAGCCAAGGGGTTATGGTGGATCTTAAGTTGTGAACCTGATTTGAACCCGTTTTCCCTTTATAAGTTATTGTTTTCTTTTATAATTGTGTTGTTCTTATTGTTTTATTTATCAAGACTTGATCACCCTTGGTAAATCTTAGTTAGTTGGGTTATAGGCGATCGTACCATTCTCAATTAATGGATCTATAAGGTAAATTGGATCTAGGTTTTATATGATAATTCTTAATCCTAGGTTTCCAATCAGTTAATGGATTAACAAACTTATTGGTTCTTTATGATTTTCTTAATTCATTATCTTGCATGATCATTGGGGATAGTGTTTTAAGGGAAAGATTATCAATATTTCATGATCATTGGGTATTGATAGTATTAGAATAAGTGATTGGTAATTAGCTTGACATAATTTATAAGGGAAAATTGGGGGAAAACCTAGTAAGCACTTAAGTGAAACCAAATGTCCTTGACACTTACATAACTGAATCCTAATCGTAATTGTTTGCTGCCTTGTTTAACTTTCTTTCTCTCTTTTCTCATTTAATTATTATTTTTTCTCAATCAACAATTCAAATCTTAATATTTCTTTCTTAAAGATTTAATTTAATTTAATATTGTTAATTAATCTCTGTGGGACGGTACTTGAGGTTTTAAATACTCCATTTTACTCTAATCGACAGGTACACTGTTGAGTCTTAGAATTAGTTAAAGTAATTGCAATTAGATTGAAGACTCATTATTCATAGTTTTAATGATTAACAAATTAGATTATATAAGAAACATGTTCTACTGAGAAAGATATTATCTTTTGTATTTCAGAAACCCTGAAGAAGCAATTCTCAGAAGAAACTCAACCTGCCGAACCAGAAGAAGAAGAATGGAGCAGGAACCAGAAGAGGAAGAACGAGACAAGAAGAAGAAGGCCATCAGAGAAATGAAGAATGAATTTCTGGATGAGCAAGTTACCGAAGAAAAGAAGAGCTACTAGAAGAAGAACTCAAGAGAAAATGAAGAATTAATTTCTGTTTGAAGCAAGAAGCTAAAGTAAAGATAAAACTTAACACTCAAGGAAGAACGAAGAAAAAGAAAGCAGCAACCATCCGAAGAAGAAGCAATCTGCTGAAGAAAGGAATTCACTGAAGAAGTCTCCACATTGAAGAATTGATGGAGCTAATCAACCTTCTGAAAGTATGTGCGCAATGAAGATTGAACCTGCTGAACACATACTCACTGATGACGTGGCATTTCAAACCCTCTGAAGAAGAAGAAGCCAAAGACGTCATGCTACTCTTCGAAGACTTGTGAGTCAATCTGAACGTTGCGTTAAAAGACTCAAGTCTCAGCAAAAGGAAAAGGTGAAGCTGAAATTGTGCAAGAAAAATAAAAGCCTTCGGGCATAGCTTCAGTTCCCGACATGAAAGAAGAAGCCTACTGCAGAAAAGCAAATAGAGGTCAGAGATAGAGTCAACGCTGCTGCAACACCTACTCTGTACTTTCTCTGCAATACGCTATCAGAGGCGTGCGCCTCAAGTGAGAAGAAAAGCAGAACTCACAACGGGACAAAGGAGAAGTCTAACGGATCGTAGCATCCTACCTCCTTATACTCACAGAGAAGAGAAAGAAGAAGACAAAGAAGAGAGATGAATTTCAACCTGCTGAAAATCAAAGAATATCTCTCAAGCAAAAAGCAAAGACTAAGAGCCTATCTGCTATGTGTCAGAACTAATCCATCTGCACACCTAATTTGCTTAAGATCAGAAGCTACCGAAAGAGAAATTATTTCACAACGGCTCTTAGAGCATTAATCATTTCTTCTTAATGGTAAAATTGAGCAATCTTCAACAGCTATATTTCCAGAATATATAAATAGCCTCAAGGAAGACTTTGAAGATGTCGGCCAAATTTCCAAAGATTCATTCACAAGGTGTCGACCAAAATGGGCAGCCATGAATTCCTAAACTCTATATGTTAAACCATGGCATTTATCAAGCCCACAGAAGAGATTGGCCAAGCTCAACACAAATTATATCCAGCTAACCTTCTAAACCTACAGAGATGAATTAGAGCTTAGATTTATACACTTGTATCTCTGTATAGTCTTGTACTTAGAATTTACCCATTGTATTCTGAGTAGTACTCAGTAACCCTTTATTACAAGAAGAACCAAAGCTTAAGTTTCTTAAAAACCTAACCTGCACTTTATGTTGTAAACACTTTATGTGTCTGAGAGCCTGGAGAGGCTTGGTGGAATAAAGAATACTTGTTTGATCCTGGAGAGGCTTGACTGTAAAAGAATACTCGTTGAGCCTGGAGAGGTGATAAGTGAAAAATATATGATAAATTAGAGTACTTTTTAGTTCACTTATCAAGGATAAAATGGTATTTTTGCCCCAAATATATCCCTTTTTATCAAATATTAGATAAATTGTATTTATTAGTCTTGAATTTGAATTTGATGCTATTTTAATATAAATTGTGCTGAATTTTACAGATTATTGCAAAGATTTGATATGGAGAGAAGATAACATTAAATAGGGGAGATATCTGCAAGATTTGAAGTTTAATTAAGGACAATTAATGAAGATTTGAAGTCTATTTGAGACCAATTAATGAAGATATCACTGCCAATTAAACAAGGATTCTACAGACAACCTTCCCAATTAAATTCAAGATGCTCAATAAATGCAAGATTTCATCAAGAAAAGGGAAACAAGGAAAGACAATCAACCAAAACCAGTCTCGGGGAGAAATCAAGTTAAAAAGAAAAAGATCGAAGCTGTGCAACTCGCGTTGCTCGCTTCAACTTGAGCTGTAGCGCAGGGTGAAGCGCAACAATCTGACTTCTGCGCTACAAGCTGCGCTGTAGCGCAGGGTGAAGCGCAGAACACGTAACTCTTGCCTTGTTGCCGTTTGTACATAGATTTCTTCCCAATTTTCTTTTGTCTTTCCTTAGCCTATAAATAGGACCTTCTTGCACCAGATCAAGGTGTGTAGGATCAGTGTAATTTTAGAATAATTTCATTGATAATGCACCACTTTTACTTTTAGAATAGGAGAGGCGGAGCGCTGTACGAGGATTAAAGAAGGTGACAGATTCTTCGATGGTTTATATGGCTACCATGAGTAGCTAACTCTCCAGTAGGATTGAATATAGTTGATTCTATCCCTAAGTGTATGTAAACTCTATTTATTATTTATGATTCCCTATCTGTAATATTCAGTACCTTTATTCTGTGCTTAATTCTTAACTTCCACGCGTGCGCCGGAGTTATAGGCTAGCGTCTATGACATAACGTGGATAGAGACTTCCGGCTAGGAGTGAGGATGAGGGGGCCTAGAAATAGGGAACTCAAAATCTGATTGTTAAAGGTACTCGGTAACCAGTGACAGGAACATAGTCGTAGTCTAGTGATTGACGGGTAGTGTGAGTGCCCTAATGAAGAGCGTCTACAGGATATGCATGGTTTTATCGATAGTAATTCAAACAAACAGAACTAATTAAGAGCTTAATGACCTGAGGGTAATTTATCGCTTGGGAGAGCCCGCATGGATTATCTTTGAGTGGTAGGCTGCTGGTAACTCGGGATTTTATCAATTTAGTTTGGCTAAGGTATTACATGAATCATAGTCATAGATAATAAATAGTTTTTACATACACGAAGGGTGCGATGATACGAAGTTCAATCCTAATCCAAGTAAAGTGCTTCCAACTCCACCTTTCTATTGCTTTTGATTATTACTCTGCAATTTATATTCTGCATCATTATTCTCATAAATCCGTTATTTCCCCTTGATAATTAGATCACGAGTACACGCGAATTGACTGTTCCTTGTGGATACGATATCTTACTTACTATTATACTGCTGGATTTTTGGTTTGCTTGCCAGAATTCCATCAAGTATTTTTGGCGCCGTTGCCGGGGAACAGTTTTCAATTCGTGTAGACCTGTTTGGTCTAGTTATCAAGTCATATTTATCTTAGGATTTATTTTATTTATTCTTCTTATTATTTTAGAACTTATTATTATTTAGGAAATTTATAGTTTTTCTATTTTTATTAATTTTCTTCCACACTTACCTTTTTCAAGGTTTCTTGTTTATGTTTTTGAGAGGCCAGGTGTCCCCCAATCAATTACAATTCGACCCGGAAATAGAGAGGACATCTAGGAGGAACAGAGGAAGAAACGGGAGAAGGAGAAGAAGGATAATTGTAGAAGAACCCAAAAACATGGTTGAGGAAACTCCAAAAAGGACTCTAGGAGATTATGTCACTCATTAAGGACCACATCACTTCTCAAGCATTGTGCTACCTATAAACGCAAGAGCTTTAGAGTTGAAAACTGCTCACCTCAACCTCATTAGTGCACATCAATTCGCTGGATTGGATCACGAAGATCCAAATACTCATCTCTCGAATTTTATGAATTAATTGGCACTATGGGATTCGAGGAAGGTAATCTAGAATCTGTTTACTTACGCTTGTTTCCTTTCTCTTTGATAGGTAAGGCTAAAGAATGGCTGCAATCACACCCAAATCAAAGTTTAACCAGTTGGGGTGTGGTTAAGGATAAATTTTTAACAAGATTCTTCCCACCCGAGAAGCATATTCAAGCCAAAATAGATATTTCTACATCCAGACAAGGGATGGATGAGCCACTATGTGAAGCATGGGAAAGATAGAAGTCTTTGTTGCACAAATGTCCCAATCATGGCTATGACGATATAGCCCAACTCAACATATTCTGCAAGGGACTGCGATCAGACTCAAGGTCATTCATAGATGTTGCAGCAGGAGGAACTATCTTATCTGTAGATGTTGATCGAGCAATAGCTATCATTGATAATTTTGCACAAAATGATCAACAAGCTCAATATGGAAGACAACCTGCTTAATTACCAAAGAAAGGGGTGCTGGAACTCAATCAAAGTGATGCTCTCTTGGCCGAGAACAAGCTCATTAAAAGACAAATAGAGGCACTCACGGAGACGTTAAAGTCACTCCCTCAACAATTAAAAGCTGTCTTCTCACCACCTATCCAAACCCCACCATTGATTTGCGATTTTTGTGGAGGTGACCATCCTAATGGTCAATGTGCTAATCAAGGAATGCAACCAGAGCAAGTCAATTTCATGGGAAACCAAGGGAGGCAAGGTAATTTCTCCAATAATAATAACCAGTACTCACAAGGATGGAGGAACAACCAAACCAACTCTGGTTGGGGTCAGAATGGAGGATCTAGACAAACACCTTATCAGCAGCAGCCTTCAACCTATGGCAAATTAAACAGTTTGGAAGGAAAGATTGATAGTCTCGTACAAGGATTTGATGGATTCAAGAAGAATACAGAGGCACCAATCAAGACTTTAGAGAACCAAGTGGGTCAGTTAGCAAATGAAATGGCAGAACACAAGCAACATCACTTCTCAGCTGTAACCCAAACCAACCCAAAGGAACAATGCAACTTGGTTGTTACTAATGGCAACAAGTCAGAAGAAGAGGAACCTGATAAGGAGGAAGAAATCATCTTTGAAGAACAACTGCCACAAGAGGAAATATCCAAAGAAATTGTTCATTAAGATGAAGAAGAAGCAGCACAAGAAGAAGAATAGTATCATGAAGAAAAGGTCTTTATTACAAGTAAGTCACTTGACTCAGGTAAGTTTACTATACCTATCTCTATTAGTAATCTACCCCCTACTCAAGCTTTATTAGATCTTGGAGCAAGCATCAACTTGATGCCTCTATCGTATTTTAACAAGTTGAGTGATGTGAAGGTCAAGCCTGCAAGGGTGAAGTTGCTTCTTGCAGATAAATCCGCTCAATGCCCTTATGGGATAATAGAGGATATACAAATTAAATTGGATAGATTTGCATATGTCGTAGACTTCTACATTGCAGAAACAGAAGAGGAGGATACTGATGTCCCCCTAATTTTAGGAAGACCCTTCATGAAAGCTGCTAGGATGATTATTGATGTTGATCGGGGAAAATATGAATTTAGCTCAAAAGATGAAAGTATTGTGTTTCATATTGATAGAGGTATCCCCAAATTACAACAAACTGATGGTATTTTCAAATCTCAAGCAAAGCTGTCAGGCTCCGAATTTCTGAGGAAGCCTAGAATGAGAGTAAAGCAGCCAGAGTGTGACACCCTTCTACCCCACATTCTCAAGCATTCAATAAATTGAAATATAAGCAAGTAGTGTCCCATAACGGGTAAAAAGGTTCACATTTCTCATAGTTTAAAACGTCATTGATTTCAAAGTCAACTGTTTTCAAATTACTTTAAGCAGCGGAATCTCAAGTATCAACATCAAAATATCCTACTGGTCATGTAAGACACTTAAAACAGTTTACAAAATCTCTTCCTAAATAGAAACATAAAGTAAAACCCCAATAATATGCCCTGATGTCACATGTATCAGAGCGACACTCCCTTCAATCAATACTCGACACCAGTCGTGTCATCATCATCACCTGTAAAATTAACCACAATGTAACGGTGAGGAACATAATACCAACTCATACACACACATAGGAGGCTACCCTATCCTCACCCACATATAATCATACTTATCATCAAGTAATCACATAATCATATCATCTTACATCGCTTTATCATCAAATAAATTACCTCATCACCGTTATACGAATCACACTTTATAAATCATCAAGCACATTCTCTACACTCATTACATAGTACTCATCTCATCAATAATTCTCATAACATCATAATGTAATTCAATATCATCATTAAATACAAGGCATGTTCATCTATCATCATGCACACCAAAACATCATCAACATCATCCCAAGGATCATGACTTGGAACTCCGCACAATGGGCGTACCTCATCAATCTCCCTAGTTGTCACCAATGATGGCCCTACCGTTAAACACCACACAGGCCGGTAAGTTGTACATCACCCGACTCTAGGCTTGTACATAGAATGTCTCCCATCATGGTCTCTGCACCCCCCTCTAATGGGTCCGCGCAGTTCACCTCCCTGAGTTGCACTTCACCCCACTCTAGGCTTGTGCATCTCAAGTACCACACCTCCTTGAGTTGCACTTCGCCCCACTCTAGGCTTGTGCATCTCAAGTACAACACCTCCCGGAGTTGCACTCCACCCCACTCTAGGCTTGTGCATCTCAAGTACAACACCTCCCTGAGTTGCACTCCACCCCACTCTAGGCTTGTGCATCTCAGGTACCACATCTCATGGTAACCTGTGACAGAAACATAGTCGTAGTCTAGTGATTGACGGGTAGTGCAAGTGCCCTAATGAAGAGCGTCTATAGGATATGCATGGTTTTATCGATAGTAATTCAAACAAACGGAACTCATTAAGAGATTAGTGAGCTGAGGGTAATTTATCGCTTGGCAGAGCCCGCATGGATTACCTTTGAGTGGTAGGCTGCTGGTAACTCGGGGTTTTATCAATTTAGTTTGGCTAAGGTATTACATGAATCATAGTCATAGATAATAAATAGTTTTTACATACACGAAGGGTGTGATGATACGGAGTTCAATCCTAATCCAAGTAAAGTGCTTCCAACTCCTCCTTTCTAATTCTTTCGATTATTACTCGGCAATTTATATTCCGCATCATTATTCTCATAAATTCGTTATTTCCCCTTGATAATTAGATCACGAGTACACGCGAATTGACCGTTCCCTGTGGATACGATATCTTACTTACTATTATACTGCTGGATTTTTGGTTCGCTTGCCAGAATTCCATCAAGAGGCTTGACTGTAAAAGAATACTCATTGAGTTGCCTGGAGAGGCAGTTGAGAACAAAGAGTACTCGTTGGGCCTGGAGAGGCCAGGTGTGCAAATAATACTCATTGAGTTGCCTGGAGAGGCAGTTGAGAACAAAGAATACTCGGTTGTAATCTTGCAGGATTATTGGAAAATCCAGTGGTGGTTTGCCCTGGGACTGGATGTAGCTCACTGGGTTAGTGGGTGAACCGGTATAAATCTTTGTGTTAAGTTCTCTCTTCCCTTACCTCTTTACATTCCGCTGTTATCTATTTTAAACTAACAAAGGAGGGTTAAAGAAAAGAGTTTTATTAATCTGAACAGAAAACAATCTTTTCTTTAAAGGGAAAATTATTTTAGAAATGTTTTAATTCAACCTTCCGAGTTGCACCAACAGGTTGCTGAACACTCCAGTTTCGGAATGTTGATCATATTTGTCAAATATGTTTTACTTATTTTCGAAAGGTTTTCCAAAATCTGTAACGATTAACAAAACACTATTCAACCCCCTCTTCTAGTGTTTCATGTGGTCCTAACATACACTTGCCCATAGATAAAACTCACAACAAGTTTTTGGCGCCGTTGCCGAGGATTATTTTACCAATATTAGAAAATATTAAATCTTAATTGTTTGAGATACCTTTTATTTTATTTTTTACTATTTTATCTCTTTTCTTTCTTGGGATTCTATAAAGTGTTATATGCTAACTCGTTCCCAGTTTCCTGAATTGCAGTTTGATCATGAAATAGAAAGAACTGCTAGACGATTAAGAAAAGAAGCTAAACAAAGAAACATGGCTCATGAAAGGACATTGTTGGAGTATATAACTCCAAATCCTGATGTTTTCACCAGTAGCATCTTCATTCCTCAAGTTGAGGAAAACAACCTTGATTTGAAGCCAGTTTTAATCAACACGATCCTGAACTCGTTGTAGTTTGCAGGGACACCTTCAGAGGATCCAAATAGTCATATTAGAAAGTTCCTCAGACTGGCAGGCACCATTAAATTCAATGGTGCTTCTACCAATGCAATCAGATTGAAGCTCTTCCCTTTCTCCGTGACAGAAAAAGTTAATGATTGGCTAAACTCTCTACCTAGAGGCTCTATCACTACTTGGGATCAATTGGCTCGCCAATTCCTTACACAATACTTTCCACCAGCACTTTCATCCAAGATGATGGATCATATTGCTACTTTCATTCAATATGAGCAAGAGTCCCTCTATGAGGTTTGGGAACACTTTCAAGACCTTCTTCGAAAGTGCCCACACCATGGCTATCAAGTGCACCAACTGGTGCAACTTTTCTATAAAGGATTATCTAACACCAATCGTTCTATGATTGATGCTGCTTGTGGAGGAGGTATTCTTAGGAAACCGCCAGCTGAAACTTACAAAATTATGGGAGATTTGGAATCCAACACCCATCAATGGGCTTCTCAAGATAGATAAGTGGTGAAAAAGAAGGAGACACCTGTTGGCATGTACCATGTTGATCAACAGACTATGTTGAGTAGCCAGATTGAGGCCATCAATAAGAAATTGGAAGCACTTATGTTAGCTCAGTCTCGACCCGCAACTTCCACTGCTACTATTCTAGGCATCCCATGCAATTTGAGTGGTTCAGTTATTCATGACAGTGACAATTGTTTGGTCGGTGCCCATTATGCTCAACAAGCAGAGGAAGCTAATTATTTGGGTAATAACTATAACCCAAGTTGGAGGAACCATCCCAATCTTTCTTAGGGTGGAAGGCAGAATAATCAGCCTTTCAGTCAGAATCCTTATAGACTTCCTCATGTTCAAAACCAAGGAGGATTCAGACAAGAGAAGAAGGAGCCATCCTTCCAAGAGACAGTAATGCAATATATTCAAAATTATGAATCTCAATTTTAGAACATAGAAGCCCAATTGGGACAGTTTATTGAGCTCTTGAGCCAAAGAGCACCTGGAACACTTCCTAGCTAACCTGAAGCCAATCCAAGAGGAGAAACCAAAGCAATCAAACTTAGAAGCGGCAAGGAAGTGGAGAATTCTAATGAAAAAGAGGTAGTAATTGGGAGTAATCCCAAAGTTCATATTGATGGGAACTCTGAAGAAAAAGAAGAATCTAGTAAAAATGATAAGGTTGAGGCGCCCAAAAAGGTTATGTGGAACCTTACAAGCCAAATATACCTTTCCCTCAAAGACTAAAAGGTAATCAACAAGATCCTTAATTTTCCAAGTTCCTAGATATCTTGAAGAAACTCAAGATTAATGTCCCATTTGTGGAAGCCATAGCCCAAATGCCCAAGCATGCCAAATTTCTTAAAGAAATTTTGGGCAATAAGAAGAGGTTGAAAGAGTATGGGACAGTCGCATTGAATGAAGAATGCTCATCCATTCTTTTAAAGAAGTTGCCACCAAAGCTTAAGGATCTGGGGAGTTTTACTATCCCTTGCACTATTGGTAACTCTTATTTTGACAAGGCTTTGTGTGATTTGTGTTCTAGTATTAATCTAATGCCTCTTTCTATTTTAAAAGGTTGGGCATGCAAGAGCCCAAACCTACTACTATTTCTTTGCAGCTTGCGAATAGGTCAATCACCTATCCTAGAGGCATGGTGGAGGATGTCCTCGTCAAGGTTGAAAAATTTATATTCCTTGCTAATTTTATTGTGTTGGACATGGAAGAAGATGATGAGGTCATTATTATTTTGGGGAGACCATTTTTAGCCATAGGCAAGACCATTATTGATGTCCAGCAGGGAAAACTCACTTTGAGATTGGATGATGAGGAAGTTGTTTTTAGAGTTTTTGATTCTTTAAAACATTCTTCTATTTTTTATTCTTGCAGTTTTATTACTACTTGGGATAACTCTCCTTCTTTGAATGATTACTCTTTTTAGGAAAAGCTTATGGAAGACACGGGAAGCTTTTGACCTTTGGTGGAAACTTATATACCGATCCAGGATGAATAGTTTGATGAGATGGCACGTCAAGCTCGAGATGTTAAACAAGCGTTGACAGGAGGCAACCTCTATCCTTACTTATTTATTTATTTTTGACTTTCTTTTTCTTTTTCTTTTTTAGGAGCTTTGACAGAACTGCTTGCACTTTAGATTCCGATAATCATAGTCAGGAGTTACCCACCATGTATTCTAATTAGGAGAGTATATCCTAGTTCCAATTCAACATTTTATTTACTATTTTTCCTTCCTTTATTTGATTGCATTGAGGACAATGTTGAGCTCTGGTGTGGGGGTGGTACCCCATTGGGTACCTAATTTGTGCTCATTGAATGCTGAATTGAAAATTGTAAGTCATCACTAATAATCTGGTGCTCATTTTAATTTGGGTTATGAATTACTCATTATTAAGGAACCCAATCTTTTTGGTTAACAAATGAATTATTAAAAAGAAAAGGGAATAATTAATTGAAAAGCTAAAAATCAGCATAAAGTTCCCTATCATTTTATTATGCATTAGATTAGCTTCTAAATGTGAGATTTGTGCCAAAAAGGGGGTTTGAAATAATCTTAATATTATCCCCCCTATTCTTGTATGAGTGATTCTTCTCTTAGATTGTGTACTACAGAACTTGACTTGCAACCATTTTGAAACCTATGCATTTCATTGTATGCTTGAAAATGATTAAGGCACCTTAGGAAATTATTCTTCTGACCTTCAGAGATTTGTGCTTTTATATCCCTTAGTTGCCCATTTTGAGCTTATTTGCTATATGCATTTCTTGGTATCCTTATAAAAAGAATTATTTTCATGTGATACTCTCTTCAGAATGTGAACGAAGCACTTTAGAAAAAGGGAACTACTTTGGGAAATTAAAAAAAAAGAGTAAGAAGAAAAAAAATAGTCTTCCTCTCTTCAAAAGAACACTAGGGAAAAAAAAAAGAGAAAGAAGAAGAGTAAGAAGAAAAAAAAGAAAGTACCTTCTCTCTTCAAAAGAGAAAAAAAGGAAGAAAAGAGAAAAAAGGGTGAAAGAATAGAAAACGTAAAGGGAAGAATACTTAGAAGGGGAATTAATGTGAACAAATTTGTTTGGGCTCCCTTTAAAGTTTAAAGAGTTATTGTTTTATTTAATTAGCCCTTGTTTATCTTTTTTTTGGTTACCCATAAAAGACCTTTTGATTCTTGCATGCACAAAATGTTGGTTGAGATGTGGTTAATAATCAAGCCTATGATAGTACACTTTCTTTAGAGAAGCTGAGTGAATTTTTCCTACGCCCTTAAACACTTTTGAAAGTGGTAAGAAGAGCGCTCTTATTTGATGCAGAGTTTAATTTTAGAGATTCAAAAGCCTTTGATTGGGCTAACATTTAATTGTTCCTTTAGCATTAAAATTGTGCATTTGTTACAAGTTATTTCATAATGGGTTCCTTGACTATGTGTTTTTTATTGCCTATTACTTAAGTTTTAACCTAGATTATTGCTTGAGGACAAGCAATGCTTAATTGTGGGGAGGTTGATAAACCGTTATTTTATATATTTATTTTGGGTAATTAAGTGAGTTATTTGACATTTATGGTCATTATTATTATTTGATATCTCACTTATTTTCCTTTATTCTGTCACGAAAATAAAAAAGGAGATTTGATTAGACAAAGAAGAATCTTTAGTGAGATTTGGCCAAGAAAAGTAGATTTGATGAACTAAAAGAAGATTTGGTGAGATAAAAAGAGAATCTTCAGAGATTTGGTCAAGAAAAAGAGATACTTGCAACTCTTATAAAAGGCATCTATGAGAATCATCAATCATCTCCCTAATCGATTCATCATCCTACTCTCCCATCCTCTCAAGGTTCTTCAAGAGCGGTGTATAATAAGGATTTAGGAAACTCTTGAAGTGAAGCAATTATGTCAAAGGAGTTTTTCTCTTTTAGTTTTTCCTAGTAGTTGTGGATTTCGTAGGAATTTTAGTTTTGATTGATTTATATTTTATTATGAGTAACTAATTATCTAGCCAAGGGGCTATGGTGGATCTTAAGTTGTGAACCTGATTTGAACCTGTTTTCCCTTTATAAGTTATTGTTTTCTTTTTATAATTGTGTTTTCCATATTGTTTTATTTTATCAAGACTTGATCATCCTTGGTAAATCTTAGTTAGTTGAGTAATAGGCAATCGTACCATTCTTAATTAATGGATTTATAAGGTCAACTGGATCTAGAGTCTTGTATGATCAATCTTAATCCTAAGTTTCCAATAAGTTATTAGATTAATAAACTTATTGGTTCTTTATATTCATTATCTTGCACATGATCATTGGGTATTGATAGTATTAAAATAAGTGATTGACAATTAGCTTGACACAATTTATAAGGAAAAATTGGGGGAAAATCTAGTAAGCACTTAAGTGAAACCAAATGCCATTGACACTTCCATAATTGAATCCTAATCGTAATTGTTTGCTGCCTTGTTTAACTTTCTTTCTCTCTTTTCTCATTTAATTATTAATTTTTTTCAATCAACAATTCAAATCTTAATATTTCTCTCTTATCTCATTTTTAAGGATTTAATTTATTTTAATATTTATATTAATTTCTGTGGGATGATATTGTTATTTCGATGCGTACACTTATCCGTAGATAAAACTCACAACACCTGCTCAGTTTGAAATCATTCATACACTGATTCGATTCATTGTATCTATGTCATCACTAGGACGCTGTAATGGCTCTTCAAATGAGCGCTTAAACTCATGGATATTATTGTGATGGACGCCAATTGTTGATTTACACTCATAATCGACCTCCCGACATCCTTGTCCATGTTTTCTTCCTGTTTGCAACGACTCAGCATATTCTCCTCCATCCAATGCACCATTACCCACGCCCAGAAAGATTGTCCTCACCCTTCCCAGTGGCAAGCTGATCATGAACTTGGATCCCACCGTGGCACCGTCCATCTCAATCAAATTCATGCCACTACTCTTTAATAAATCACACGATGGGCCCAACCCTTGTAATGTATTTGTTGGCGACCCAATGACTTCTCCCAACCCAGTTGCAAGCTCTTTGTCACGGCCTTGTTTCTCACCCTCCATCTCAACTAAATTCAGTCCATTAACCTCCAACACTTCATGCATTTGGCCCACCCTCTACACTGTAGTTGTTTGCGGCCCAATGGCTGATTCACAAGAGAAATCTAAGAGTACGTAGACCTCAAGAAGATAATTTGGGAGATTTAAAGAAGCTTTCAGAAACAAACCTAGCCGCTGCAGCATTAGTGCCCTTTGGGGGCTTCCTCCCTCCATGTGAGGATTTTCTACTCACAATAGGTGGGTTAATCTCTCTCTTTAGTGAGGGTTTTTATTTTATTTTTCCTCTACTTCCTTCTTCTTCTTCCCTCTCCCCATCTCTTTCTCCCTCCTCTTTTATGTCCACCACCTCCATAATCTCTAACCCCTCCTCCCTACAAAATTTCTGTTAAAGTCTCTTAGCATTGTGCAACACTGTTCTACACAGATTTGTTGTCTCTATGCACTCTCACCACAAGCAGCACTGATCTACTCAGAATGGTTGCCGCTGATGATGTAATTTTTGCTTTGAGTGAATGTTGGACATGTGCCGATCCGGAAGGAATAAAAAAAAAGAGGAAGGAAAGTCCAAGGCTTTTTCGAGGAATTATGTATTATGAGGTTTTTTTTTTTTTCTGTTGTTAGTAGGATTGCAAAATTGATTACTTTATGAGTATGCATGCTTGGTTTATTGTATTGATTTGTAGTGCATTGTTGTAATACTCTTATTTTAGCATCCTATAAGCCTTGTGTAAGTGCCGCTGGGCATTTTTTCAATGAATAAGTGATCTTTTGACAAAAAAAAAGAAGCTTTAAGAACCTCATTCGAAAAGATGACCTTCTGAAGGAGCTATTTGCTTTTTTAAGAGGTTGAGGCAGTTTTAATAAGGCAAGACATGAGTCATCTTTTTGTTGTGCCAAAAAGGACTGTATTATGTGACGTACTTTAAACAGATGAAAATTGTATTTAATCGTTGAGATGAAAACTTATAAATAGATGATTAAACAATATAATAGTGGATGGACTTTTCATTTTCTTATACTTTCTGAAAAAAGTCTAACGCGTCCATTTAAGAGACTACCGTTAATTAAGAGACTTGAGCATGTGGTTTCACCACTTTTAATTAATGAATGCAATTTCTTTTCTATGTTTCTTCTTTCTTTTCTGCCATTTTTCTGTTCTTTTTTATTATTAACGTTCTTCTATTCATGTTCTTTCTTAAGTATTTTACCAAGTAAACCACCATTTTAGTCCTTGAAAGTGTGTCCATCCGTCAATTTAGTCCCTAAATGGAAAAAACACTCTCAAAATAGTCCCTGAAAGTGTTCACCGTCGGTTAGTTTAGCCCTTCTGTTACTGTGTGTCAGTTAACAGTAGAGAGACACTGACGTGTACAGTTAAGTGCCAGGATGGCTTGGTGACGTGGATCTGTATCTAACATAGACACTTTCAGGGATTAAAATGAAATGATTTTCCCAGCCAAAAATTTCATTCCACATTAATGACCCATTTAATTTTGTCACTCAAAACATAGAAAAGATACTTACACAAGTTCCAAATGAAAAGGAACCACAAACAACAACAAGTGTGCTAAGCAGAACCATTCCAATAGATTCATTTTCCACACTTTCATCTGATCCAACTGCTTTACTGGCAGGAGCAATAGCCTCCCCTTGTTGAATAAGAGGCTCTTGAAAGTCTTCTCCACTCTTAATCTCCCAGTATTGCTCAATTGCCATTTCTTTTAATAGCAATACAAGTAAAAATTGAGACACAACAACACAATAACAGCCCTAGAATTATTAATTTGAGAGCAATGTTGTGAAAGAGAACATGCAAAAGCTCACTGTCTCTGATGATATTTATACTGCATGTACCACATCATCATTTTAGATAGACATTTCCATTGTTGTCCTGATACTGTTCATTACTTTAATTCATTGGAAAATAAAAGGAAGAACATGGACAATAAACTGTTCATTATTTATTTAACTATAATAGTACTTTTATTTGTATTAATATAAAAAATCAAAAAAAATAAAAAATTATAATACATCTAAAAATATTTGAAATATCTCAATTTAAATACGTGTCTAATAAATACTATGGCTGCAGTATGCTTTAGATCCATTCCATGGCTTTTGTAACATCCCGAAATTGGACCTAAAAAGAATCTAGAGGAGAGTTAGGAGTGGATTGAGAATTTGAAGGTGTGTGATTGGATTACGAGGAAGGATATGAGGTTTAGTAAGAATCTCAGAGTGTTAAGGGAAGTTTAGAAGAAGAACTAAGTTAGGAGATGATTATGGTGAAGGGAACTTAAGAATGAATGGGAGGGGTTGGAGTCAGAATTAAAGAGGAGTTAGAGTTAAGAATTGAGTACTAGGATCCTCGCTCAAGCGATAATGGACTCGCTTGAGCGAGTTTAGCAACAAAATTAGGATTTTAGCTTCTGCAACTTTCGCTTGAGCGAGAATGGTCTCGCTCAAGCGAGAATCAGGGGAGAGTTGGAGTGCTCTCTGGAAGAATTTCGCCTGGGCGAGAAGGATCTCGCTCAAGCGAGAATCTTCCAGAGATGGGGATACTCTCTGGAGTATTCTCGCTCAAGCGAGAGCTTCTCGCCCAAGCGAGAACCCCTCGCTTGAGCGAGAATTCACTTACAGGCTTAAAACGTGAGTTAGGGCTCGGGTTTCCTTATTGTTCTTTTCTTTTCTAGAGAGAGAGGGAGAGAGATTCTTGAGAGAGGGAGGAAGTTTCTAGTGAGGATGAGTGGCCCTGGAGCTAGGAGGAAGAAGAGCGAGCCACGAATCTCCACCCCCAACCTTCTCCAACTTCATTCCTCTTCTCTTTGAGTGTCCTTTGAGGTGAGTAGAGCTCACACACTCTCACTTCATCGGTGTATGTTCTCCCACATGATCCCTATCTCTTATCTTCCCTTTCTTGAGCTTGCATGTGTATGTTATGTGGTTAAATTGTCATGGATAAATGTATGAACATGATGTTAGGGTTTATGTTGAGAAATTGTCTTAGGGTTCTATTTAGGGTTTTGCGAGGAAATTAGCAAGCTTGGAATGACATGGATTTATGTGAATGTTAGTTTCTAGCATGAAGTTATGTTATTAATGTTATGCACTTTGTTCTGTTGGAAGTGTTTCCCTTACATCTGCACCAATTAAAAGACACAGCTAATTCCACATGGGTCCAGGGCCGAGTCCTAATAGGCCTTGGATTCGGTTAAGGGAGGTTATTCTCGGAGAATAATTCACCTTAGGGGGTGGAGAAGTTCAGGGTGTTAATAGTTCTATCCAGACATGGGCCAAAAAGTAGTGGTCGTAGTCGGGATTTGAGTATTAACCCCGCTGACGCCTCTAAGACCAACATATTATACAGATTATCAGAGGATCCAAGGTCTGAGTCCCTAGGCCTTTAGGTCAAGCACGGAGGGTTCTCTTCGGAGAATAATTCACCTTAGGGGGTGGAAAAGCTCAAGTTGTTAATACTCCAATTCAGGCATGGGCCCAGAATGGATAGTCGTAGCCAGAATTCGAGTATTAACCGCATTGAGGCCCTGATGGGTTTTTGGAAAGCGAACCACAAATCCAGCAGTATGATAGTAAGAAAAAGTATCGTATCCACAGGGAACGGTTAGTTATGTAGAACGAAATCGTATTTATCAAGAGAAAGCACAGTTTAGAGAGTATAATTGCAGAATGATAAAGAGAGTAGATGATTAATTGGAATTAGAAATGTAGAGTTAGAGACACTTTACTTGGATCAGGATTGGATTTCATCTCATCACACCCATTGTGCATATAAAGACTATCTATTACTTTAGGTTTATTCTATAATAATGTAGACAAACTTTATTGTTAAGGCCCCTCGCCAGCGACCTTAACACTCAAGGATAAATTATGCAGGATCTCCCAGGCGATAGATTTATCTCGGCTTATTTTGCTCTCTTTTATTCAGTTTGTAAAGAATTAGACGATAAACGAGGCCTAGTGCTGTAGACGCGCCTTCGCTCCAGTACTGTCACTACCTTATACTCATTAGGACACGCCTATGTTCAAATCCTGGATTGACAACCCCCTAATTCTTTGCTACCGATTACTAAGTCCTATTGGTCGAATGCTCCTTCACTTAGAGTACTCACACTACCCCTCGCTCATTAGTAAACATCCCTTTTCGGACGTCAGTAGTAACTGAGTATTCTTATTCAATCAGAGAATGAGTTTCCTATGTCTAGGCTCCCCCATCCTCACTCCTAGTAATAACTGCTTTAGTTAAGACTAACCTATAACTCCAGACGCAAGCGTGGGAATTAGGAATAAGCACAGAATAAGACATACCACTATTATAGATAGGGAGCTCATTGAAATAATAATATAGAATTTATATACACTCAAGGATAGAATCAATTACATCCAATCCTACTGGAGAGTTAACTACATGAAGTAGCCATACAAACCATCAAAGACGCTGTCACCATCTTCAATCCTCGTGAAAGCGCTCCTCCTCTCCTACTCTAAACTTAGCTTTGATACATAACCACTGAATTACAATGACTGTCTATCTCGCTAACCAACTAACTTCTTTGACTGACGCAAGAGGTTCCTATTTATAGATTAGGAAAGACAAAGCAAATTTGGGAAGAGATCCGCTTAAAATCGGCAACTCGGAAGCGATCTACGTGTTCTACGCTTCAAGCTGCGCTACAGCGCTGTAGCGCAGGTTCCAGAGAGTTGCGTTTCACCTGCGCTATAGCGCGGGGTGAAGCGCAACTAGCGTCCTGCAGCTTCAACTTTCCTCTTTTATTTGTTGATCTCTCCCCGAGAATGGTTTTCACGCATTTGCCTTTCCTTGTTTCCCCTTATTTTATGATATCTTATATATATTGTGCAATCCTTGTTTATTTGGGAAGCTTGTTTGCAATATCTTTGATTGATTGGCTCTGATCTCCTCATTAATGATTCAAATCTTCTTCACATCTTTAATTAATTGTCTTCAATAAATCTACAATCTTGCATAAATCCTCCTCATTTAATGCCATTTAATCTTTGAATTAAATCTTTGCAATAATCCTGCAAAAATCAGCAATAAATCTATTAAAATAGCATCAAATTCAAAACTAGGATTAATAAATATAAATTAGTAAATATTAAATAAAAAGGGATAAAAATGGGGTAAAATTATCATTTTGTCCTTGATAAGTAAAATAAAATATATATTAATTTATCAACTATTTTTCACTTATCAAATTCCCCCAACTTAACTTCTTGCTTGTCCTCAAGCAAGAGAGCTCTTTGCATTCACAATCAATTCTAATCTTTAGTGTATATTTACAAAAATAAAACTAATTCAAGGTAATCATCCCTCAACTCCTTCCTAAGCAGAAGTCACTTCCCAAACATAAGAAAAAATAAGAATCAAGAGATATTACCAATCAACAGTTAGGATAGAAATACAACATCAATTAAACTTTCTCAATAATAACAATTAAAGCAGTAAGTGATGAACCAAGGAAATATCTCATTTTCACGGGTAAGTGTTTCCCTCAATCATTTTCACCCAGTGTTGAACAACTAGAATTGATATTCATTTCCAAGGTCTGAACCTGCAAGCAGTTAGTATGGATCAAAAGGTCTTTCTTTAGGTTGTAATGAGGCTGGCATATCAAGAAATCATGGTTTTTCTGGATATTCAAGGAACACTTTGAATAGAGAGCATCTTGTGGTTGTGCTTTGAAGCTTCTCTCAATTCACCTGATGATTCTTGAATGGTCACCCTTTTTCAGCTTTGGCCTCTTTTTTGAAGAATTTTCTCCCCCCAACTTATTTATTTTCACACTTTATGCAGAAACAAATTTTTTTTTGTATACATAACATAAAGAACTTATTTTTGGTGGGGGAAAATCTTTTCTTTGTGATTCCTCGTGCCTTCTCTTGGATTCCTTGTGACCAACCTCTTTGTCAATTGTTTGTCCCATTTTGTTGTAGTGCACCTTGCTCTCTATCCCAAGTGTTAAGGGACATGGTATGATCATTGATCATTGATAATGATAATGGTTGGGGTGCATCAAAAGAAACATTAAAGGCTCAAATGGGAAATCAATAATTGGAAATATTAATGCATGGTTGGCTATTTGGCACTAAGCAGAATATTAAAATCACAAAATTGTGCCTTTGTCACTTCCATACCTTCTACAAGCAAGACAAATTTCAAAAAGTCAAGCAATAACAGTTGACAAGCAGTGGTGAAAAGCTCTCAATATAAGTGTTTAAGTGTTTAGGGCTCTCAACTCACTGGTTGGGCTAAAATTTCCTTGCTAAAGCACTTACTGGATTTAATAAACTACCTTGATAGGTTCTCTTGAGAAGTACCCTACTCCTAACTGATTATGGAATTAATCACAAGATCCTATCATCTTTCCTAGATTGGTTAGTTAAACTACTTATTTACATAGAATTAGAATAAATTACCGTGATTCCTAAGCTCCTAAAATTTATACACAACTAAGAAATTTAAAAAGAATAGTATAATGGAAAATGAAATGAATGAGTATTATTGAAAACTATAATTGACAAAGAAAATGCATGCTTGCATGCTTATTGAATGATGAATGTAACCTAATGTCCTAAATCCTAATGTCCTAAAAATGAGAAACAAATGCAGAATTGCATGTCCTAATATCCTAATTGGAAAGAAAAAGAAAAGAAACCACCAATTGCTTTGCTTTATTCTCTTTAATCTTCATCCTCTGAATCTCTTCCCCCTGCGAAAAATAGGCTTGTCCCCAGGCCAGTCCACATGATCTCTAAAACTAGTAGGATCCATTTCAGGATGTGGACCATCATCATTATACCATGACCTTTCTTGCGCATGCAACATGCCATTGTACAACGATGTAAGTTGTCGAGACAGATGATCCAAGTGGAGTGGTTCTGCTCTGTCTGCAGGAGGAGGCAAGGAAGGATGTGTAATATGTTCTCTGATGATCTTGACTTCCTCAATTGGAGTTCAGTGAGATTCTATGTATTCCCTGGTGATTGGTTTCCCGATTGGAGTGTTAGGTCGGACCTCAATTCCCCTGTTGAAACAGAGCATTGTGATCAAAGCAGGGAATGCCAGCCTTGCTTTGGAACGAGGTCTTCTTTCATCACGAGCCACTTCAATCATGGTTTCCAAGTAGTCAGAAATAACTGTGGCAATATCAACCTGTTCCCCACTCTCTATGCAATGTATCAAATGGGCAGTACTCATTCCCAGGGTAGAAGATTGTAGGCAAGATCGAATATTAGTATTGATGAGTTCCATCGATACTCTTGACAATGCACTTAGATTCTCTTTGAGTATTACCTCAGCTTCACCATAGACATTAGTATCAAAATATTTGCCAGGAAGGCATAACCTTTGAGCTGTTTCAGTATCAATAACATCATGACCATAAGGGCCTACCCTCTTCATTTTTTTCATGTACTCGCAGTAGGATTCATCAATGGGATCTGGTGCTGGATGATCAAGAAGTGAATTGATTGCCTTTCTATCATAAGAAACCCAGAATCCTTGCACAAAGCTCTTTCTTGCACCACTACCATCTGCCCTGCTAACCTCCGCATTACTGTAGAATTGTCTGACAATCTCAGGGTTGAAATACGGGTATGGCTCGACTATAACATTCCAATCTCTTCTTGTAAGTTCGTAGATGAACTCTGGGCAATCTTTTGGTTCGATTTGAAATGGTCTCTCTGGCAAAAACTCACAATGCATGATATAGTTGTAATGCATGCATGCTTCAATAGTACTGAATCTTCCTTCTCCTATGATAGGATTGGAATCAATCGCCTTTCTTGACACCATAGCTGTGCTTTTTCTTGCAGTCTTTCGGATACGGACCATCTATGTGAGACAAAAGACCTTTGTTAGAATGAGGAGAGAAGAATCTAGTGTTGAAATCTCATACCAGTGTCAAGATTAAACAAAGAATGAGAGAAAAATTCATACCTCAATACCAGCAACTCAGAGGAAAAGAAGAAAAACTATGCATGAAGTGTAAGAAAATCAAGTTTGAGGAATAGTTTCTCAGCTTTTCACGCATTTAAGTAGTTTTCTGATAGCTGCGCTATAGCGGGGTGAAGCGCGTAAGGCGGTGAATTTTCTTGATTACTGCGCTTCACCCTGCGCTATAGCGCGTGATGAAGCGTAAAAGTCAAAGAGAAAAAGAGTTGCGCTTCATGTTGCGCTATGGCGCATATGAAGCGCAGGTAACGCTGTACTTTTCGCAAAAATTGCGCTTCACGATGCGCTGTAGCGCAGAATGAAACGCAAAAACCAGAGAACAATATGGGTGCGCTTCACCTTGCGCTGTAGCGTAGGTGAAGCGCAGAATTGGTGAAAACTTTTACTTTTCTTTTTACTAAAACTACTGTTTATATTTCCTACATCTACACTGGGTTGCCTCCCAGCAAGCGCTTGTTTAACGTCTGATAGCTCGACGCCTGGTTGTTTTATGGGTCTAGTAGATCGATGACAGACTTAGATCTGTCAAAATCACCTCCTAGATAAGGTTTGAGTCTCTGTCCATTGACCACCCAGCAGACTTTGGTTTCAGGATCTTCAATCTCAACAGCTCCATAAACTCTGACTTCTTTAACTATGAATGGTCCTGTCCATCTGGATTTAAGCTTTCCTGGGAAGAATTTTAGTCTTGAATTAAACAGCAGCACCGATTGACCTGGGTAGAATCTCTTTTTAAGGATTTTTTATCATGATAGGCTTTGGTCTTTTCCTTGTAGATCCTTGATGATTCATACGCATTCAACCGCATCTCTTCTAACTCATGTAACTGCATCACTCTTTTTGTCCCGCTACTCTTGTATCCATGTTCAGAAGCTTCAAAGCCCAGTATGCTTTATGCTCAAGTTCAACTGGTAAATGACATGCTTTTCCATATACCAGCTGAATAGGGGATAATCCTATGGCAGTTTTGACAGCTATTCGGTAAGCCCATAGTGCATCATCAAGCTTGCTCGCCCAATCCTTTCTGGAAGAGCTGACTGTCTTTTCGAGGATTCTTTTAAGTTCTCTGTTTGAAACTTCCGCTTTCCCATTCGTTTGTGGATGGTATGGTGTGGCCACTTTATGCCTCACTCCATATTCTTCCAAAACCTGCTGTAATTGCTCATTACAGAAGTGTGATCCTCCATCACTGATAAGAACCCTTGGTGCTCCAAATCTAGAGAATATGTTTTTTTAAGAAAGAGACTGACAGTTCTAGCATCAGCCTTTGTTGTTGCTACTGCTTCTACCCATTTGGACACATACTCAACAGCCACCAGGATATACTCTTTTCCATTAGATGAAGGAAAAGGTCCCATGAAATCCATTCCCCAGCAGTCAAATACTTCTACCTCAAGCATGTAATTTCCTGGCATTTCATTCCGCTTGGAGACTCCCCATGTTCTTTGACATCTATCACACTGTTGGACATAGTCCGATGCATCTTGGAATATAGATGGCCAGTAAAATCCAGATTGGAGTATTTTTGCTATTGTCTTGTCTTTGTTGAAATGTCCCCCATAAGGAGAACTGTGACAGTGCCAAAGGATCTTCATTATTTCTCTTCCTGCAACACATCTTCTGAGCAAATTATCCAATCCAATTTTGAAGAGATGTGGATCGTCCCATAGTTACTTCTTTGCATCTGCCATGGATTTCTTCTTTTGGGCCCAAGTTAGTTCCTCAGGTAGTACTCCTGCAGCTTTATAGTTGGCCATGTCAGCAAACCAAGGCCTTTCCTGAATCATCATCAGTCTTTCATCTGGGAATTCTTCTAGCAATTCAGGCTCTGTATTAGTGACTACATCATTCACCAGTCGTGATAGATGGTCCGCTACTACATTCTCACTCCCTTTCTTGTCTTTGATGACTAGATCAAATTCCTACAAAAGTAAAATCCATCTAATTAGTCTTGGTTTAGAGTCTGGCTTTGTGAGAAGATTTTTGATCGCAGCATGATCAGTGTAAACAGTGATTCTTGAGCCTATTAAATAAGATCTAAATTTTTCCAATGCAAACACTATGGCTAACAATTCTTTTTCTGTGGTGGCATAACTTATTTGAGCTTCATTCAAAACCTTGCTAGCATAGTGAATAACATGAAATATCTTAGATTTTCTTTGTCCTAATACAGCTCCTACAGCATAATCACTAGCATCACACATTAGTTCAAACTCAAGTGTCCAGTCAGGACCAACTATCACAGGTGCAGATGTTAAACTTTGTTTCAACAAGTTAAAAGCAACCAAGCAATCATCATCAAATTTAAAAGGTGTATCCTTGTTTAGCAGATTGGTGAGAGGCTTGGCTATTTTTGAAAAGTCCTTGATGAAACGCCTGTAGAATCCTGCATGTCCTAGGAAGCTCCTGATGCCTTTCACATTTGCTGGAGTTGGTAACTTCTCAATGACTTCGATCTTTGCTCTGTCCACTTCTATTCCTTTGGCTGAAATTTTGTGTCCTAGGACCACTCCTTCTGTTACCATGAACTGACACTTTTCCCAATTGAGAACAAGGTTAGTTTCTACACATATTTTCAAAACAGTGTCCAAATTTATCAAACAATGATCAAAAGAGTTTCCAAAGACAGAAAAATCATCCATAAAAACTTCTATGCATTTTTCAACCAAATCGGAAAATATGGACAACATGCATCTCTAAAAAGTGGCAGGGGCATTGCATAACCCAAAGGGCATTTTCCTGTAAGCAAATATACCAAATGGACAAGTAAAAGCAGTTTTTTCTTGATCTTCAGGATTAACAGTTATTTGATTATATCAAGAATATTCATCCATAAAGCAATAAAAAGCCTGCCCAGCTAATCTTTCTAGCATTTGGTCCATGAATGGTAAAGGAAAATGGTCCTTTCTAGTGGCTTGATTTAACTTCCTATAATCAATACACATTCTCCATCCTGTCACAGTCCTAGTGGGTATTAACTCATTTTTATCATTTCTAATGACAGTCATACCTCCCTTATTTGGAACTACTTGAACAGGACTTACCCAAGCACTATCAGAGATAGGATAGATCATACCTGCGTCAAGCAGCTTTACTACCTCCTTTTTCACTACTTCTTTCATTGTTGGGTTTAGCCTTCTCTGAGGCTGAGTGACAGGTTTGTAATCTTACTCCATATGGATCTTGTGCATGCAGTATGAAAGACTGATGCCCTTGAGATCAGATAGTGACCATCCTATAGATCCTGCATTATTTCTCAAAACAGCAAGAAGTCTCTCCTCTTCTGAGGGGGTTAAGGATTTACTGACAATCACAGGTTGATTTCCAGTTTTATCTAAGAAAGCATATTTAAGATGCGATGGAAGTACCTTTAATTCCAGCTTCTGACTATCAGTATCCTTCTCCTTGGGCAACTCTTCAGTTGTTGTTTCACCAGGTGGAAGTGGTGGAGAGCCGTCCAGGGTCCTTATGTATTCATCTTCTTCCTCTTTAGCAAGGAGATCCTCCATTCCTGTCAGAACTGTTGCTAAAGGGTGTGTACTGATCAACTTTTGTTGCTCGACTGAAGAGTTCTCTAGTACTTCCAGCTGATGACACTGATGTTTCTCCATGGGGTATTTCATTGCATCGAAGACATTAAAAATCACCTCATCATCTTGGACTCTCACCTTTAAGTTTCCATCATCCACATCAATGATTACTTTTACAGTCTTCATAAAGGGTCTGCCAAGTAAAATTGGAACTTCAGCATCTTCTTCCATATCCATGATGACAAAGTCTACCGGAAAGATGAATTTATCCACTTGGACAAGTACATCTTCTGCAATCCCAAATGGTACCTTTATGGATCTGTCAGCTAGTTGCAGAGTCATTCTGGTCGGCTTCACATGAGGGACTCCTATGCGCTTGAGTATGGTCAGGGGCATCAGATTGATGCTAGCTCCCAAGTTGAGCAAGGCTCTTCCCACTTCTAGATTTCCAATGGTTATTGGAATGGTGAAGCTCCCAGGATCTTTTGCTTTTAGAGGTAAGGATCTCTGAATAATAGCACTACAGCTAGCTTGCAATTTTATTGTCTCCTCAGGGATCTGTCTCTTCTTGGTCAAGATATCCTTCATGAATTTAGAGTAAAGCGGCATTTGCTTCATGGCTTCCAATAAAGGAATCTTGATTTCCAACTTCTTCATAGCATCTAGAAAGTTGAAGAGCTCCCTATCTTGGCTCTTTTTGGTGGGGATCCTGGGATAAGGTAACTCTCTATGAGGGAGCTCTGGTGAAGGCTCTTGAGCCTTTGATTCTTCCTGGCTTCCTGATCCCTCTTCTTCCTTCTCAACTTCTTGCTCTTTCCTTTCCAAGACTTGCTTTTCTGCTGATAGATTGTCACCAATACCCTTTCCTATCTCTTTACCACTTCGAGTGGAGATTGATTTGCAAACTGATTGTTGCTCATCGAATTCTTTTCGGATCTCCTCCACTTGCTTGGCTAGATGCGTGAATGTTCATTGCATTAATTCCTTACTGGCTATCATTTCCAGAGTCAATTTATTTAGTTTTTCTTCAATTATGGAGTTGATGTCCGGTGTGGTATTGTTGTTGTGATTGAGATTGTTGGGAGATGTATCACGGCCTCCTGTGCTGTTCAGGAAGCAAACCTGTTCTGTTCTGACTTCAGGATACGAACAATGTCCATTAGGGTGATCTCCCTTACAAAAATCACATACCATTTTTGCGGGTATGTCACAAACAGCTTGAATGATCTGTTGTTGTTGGATGAGCAACTGTACTTGCTGACTTAACTTCTCCATTTGTTCCAAAACTTTGACAGATTCATGCTTGGATGGCTCTTCAGTCTGAATTGGTTGTTCCTAGCATTGATCTTGCCGATTGCTGAGTGCACACTTGTCAATGACTGTGTGTGCTTGCTCCACCTCTGCTGCTAGAATCGAACCACCTGCTGCAGCGTTTAGGAAGGACTTGCATTTCGGCCTGAGCCCATTATAGAAGAAGTTAAGTTGAGTGATATCATCAAAGCCATGCCCTGGGCATGTGAACAATAGTGACTTGTATCTTTCCTAGGCTACATAAAACTGCTCACTGTCTCCTTGCTTGAATGTTGATATGTCTGCTTTAGCTTTGATATAATGCTCCATAGGAAAGAATCTTCTTCTAAATCTCTCTTCAACTTCTTTCCATGTGGTGAGGCTTTGACTAGGATGGAATGTTAACCATTCTTTTGCCTTACCTGAAAGAGAAAAAGGAAACAAATGTAAGTATGCAACCTCTTTATCTTTTTCCTCAATTCCCATCAGACCGACAAAGTCAAAGAATTTGGTAAGATGAGTATTTGGATTCTCGTGCTCTAAGCTTGAAAACTGGTGACTTTGAATGAGATTGACGTGAGAGACTTTGAATTCCAAGGCCCTTGTGGTTTTGGGAATGGCAATGCTAGAGTGATATCGCATTCCCTGTTGTGATACATAATCTCCCAAGGTCCTTTTAGTGTCCTCCATCTTTGCTTGTCACCTAGCTAATATACTAAGAAGCAAAAACGTAAGTGTGTAAAAAAAATTAAAAACAAAATTATGTACACTTGATAAATGGACCTCAAGGTTCTACACAAATTAGAACCGTTCCCCGGCAACGGCGCCAAAAATACTTGATGGGTTTCTGGCAAGCGAACCACAAATCCAACAGTATAATAGTAAGAAAGAGTATCGTATCCACAGGGAACGGTTATTTATGTAGAACGAAATCGTATTTATCAAGAGAAAGCACAGTTTAGAGAGTATAATTGCAGAATGATAAAGAGAGTAGATGATTAATTGGAATTAGAAAGGTAGAGTTAGAGACACTTTACTTGGATCAGGATTGGATTTCATCTCATCACACCCATTGTGCATATAAAGACTACTTATTATTTTGGTATACTCTATAAAATATGTAGACAAACGTTATTGCTAAAGCCCCTACCCAGCGACCTTAACACTTAAGGATAAATTGTGGTGGCTCTCCCAGGCGACAGATTTATCTCGACTTTTTTTGCTCTCTTTTGTTCAGTTTGTAAGAGTTAGACGATAAACGAGGCCTATCGGTAGACGCATCCATCGCTCCAGTACTGTCACTACCTTATACTCATTAGGACACGCCTATGTTCAGATCCCGGATTGACAACCCCCTAATTCTTTGCTACCGATTACTAAGTCCTATTAGTCGAATGCTCCTTCACTTAGAGTACTCACACTACCCCTCGCTCATTAGTAAACATCCCTTTTCGGTCGTCAGTAGAAACCGAGTATTCTTATTCAATCAGAGAATGAGTTTCCTATGTCTAGGCTCCCCCATCCTCACTCCTAGTAATAACTGCTTTAGTTAAGACTAACCTATAACTCCAGACGCAAGCGTGGGAATTAGGAATAAGCACAGAATAAGACATACCACTATTATAGATAGGGAGCTCATTGAAATAATAATATAGAATTTATATACACTCAAGGATAGAATCAATTACATCCAATCCTACTGGAGAGTTAACTACAAGAAGTAGCCATACAAACCATTGAAGACGCTGTCACCATCTTCAATCCTCGTGAAAGCGCTCCTCCTCTCCTACTCTAAACTTAGCTTTGATACATAATCACTGAATTGCAATGACTGTCTATCTCGCTAACCAACTAACTTCTTTGACTGACACAAGAGGTTCCTATTTATAGATTAGGAAAGACAAAGCAAATTTGGGAAGAGATCCGCTTAACAACGGCAACTGGAAAGCGATCTGCGTGTTCTGCGCTTCAAGCTGCGCTACAGCGTTGCGCAGGTTCCAAAGAGTTGTGTTTCACCTGCGCTATAGCGCGGGGTGAAGCGCAGCTAGCGTCCTGCAGCTTCAACTTTCCTCTTTTATTTGTTGATCTCTCCCCGAGACTGGTTTTCACGCGTTTGCCTTTCCCGGTTTCCCCTTATTTTCTGATATCTTTATATTTATTGTGCAATCCTTGTTTATTTGGGAAGCTTGTCTGCAATATCTTTGATTTATTGGCTCTGATCTCCTCATTAATGATTCAAATCTTCTTCACATCTTTAATTAATTGTCTTCAATCAATCTACAATCTTGCATAAATCCTCCTCATTTAATGCCATTTAATCTCTGAATTAAATCTTTGAAATAATCCTGCAAAAATCAGCAATAAATCTATTAAAATAGCATCAAATTCAAAATTAGGATTAATAAATATAAATTAGTAAATATTAAATAAAAAGGGATAAAAATGGGGTAAAATTATCATTTTGTCCTTGATAAGTGAAATAAAACATATACTAATTTATCAACTATTTTTCACTTATCAGGCACTCTAGAGCCCAGAGATTCATGTATTAAGACTTGACTTCGGTCTAGTAATGGGTGGGATTCGTCCCCGGGGAAGACGTTCCCCGTAGTCTGAGCTTAGTTCTAACGCCAGTTAAAGTGAGAAGATCATGCCTGTTGGGCACAGCAGTGAGTTGCATCATGAGATTGGTGTGCATTTAGTATTATACTATATGACGTATGTTGCTGCATAGCTATCCTGAGTGTATTTACATGTATTCTTTTATTGAGCGAAGAGAGGTTTTCACTATGTAAAGGAATCAGAATGATTTATGAACTTCATGTTGACTTGTATTATCTGTTGCATCTTATGTGATTGTCTCCCCACACTGCTTGTTGCATGCTTTGCTCGCTGAGACTGTAGTCTCACCCTACGTTTCGGGGATATATTCTAGTTGTGCAGGTTGATCCAGCTTCATGTGCAGGAGAGGAAGAGAGCTTTGGAGTGGAACCACACTCCAGTGGTCAGATAGGGATAGTAGAAGTAGAATTAATTGTATTTGAATTACTGATGTAATCTATAAAAAACTTAGATTGGCCATGGAGGCTTAGTTGAAGATGATATTGTAAGTATGCTATATATATATGTATTGGTGATTCTTCTGGATTTTAGGTTAAGTTAGAATTTGGGAAATGTCCAGTTTTAGGGGAAACTCTTCCGGGGTGTAGGTTTTTCCCCTAGGCTTTTAGTTAGGAATTTGTATGGAAAGCCATAACGTATGAATGTTGTGGATGCCTAAGCAAACGTTGGATTGCTTAAGCATTTATTTGATTTGTGTGACGATATAAAAAATGGCGCGAAATAATTTCAGTGATTTGGGAATAGTGTTTCCAACGGACACTATTCTTGAGTTGAGAAATTAGGACGTTACATTTTGGTATCAGAGCAGTTCAATCCAATTGGACTGTGGTTAGGTTAATTGCCCGTGACTTACTATGATTCCACCGTACCCCGTACTCAGTATAGGGACTGATCACCCTTCTACTTAGTGCGTTGTACATGAGATCATGGTTAGTGACATGAGTAAGATGCCTTGGTTAGGGAATTGGGACACTTCTCTAACAAGGTTAGAGCCACCCACTTGACAGATAGAGGGAGAGTGACATAGGCCCATTTCCAAGAATAGGACTTTCACCTTAGAAATCTTATAGGATGCCATCTTTAGTTCTTAGTGGACATGAGACACCCTTAAAAGGAAAGGTAAGGTAGAAGTTTTTGAGGAGAGTGTTGGTTGTGGGTAGTTGCACCTTCGTGATGTGATTTTGCTTGAGATGAATAGAGTGTTTGATTTGTCTGACTGAATGTGATACTTGCGTGCTTGCTTGAATAATTGTATGTCTTGTGTACTTGGTTATGGTATGATCGATTAATTATGATTTTGTTTGTCTGTTTAATTAAGTGCATGGCTTGTATGTTTGATTGTGTTGTTTGGAAAGTTTAATAAGTATAGGGTTAATGGTAAATCCCTAGGGCGTGGATGGAAAGATTTTTGGAGTTTAGAATTTCACGGATTTGGGATGTCATGTTTAGTTAGTTCGTAGAGGGCAGGTAGAACTCAAGAGAGGATAAGGGAACCAATGTCCTAGGTGTGGAGACGTTGTTATTGGTTAGAGCCTTCAGCTTGGGATTGAAGAACGCCTATGTTCGGAGTTTTGAGATTAGAGGTGAATGATTCGGGAGACATAAAAGACTTGCTTAAGGATTGGAGGGTGAAGGATACATTAGAGGAACTTGGCTTATGGTTTTAACGTTATTAGGAACCTGATAAGAGTCGAGGTACCTTGATCCAATAAGGGAAATTTAAGTTTAAGAGTCATGATCCAATACCCACCTTATTCTACCCTAGAGTACCCCTGTTGCTTTCGGCCTTGTGGTATACAACCCCGGTATTACTATTGGCTTTAGAGTAGGACTCTATCACTTAGGGAGGATTTCAGGACCAGTTTCGGTTAAGCTAGGGAGAAAACCCAAGAATGTACAAGGAGTGAGTGACATTGGAAACTTGGATGGTTAGAGGTACTTCGTAGGTTGCAATCATGGTCAATCCCCTTCGATTCTAGGTTTACTTGACTGTTGACGCTTAAGGAATAAGGTTCTTTGTGGTTGTAATCGAAGTGTTTTTGGAGTAGAAATATTATAAGTATCGGTGTGTGCTTAGTACCTCGTTGTCTGTTTTTCCATGTATAAGCATTTCTGTTACCTATGTATAGAACGATGTTGTTAGTACCCGGGTAGTCACATATTTCCTAGTTTATCAAGTGGTAGGGCTAAGTCTATAAGTGGGGTCTCTTAGTCTTTTCTCTGTATGTTTCCTAAGCAGTAGAATTCTGACCTTTGCAGTTCATGGGAGAAGAAAAATCTTGCGGAATTTGGAATTGTGCTTAGTGTATAACTCCTACGAGGGTCAGTGATCAGTGTCTAATTAAGGTTGTGTGACAGACTAGTGTTAAGATGGTGTACTAAATTCATTGTAAGGTGTTGTACTTTCCCCTTCCGATTCTCTTGGTTCTAGATTCTCCACCATCATTCTAGACTTGGATGTGACTATTGGCTCACCAGGGCAATTGGATAGTCCTTCAATTGTTGTGGTTGCCAGCTGTAGACAATAGCTGCCGATGTCATAGTATAGGGTATGTGTTAGTACTCAGTCTCCTGGGTTGAAATGATAGATACTTTGTTTTCTATGCTTGTGCACATGATGGAGTGATAGGTATGATGGGTTTCTGGCAAGCGAACCACAAATCCAGCAGTATAATAGTAAGAAAGAGTATCGTATCCACAGGGAACGGTTATTTATGTAGAACAAAATCGTATTTATCAAGAGAAAGCACAGTTTAGAGAGTATAATTGCAGAATGATAAAGAGAGTAGATGATTATTGCTAAAGCCCCTACCCAACGACCTTAACACTCAAGGATAAATTGTGCGGGCTCTCCCAGGCGACAGATTTATCTCGACTTATTTTGCTCTCTTTTGTTCAGTTTGTAAGAGTTAGACGATAAACGAGGCCTATTGGTAGACGCATCCTTCGCTCCAGTACTGTCACTACCTTATGCTCATTAGAATACGCCCATGTTCGAACTCCTGGAATTACAACCCCCTAACTCTTTGCTATCGGCTATCAAGTCCTATTTGGCAACTGCTCCTTCACTTAGAGTACTCACACTACCCCTCACTCATTAGAAACGGTCCCTTTCAGCCATCAGTAATAACCGAGTAATCTTATTCAATCAGAAGTTGAGTTTCCTATGTCTAGGCTCCCCCAAACTCAATCCTAGTCGTAACGTTAATTATAAACTAGCCTATAACTCCAGACGCAAGCGTGGGAATTAGGAATAAGCACAGAATAAGACTACCACCATTATAGATAGGGACCTTATTGAAATAATAATATAGCATTTATATACACTCAAGGATAGAATCGATTACATCCAATCCTACTGGAGAGTTAACTACATGAAGTAGCCATACAAACCATTGAAGACGCTGTCACCATCTTCAATCCTCGTGAAGCGCTCCTCCTCTCCTACTCTAAACTTAGCTCTGGTACATAATCAATGAATTACAATGACTATCTACTCGCTAACCAACTAACTGTCTAACTCCTTGGACTGACGCAAGAGGTTCCTATTTATAGATTAGGAAAGAAAAGGCAAATTTGGGAAGAGATCCTCTTAAAAATGGCAACAGGGACGCAATCTGCGTGTTCTGCGCTTCAAGCTGCGCTACAGCCGCTGTAGCGCAGGTTCCAGAGAGTTGCGCTTCACCTGCGCTATAGCGCGGGGTGAAGCGCAGCTAGCGTCCTGCAGCTTCAACTTTCCTCTTTTATTTGTTGATCTCTCCCCAAGACTGGTTTTCACGCGTTTTCCTTTCCTTGTTTCCCCTTATTTTCTGATATCTTTATATTTATTGTGCAATCCTTGTTTATTTGGGAAGCTTGTCTGCAATATCTTTGATTGATTGGATCTGATCTCCTCATTAATGATTCAAATCTTCTTCACATCTTTAATTAATTGTCTTCAATCAATCTACAATCTTGCATAAATCCTCCTCATTTAATGCCATTTAATCTCTGAATTAAATCATTGCAATAATCCTGCAAAAATCAGCAACAAATCTATTAAAATAGCATCAAATTCAAAACTAGGATTAATAAATACAAATTAGTAAATATTAAATAAAAAGGGATAAAAATGGGGTAAAATTATCATTTTATCCTTGATAAGTGAAATAAAATATATACTAATTTATCAACTATTTTTCACTTATCAAATTCCCCCCAACTTGAATTCTTGCTTGTCCTCAAGCAAGAGACCTCTTTGCATTCACAATCAATTCTAACCCCTAGTGTATTTTACATAAACTAATTCTAATTCAAGGTAATCATCCCTTAACTCCTTCCTAAGCAGAAGTCACTTCCCAAACATAAGAAAAAATCAGAATTAAGAGATATTATCAATCAGCAGTTAGGATAGAAATACAAACATCAATTAAACTTCCTCAATAATAGCAATTAAAGCAGTAAGTGATAAACCAAGGAAATCTCTCATTCTCACGGGTAAGTGTTTCCCTCAATCATTTTCACCCACTGTTGAACAACTAGAATTGATAGTCGTTTCCAAGGTCTGAACCTGCAAGCAGTTAGTATAGATCAAAAGGTCTTTCTTAGGTTGTAATGAGGCTGGGCTATCGAGAAATCATGGTTTTTCTGGATATTCAAAGAACACTTTGAATAGAGAGCATCTTGTGGTTGTGCTTTGGGACTTCTCTCAATTCACCTGATGATTCTTGAATGGTCACCCTTTTTCAGCTTTGGCCTCTTCTTTTGAAGAATTTTCTCCCCCCAACTTATTTATTTTCCACACTTTGTGCAGAATTTTTTTTATATACATAACATAAAGAACTTATTTTTGGTGGGGGGAAATCTTTTCTTTGTGATTCCTTGTGCCTTCTCTTGGATTCCTTGTGACCAACCTCTTTGTCAATTGCTTGTCCCATTTTGTTGTAGTGCACCTTGCTCTCTATCCCAAGTGTTAAGGGACACGGTATGATCATTGATCATTGATAATGATAATGGTTGGGGTGCATCAAAAGAAACATTAAAGGCTCAAATAGGCAATCAATAATTGGAAATATTAATGCATGGTTGGCTATTTGGCACTAAGCAGAATATTAAAATCACAAAATTGTGCCTTTGTCACTTCCATACCTTCTACAAGCAAGACAAATTTCAAAAACTCAAGCAATAACAGTTGACAAGCAGTGGTGAAAAGCTCTCAATATAAGTGTTTAAGTGTTTAGGGCTCTCAGCTCACCGGTTGGGCTAAAATTTCCTTGCTAAAGCACTTACTAGATTTAATAAACTACCATGATGGGTTCTCTTGAGAAGTACTCTAAACCTAACTGATTATGGAATTAATCACAAGACCCTATCATTTTTCCTAGATTGGTTAGTTAAACTACTTATTTACAGAGAAAAAGGAAATAATTACCTTAATTCCTAATTCCCTAAGGTCCTAAAAAATTTTAAAAATTCTAAAAATTTAAGAAAAATTGAAAATACGAAACAGAAATCCTAATTAACTAGAAAATATCTATAAAATAATAGAAAACAAAAGAAAAACTAAAAGAAAGAAAAACTAATAGAAAGAGAAACACCAGTATCAATCTTCATCCCCTGTATATTGTGAGTCCTTGTCTTGCTGCTGCTCCATCCCCCTCTGGGAAAATAGGCCTGTCCTCAAGCCACTGCAAGAATATCCGGAATCTTCAAGCAGCAAGACCGGGTATGGGTCTAGTACTCCTGATTGGTTTGGGGTCAACTAGTCTTTATACTTTGCAGCAGTCTGTGCAATTCATGAAGAACATGGAAGCCTGCCAATAACATGCATAAATAATTATTCTCTTCACAACAAAACTTCACTGCAATTGGTAATGCTTTCCTAAAAACAGAACATACTCACTTGTTTTGCAAGCATTCAATCAATCCATGGAAAGTGAAAGTTTAAAATTTTTGAAAGAAACAGAACATAACACTTTCAAATTTAATAACTCACAAAACAAAGAGCATTCCAATCAAGAAAATTGTTCTTCATGTTCCACACAGCCAAAATCACATTTAAGATAACAATAATCAATAATATTCACAATCCTAAGGTTTCTACCCTAAAGTGTAAATCATAGAGATAGAGTAAATGAAGATTTCAATTGGTAAAAATAAAATAAAAAAAAATAGCTGAAAGTTTCAAAATTGATGGAAGTTTGTGAGTGAAAGAGTGAAAAGAAGAGCTTTAGGAAGTAGTACATGAGAAAGATTTTTAAAATTTCGTATCCTGCGCTTCACCCTGCGCTACAGCGCAAGTGAAGCGCAGAATACAGTGACTAAAATTGCATTTCTGCGCTTTACCTGCGCTACAGCGCAGGTTGAAGCGCAGAAAACAGAATGCAATTTTGCAATTTTCAGTCACGTTTTCTGCTACTTCCTATTTTTTTTAAAAAAAATATTTTCCACAAACTTATTCCAATCAATTTTGAAAATTTCCTAATTTCTAAAAAAATGAAAAATCCTAATTAAGAAAATAAAACAAACTAAAAACTTTAAAAATCTCTGGGTTGCCTCCCAGAAAGCGCTTGTTTAACGTCTGATAGCTCGACGCTTGTTCTCTCAAGGTGGCTGAAACTGAAATATTTTGATGAGCTTGTGAGCTGCACCCTTCCTTTCTTTGGCCCTTAAACCTCCCTATAATCTTGCCTTGGAGCAACCTGTAGTGTGAAAAGACGTTAACCATTGTAGCTTCTTTCTGGAATTAGACCATGTCTCTGACTCCCTTGGCTTGATCCTTCTTTTCTTTATTACCTTGATCTCATGTGCATGAGTCTTCTTTTCCTGAATCTTAGATGATTCACAGATGATTGCTCTCAATTTCTTTGCTTCGGGGGGTTCTTTGATATGGAACACACCTGACCACTTCTTCAATATGGCTCTAGGCTCAGTAGCTGATCCTCTTGGATCAATTCTTCCTTTCTTTGCTTTGGTTAGGTCAGTGTATTCGCAGGCCTTTCTTTTGTGAGATATGGAAGGTTTATCACTTGCACCATGCCTTTCTTGATCTTCCTTTAAAGGACTGGTTGGATAAGGCAAGGTCTCTGTTCTTAAAATCATTTTCCTTCCTTCCTCGGGCTTTGATTCACCATCTCTCTGTTCACCATCACATGTTGTATTTTCTTTCTCCCTTTCACAATCAGTCTCAAGAACCATCTTTTCTATTTCATCCTCTCCATCTCCTTCTTCTACTTTTGCTGCACCTTCTTGTGCTTCTTCAGATCTATCCTCTTCATCAGCCAGAACATCATTGATTTCCTCCCCTATTGATTTAACAATTATGGTGGGACAAAATTCTACGGAGTTGGGTTGAGCATTTGCTGAACTCTGTTCTGACTGTTGGTTGGCCATTGCTTCTGCTATCTCTTCAATTGTTGCATCAGGAGACTCTCTCTTCTTGTTGAGTAGTTCCAACATGAGTTGCTCCATGGACTCCAACGTTGGGATGTTGAATTGCACTATTTTATTATCTTCTATGAAGGCTGTAAATATCAGGTTCTATCTTTCATGGAGGGATTCTTTGAGTATGGTAATTCCCTGTCTTGCAGTGTATGTGTGAACTCTTCTTTTTCTTCTTCTTTATTTTCTTTAGCAGCTTCCTCTGATTTCTTTTCTTTAATTTCTCTTTCTTGTATTGCTTCAGTTTCCTCTTCTTGAATGTCCGGATAAGAGCAGTGACCATTGAGATGGTTACCTCCGCAAAAGTCACAAATTAATTGTGGAGACTGGTCAGGATAAGAGTAAACTGGTTGCAGTGGCTGAGAAAGTCTATCTAGCTGCTGTTGGAGTGCTTCTAATGACTGCTTCAAACTCTTATTTTCTTCCCTGAGTTCATCTTTGAGAATTTGCTTATGGGATGAAATAGCATCTTGTTGCCACCCAAAATTTTGATTCTGGTAACTTCCCCAATCCTGTGAAAGATTGTTAGAATAATTACTGTAATTAGAGAAGTTACCTTGAATCGGTGAATGGAACGAAGGAATGTCTGCCTTCGCTTGATTGTAACATGGCCTGTGAAAGAATCTCCTTAAAAATTTTCTTCTACCATGTTCCAATTGGTCAGACTTTGGCTGGGGTGTGACCTTAACCAATCCTGTGCTTTTCCTGTAAGAGAAAAAGGAAATAAACATAAGTATACAACCTCTTTGTCCTCTTCATCAAATCCCATCAGTTCAATTAATTCATAGAATGCATAAAGATGAGTATTTGGATTTTCATGTTCTAAGCCTGAGAACTGGCGACTTTCAACAAGTTTAATGTGTGATGCTTTGAACTCCACATCCTTTGCTGTACTTGGAATGGCAATACTTGAGCGATAACTTAGCCCTTGAGACATAACATAATCTCCCAAGAATCTTTTTGGTGAATTTTGCCATTCAGAAGCCATGTGACATTTACTTCACTTGAGGTGGTTGAACAGAGAGTGTTGAAATTGTCTCCTTGAGCTTGCCTCTTCTTCTTCTTGGGTGATCAGAGAGTCTGAGCTATTTGAAATTGTCCCCTTGACCTCTACCCCTGTTTCTGTTATGTGTCCTCTCAAATGTTAGCTCAGAAGACACTACAAGAAAATTAACTTTTAGTGACAAAAATTTAGTGACCAAAAATGAATTTGTCACTAATGATATATTATTTGTAACAAAATTTTATTTTGTCACTAATAATATTTATATTAGTGACCAAATTATAAATCGTCACAATAAATGTATTAATAGTGACAAAAATCTATATGTCACAAATAATTTGTCACTAACATAAAACAATCATGATAAATTTCTATGTCTTATTATGGAATCATAAATGACGTAAAACTTATTGACTGTCTAAAAATTTATTGTGATAAAAAATTAACTTTTTCATTAATTTTATATTATATTATTGATTATTATAAAAATAACCATTTGACTTCCTTATTATTGACAATTTTTTTTATCACTAGTGACTTGATATATTTGTGTCCTAACTAATTTATAACTAAAATTTAGTATCAACATAATATTGACAAATTATAATTTCATTATATTAGAAATGATTATAAAATAGTCGTTTACTATATTTTACTAGTGATAAATTATTCGTCACTAAATATTTGAACCATTTATGTCTATAGTAATTCGTCACAAATAATTAATATTAATATATTAGTGACGAAATGTGATTCCACATCATATTACTGTGGAATTTAAAAGAAGACATTCACTTTCTATTAATTGTAAAAAGTCTCTTTTCATTAGAGATTCCAAACATCTCTAAAATAAATAGTTCCAAATGTTTAATATCACTATGTTAATTAATTTCAAACTAATATACTTGAAATTTTTTAACACAAAACACTTAAATATTTACAAGTCATATTTTCTCATACTAATTTCAATAGATAAAAATATAATAAATTAAAATAATTTAGTTTTAAAATAGTAGATTTTTTAAATAGCCTTTTTATCTTATTTAACTCATAATATAGAATTAAGAGATAATAAAATAAAAATTTAAAAAATCATAAAATATTTTCTTTTAACTTGAGTTAGGTTTTTTTTTGACGATTAGATAAAATATTAAAAAAATATTTTATTTGAATTTAAATTTTATGATTAGATTTTGTAAACTTTAGGATTATAGGATTTAGATTTACACCGTGACAAAAATATAGAATAGAAAAATTTTATCTTTATTGAAAGTTGGTTTTTTAGGATTAAAAGACAAAACTTTGAAAAAAATCTAAAAAGTAACAAATTCTTTATCTTGATTTAAATTTGAATTTTTAGATGAAGATAAAAAAATGAATGCAAATAATCTACACTTATTTAATTTAAATCTTATATTATTATAAAAATATTGGTGTAAAATATGAGATTACCTTTTAATTTTGTTTTAATTTATTTTTTAAAATTGTAACAAAATGTTTTCATTTTCACTTTAAAAATCTAAAATAATAATTCCTAAAGTTATCGTGTTAAATTTAAATACAAATTATTCATCTTCTAACATTTATGTATCAAATTTGAATTAAAATTTTGATTTATTTTTATCTACATATAATATTAAATTTAAACTAAAAACTATATATATCACTTAAATTTAATTTATACAATGCACCAAAAGAAATTAATTTATACATACATTAAAATATTTATTAAGTATTTTATATTTTAGCACTTTGAACCACTTGTAACAAAATGTGTTTTAATATGAGAAAAAATAGGGATAATTATACCGATTATGTGATAAGTAGTATATTTGGCAACATTGTGATGTAATCATGTAACTACTTTATGGCAATGGATTGTTTTTATTTTTTGTTCCATTTTTCATTATTCATGAATCTTTCTTCTTGTTGTAGAATTTTTATTGGAATATTAAAATATTTTTATATTGGTAAATTTTAAAAATTACATAAATCAAGGTAAATTAACCGATAACCATATATATTACTTTTATTCGATGTTGCTTCAAGTGGCGGTAGACAATTGAGTTAATAATTATATAATCAAAATCTATATCCGTCAAAGTTAAAAAAAGTCCTACTCATATATACACATTAAGACAAGAACAATAATGGAAGCACATCAATACATAGAGTATGATTTATATTAAATTATTTAAGGCTTATAAAAAAAAATAAAAGACACAAAATAATAAGAAAAAGGACAAACATTACCTAATAACAAGGAAATCATTTTGATATCACATTCATAAAGTTAAATTAAAAATAAAAAATAATTAAAAGAAAAGTAACATTATTTAATATTTTTATATTATTAAATATAATATTATAGAAATTTAAAAAAAGAATATTAAAAAAGTGAGACGTAGTGGTGTGAGACTATAAAATGCAAAAATATAATATATTTTAAAAGAATGTTAAATAATATATATATATATATATATAAATTGCAAAAATATAACAAGAAACAAGCTTGGCATAGTGGTGTGAGATGTAGCAATGTTGACTGACAGCTTGAGTACCCGGGTTCGAATCCCACATCCAGCAAATTTTCAGGAATTTTATCGCAGCAATATCTAACCAAGCCATACGCGCACGCCAGCACCAGTTCAGTTCAGCGAGTCACGAGAGCATTGATTGGTACAACCGCCAGTCCTCCGACTTAGCCGTGGGTTCGGTTTCCTGGCCAACCAGTCCGGTAATTTTTAATATATAAACTCTTAATAGTGGCGATTAAATCATCACTATTATTGTTTGTATTAGTGACAAATCATTTTTGTCACTATTATGTAGGACTATTAGTGACGATGTGTTTGTCACAATAAAAAATATTTTTAGTGACATATTAAAAATATTGTCACTAATATAATAGTGACTCGACATTTAGTGACGATCAATGACAAATTCAAATATCGCCACTAGATGTTTTTAGTGACATGTTTTCAGGTTTTCAGTGACGAATTTTACCATCATAAAAAATAACTTTTCTTGTAGTTGTGGAACAAAAATTATTATCTTCTTGTAGCCGTGGGTTCGGTTTCCTGGCCAACCAGTCCGGTAATTTTTAATATATAAACTCTTAATAGTGGCGATTAAATCATCACTATTATTGTTTGTATTAGTGACAAATCATTTTTGTCACTATTATGTAGGACTATTAGTGACGATGTGTTTGTCACAATAAAAAATATTTTTAGTGACATATTAAAAATATTGTCACTAATATAATAGTGACTCGACATTTAGTGACGATCAATGACAAATTCAAATATCGCCACTAGATGTTTTTAGTGACATGTTTTCAGGTTTTCAGTGACGAATTTTACCATCATAAAAAATAACTTTTCTTGTAGTTGTGGAACAAAAATTATTATCTTCTTTTTTTTAAAAAAAATAAATTAAAAATATTAAATATATATCTATATTTTTTTAAAAAAAATAATAATAATTTTTTTAAAAAAGATAATAAATAAAATAAAATATTTTTGTTTTCTTCTCGACATCTCCCTTGTCTCCTTTCCTTGTTTCTACTTTTGTTCTTCCTTTATACCCTTCCTATTTCTGCTTCAATTTGTAGTTGATTTGGGGATACCTAGCTTCTCAAAAGCATAAACACAAAACTTGAAACAGGGTAAGTGTTGAAGATATTTTTTAATTTTTTTTTAAATAAAAGAAAACAATAAAATTCCTAAAAATATAAATCCTAAAAAAAAGAAAAAAAGAAATAAATAATTAAGTAAAATAAATCTTGATAAATAGACCTCAGGGTTCTACACAAATTAGAACCGTTCCCCGGCAACGGCGTCAAAAATACTTGATGGGTTTCTGGCAAGCGAATCACAAATCTAGCAGTATAATAGTAAGAAAGAGTATCATATCCACAGGGAACGATTATTTATGTAGACCGAAATCGTATTTATCAAGAGAAAACACAGTTTAGAGAGTATGATTGCAGAATGGTAAAAAGAGTAGATAATTAATTGGAATTAGAAAGGTAGAGTTAGAGACACTTTACTTGGATCAGGATTGGATTTCATCTCATCACACCCATTGTGCATATAAAGACTACTTAATATTTTGGTATACTCTATAAAATATGTAGACAAACGTTATTGCTAAAGCCCCTACCCAGCGACCTTAACACTTAAGGATAAATTGTGCAGGCTCTCCCAAGCGACAGATTTATCTTGACTTTTTTTGCTCTCTTTTGTTCAGTTTGTAAGAGTTAGACGATAAACGAGGCCTATCGGTAGACGCATCCTTCGCTCCAGTACTGTCACTACCTTATACTCATTAGGACACGCCTATGTTCAGATCCCGGATTGACAACCCCCTAATTCTTTGCTACCGATTACTAAGTCCTATTAGTCGAATGCTCCTTCACTTAGAGTACTCACACTACCCCTCACTCATTAGAAACGGTCCCTTTCAGCCATCAGTAATAACCGAGTAATCTTATTCAATCAGAGGTTGAGTTTCCTATGTCTAGGCTCCCCCAAACTCAATCCTAGCCGTAACGTTAATTACAAACAAGCCTATAACTCCATACGCAAGCGTGGGAATTAGGAATAAGCACATAATAAGACTACCACCATTATAGATAGGGACCTTATTGAAATAATAATATAGAATTTATATACACTCAAGGATAGAATCGATTACATCCAATCCTACTGGAGAGTTAACTACATGAAGTAGCCATACAAACCATTGAAGACACTGTCACCATCTTCAATCCTCGTGAAGCGCTCCTCCTCTCCTACTCTAAACTTAGCTCTGGTACATAATCAATGAATTACAATGACTATCTACTCGCTAACCAACTAACTGTCTAACTCCTTGGACTGACGCAAGAGGTTCCTATTTATTGATTAGGAAAGACAAAACAAATTTGGGAAGAGATCCTCTTAAAAACGGCAACAGGGACGCAATCTGCGTGTTCTGCGCTTCAAGCTGCGCTACAGCGCAGGCTGTAGCGCAGGTTCCAGAGAGTTGCGCTTCACCTGCGCTATAGCGCGGGGTGAAGCGTAGCTAGCGTCCTGCAGCTTCAACTTTCCTCTTTTATTTGTTGATCTCTCCCCGAGACTGGTTTTCACGCGTTTGCCTTTTCTTGTTTCCCCTTATTTTCTGATATCTTTATATTTATTGTGCAATCCTTGTTTATTTGGGAAGCTTGTCTGCAATATCTTTGATTGATTGGCTATGATCTCCTCATTAATGATTCAAATCTTCTTCACATCTTTAATTAATTGTCTTCAATCAATCTACAATCTTTCATAAATCCTCCTCATTTAATGCCACTTAATCTCTGAATTAAATCTTTGCAATAATCCTGCAAAAATCAGCAATAAATCTATTAAAATAACATCAAATTCAAAACTAGGATTAATAAATACAAATTAGTAAATATTAAATAAAATGGGATAAAAATGGGGTAAAATTATCATTTTATCCTTGATATGTGAAATAAAATATATACTAATATATCAACTATTTTTCACTTATCAAGGTACAAGCAGGCCTACACAGTATCATGTTCTGTTAGATGGGGTTGGTGTCTCACCAGATGAACTACGGGAGTTTGTCCTTTCTTTATCATGTGTGTATCAGAGGAGCACCACTTGGTTACAACTCTATATGTTTTAATTTGAGACCTGTGTGTTGCTGTTTCAAAAGCTAGTGATGAGATGATATTCCAGACCAGCTAGCTTTTAGAAGTAACGATGTAGTTTCATGTGGTAGACTTGAACCTTGAGGTTTGTTAGAAAGGGCCAAGCCCTTGAGGGGGTAGCCTTATAGAAGAAAACATAGGAACCCATAGTATAACTTAGAAGATCAATTGGAAAATATTGGGGGCATAGCTAGGATGCTAACAACCCAAGGTTTAAACCAACTAGTAGCTGTCGAAGGTTAGGATTCCCAGCGACTTAGACAATTTCTAGGCACTTCCAAAGTGAAGTGTGTTTAGTGCGAGGACTAGTTTAGAGTTAGGACCCTTGACCAGTTATTGTGTGAACCCTTGCTCCTTTTTGAATCTGTTATGTAGGCTGTCTAACCAAATTGGTGGAGTTATCTTGAAGTGGAGAAACCTATGGGAGGCCACTTAGAAACCCATGTTAGGATTGTGATAAAGGAAGGATAGGTGTTGGAATACTCATTGTGAGGAAGGATGATAGGATTGAATTGGCACTCGCGTGAATTAGGCATGGAACAACTAGAAGATAGTGACGTTTGAGACGTGGCCTTTGAGGGTAGGACAGAGAGGACGAGTTCAAGAATACACTCGAACCCTAGTTTCCTTTAGCCACCTAGAGTAATAGAGGTATTAATAATCAGAAGACAATTTGGTAGAATTTCCAGTACACGAACATAGTTGGAATCAAGATTGTGACCTGAGGTTGGGGAGGTAACCGGAGCAAATTTTGAGGACAAAATTTATTTAAGGGGGGTAGAAATGTAACATTCCGAAATTGGACCTAAAAAGAATCTAGAGGAGAGTTAGGAGTGGATTGAGAATTTGAAGGTGTGTGATTGGATTACGAGGAAGGATATGAGGTTTAGTAAGAATCCCGAAGTGTTAAGGGAAGTTTAGAAGAAGAACTAAGTTAGGAGATGATTATGGCGAAGGGAACTTAAGAATGAATGGGAGGGGTTGGAGTCAGAATTAAAGAGAAGTTAGAGTTAAGAATTGGGTACTAGGATCCTCGCTCAAGCGATAATGGACTCGCTTAAGCGAGTTTAGTAGCAAAATTACGATTTTAGCTTATGCAACTTTCGCTTGAGTGAGAATGGTCTCGCTCAAGCGAGAATCAGGAGAGAGTTGGAGTGCTCTCTAGAAGAAATTCGCCTGGGCGAGAAGGATCTCGCTCAAGCGAGAATCTTCTAGAGAAAGGGATACTCTCTGGAGTATTCTCGCTTGAGCAAGAATGCGAAAGCTGAGAAATCCCATTTCCTCTCGCCCAAGCGAAAACCCCTCGCTTGAGCGATAATTCACTTACAGGCTTAAAACGTGAGTTAGGGCTTGAGTTTCCTCATTGTTCTTTTCCTTCTTTTCTTTTCTAGAGAGAGAGGGAGAGAGATTCTTGAGAGAGGGAGGAAGTTTCTAGTGAGGATGAGTGGCCCTAGAGCTAGGAGGAAGAAGAGGGAGCCACGAATCTCCACCTCCAACCTTCTCCAACTTCATTCCTCTTCTCTTTGAGTGTCCTTTGAGGTGAGTAGAGCTCACACACTCTCACTTCATCGGTGTATGTTCTCCCACATGATCCCTATATCTTATCTTCCCTTTCTTGAGCTTGCATGTGTATATTATGTGGTTAAATTGTCATGGATAAATGTATGAGCATGATGTTAGGGTTTATATTGAGAAATTGTATCAGGGTTCTATTTAGGGTTTTGCATGGAAATTAGCAAGCTTGGAATGACATGGATTTATGTGAATTTTAATTTCTAGCATGAAGTTATGTTATTAATGTTATGCACTATGTTCTGTTGGAAGTATTTCCCTTACATCTGCACTATTTAAAAGACACATCTAATTCCACATGGGTCCAGGGTCGAGTCCCAATAGGCCTTGGATTCGGTTAAGGGAGGTTATTCTCGGAGAATAATTCACCTTAGGGGGGTGGAGAAGTTCAGGGTGTTAATACTCCTATCTAGACATGGGCCAACAAGTAGTCGTCGTAGTCGGGATTTGAGTATTAACTCCGCTGAAGCCTCTTAAGACCAACAGATTATACAGATTATCAAAGGACCCAAGGGATGAGTCCCTAGGCCTCTGGGTCAGGCACGGAGGGTTCTCTTCGGAGAATAATTCACCTTAAGAGGGTAAAAAGCTCAAGCTATTAATACTCCAATTTAGGCATGGGCCCAGAATGGATGGCCGTAGTAAGAATTTGAGTATTAACCGCATTGAGGCCCTCTAGAGCCCAGAGATTCATGTATTAAGACTTGACTTCGGCCTAGCAATGGGTGGACTTCGTCCACGGGGAAGACATTCCCCGTAGTCTTAGCTCAGTTCTAACTCCAGTTAAAGTGAGAAGATCATGTCTGCTGGGCTCAACAGTGAGTTGCATCATGAGATTGGTGTGCATTTAGTATTATACTATATGACGTATGTTGCTACATAGCTATCCTGAGTGTATTTACATGTATTCTTTTATTGAGCTAAGAGAGGTTTTCACTATGTAAAGGAATCAGAATGATTTATGAACTTCATGTTGACTTGTATTCTGGGTTGCATCTTATGTGATTGTCTCCCCACATTACTTGTTGCATGCTTTGTTCGTTGAGACTGTAGTTTCACCCCACGTTTCGGGGATATATTCTAGTTGTGCAGGGTGATCCAGCTTCATGTGTAGGAGAGGAAGGGAGCTTTGGAGTGGAACCACACTCCAGTGGTCAGATAGGGATAGTAGAAGTAGAATTAATTGTATTTGAATTACTGATGTATTTTGTAAACACCTTAGATTGGCCATGGAGGCTTAGTTGTAGATGATATTGTAATTATGCTATATATATATATATATATATATAAATGTATTGGTGATTTTTCTGGATTTCAAGTTAAGTTAGAATTTGGGAAATATCCAGTTTTAGGGGAAACTCTGCCGGATTTTCGGTAGGAGTTTTATGAACCATAATACTCCAAGGTGTAAGTTCGTCCCCTAGGCTTTTAATTAGGAATTTGTATGGAAAGCCATAACGTATGAATGTTGTGGAAGCCTAAGCAAATGTTGGATTGCTGAAGCATTTATGTGATTTGTATGACGATATTGAAAATGACGCGAAATAATTTTAGTAATTCGGGACTAGTGTTTCGAACGAACACTATTCTTGAGTGTAGAAATTAGAACGTTACAGCTTTGGGTTTACAATGATTGAGCCCTTGCATGGATTTACTTATTCAAAGTGTTCTCCTTTTCAAGAGTCATGCAAGTGGTCATAAACGATAAAATTAGTGGCTTCTTTTTTACTTAATGAGTGAGGGATAATTGAGGAGATGATTTTGATAGCTAAGTTATTTAAAATTGGAGGTTGCATTATTAGAATGTCCTTCATGGTAATATTTAAGTTATATGTGTATTGTGAACCTCGTGAATGATATGCAAAGTTTAAGTTTAACGTGTGCCTAAAAAATGTAAATCAATTTGATCAAATTCATGGTTCGTTTTAATACATTGAGTGAAATTTTTTGTTTGGAAAACCATCTCATTTTAGTCCCTGAAAGTACAGATCCATGTCAGAATGACTAAACTGACTAACGGTGAGCACTTTTAGGGACTATTTTGAGAGTTTTTTTTCTTCCATTCAGAGACTAAATTGACGGATGGGCACACTTTCAGGGACTTAAGTGGTGGTTTACTCGTATTTTACCTATTGTTGTCAAATTACTTACCAAACAGTTGTTTGTCGCAGTGGAAGTGGGCTGTGACCCTAGGCGGACTTTACCTGGAAGGTCAGGGGTTTGAATATCCTGGAGTCCCTACTCTTGGGAGGACTTTACCTAACCACAACCCCGGCCTTATAAAGAGTGGGCTTTACCTAACTACCACCCCCGGCCCGAGGGTTAAACCCACAGTTATGCATGTGGGGGATTCCCGATCAAAGACCTAAAAAAATTACTTGCTTTTGTATTCTTGTTATTTAAACCGTTAAAACTCATCAAGCTATTTCAATTGAGACACTTTAAAACTACTTCTAAGGATCCCTTTTGAGAACTTAATCTTAATTCTTAGATTCTTATCAGAATTTGAGAGTGAGATTCTTCTCGAAAGAAATATCACAACAAAACAACAGTAATAACATAAATTACTTATCACACATAGTACAAAAAATAATATTAAATCCTCCTACTTATTTCTTTATTAAGAATCCTCTTAATTGAACATAGTAAATATTAATTTTTTATACTTTTAAAATATTAAATATATTTATTTTCTCTTATTTTGGAGGAAAATTATGGATTTAGGATTCTTGATTTTAGCATTCCCCATTATACAATAGCTCTGTAGAGCTAGTCAGCTCTCAGCCCAATGGTTGTCTGCTACCAACTTGATTTACTCTTCAATTGTTTGCTTTTCTTCAATACTTTCCTCTGCTTTGGTACTAATTAATTTCTGCATGATGACCGAACAAGGAAACAATAAGGAATAATTTCAGGTATTACCGTTCCACATATATAAAATTGAATGAAAAGGAATAATTGCAAATGTTATTATGCTAAAAGAAAAATAGCTATATATAGAATGGAACTATAAAAAATATTCTTACATAACAACTTAATTATAATTTCTTAGTTTATTATACATAATTTTTTGTGAGTTTAATATATCGGATTTTCTAACTTGTGCAGCCTTGCACAAGATAAACGCCAATAAATATTAATACACCACTTAATCAATCTGTATTAATTATTTTATCATGGTTTTCTAAAAAAAATTATTATTTTTTTCTCTTCCCTCATTATTCTTTAATTTCTCTGTCTTCTTATATTACAACGTCACCTATCTACTTATTTTCTTCACGCGCTAAACACTATTGGAATGTGAAAAGTTGCCTACGTAACTCCTTTAGAGCATCTACAATGGAGCAACTTCATTTGGTTGCTTCCAATGGGACTCACCTATACATATCACTCATTTAATTTTTACTCTTCCCGATACAAGCAATTCTAAGTATTTTATCTCTACAATGAAGCAACTCTTTTTAGGTGCTTCCAATATATTAAAAAATATTTTTTTAATGTATTTCTCTCACTTTTTGGGTTGCTAGAGCTAACAACTTGGCTCACGAAGCAACTCACACTCAATTGCTCGCAATGGTGAAAATGGAGCTAGCAACGTTGCTTCTCCAGCTTTGTTGCTTCCAGGGCTACTGTTGTAGATGCTCTTACAAGACCTCACTCACTTTATCATTTATATTCAGTATTATGATTATTTTATTTTATTGTCCTGCAACTTTGAAGTAAAATTCATAACATTTAAGAGTAGCTAAGCAGGCAACTTTTTACATTCCATCAATGTTTAAAGCGTGAAGAAAATAAGCAGGTAGGTGAAGTTGTAGTATAGGAAGAGAGAGAAATGAAGAGAGAGAAATGAAAGAATAATGAGGGGAGAGAAAAAATATATTTTTAGAAAACCATGATAAAACAATTAATACGGATTGGTTAAGTGGTGCATTTATTGGGGTTTATCGTGTGCAAGGTTGCACAGGTTAGAAAACCCGTTAATATATATGCGTTGTAAGTATAAAGAAATTTAACACATACAACTAATGATGGAGTGCTATCACATCATTTATTGAATTTAATTACACATAAAGTATCACGTTCATTAAATGATATAGCCACGTACCATTGTATGTCCATATGTATATCAATTAAATCAATTTTTTATTATTATGAACGGGGAATGTTACACATAATTTTTTTTTTATTTTTTTATCAAAGAATCATATCTGTCACGCAGTTTTTATATAGTACTGTTATTAGTAAAGTCAAGATAGATCTTGCACAGAATTGTTTACAGCAGTACTTACTTGGGATAATGATAGGCGAGGATGGCATAAGCAGCCTGAACAGCGGTGAGAAGAGTTACTATTATAGCAGCAAAGTTGTAACCGCGCCTTAAAAATTTATGAAGGCTGTAAATCCAATCTAAAAATCTGCAGAAATAATGCAAGACTAATATGGGGATTTTTGTAGCACAATTTGTAGCCGAATTTGTGTTCAATGCATCAAACTTGTTGCTATATTTGGGATCAATTATGCCACGATCAACTCCCTTTGTGAGTGAATGGAAAAAATTCACCAAATCCCTATTGCTCTTCTTCAAGTGATCTTCTATGACTCCCCTGTCTTTGAGCAGTTGGACGTCACTTGCACAGCATATCAAATCATGGAAAAGCAAGGCAGACGAAGTGAACGTGCTGCAAGGCCTTTCTTTCGAAGACCTCTTCAACTCCCAAGCAATGAAGTTCCGCCACTTTGCTTCGCTTGTTTGTGTAATATGCAGTGGCGGAATTTCTAGGACCAGCACCCCGTTGCGGTTTCTAGTCAATTCTATGTCAAATTCCGAGCTTCCATGTTCATGTTCATGAGATTTAGGTTTGATGGTGATCCCAGCTGCGAGGAGTCTAGTAGCACAACGATTTAGACGTTCAACGTGTTCTGTAGTAATATCAACCGTTGATTCATGTTGGCCTCTCTGATCTTTCTTCCTCTGCCTCTGAATGTGCGAGGAAGCAAGTTCAAGAAAATGAGCACCTTGGAGATTTACCCCTGAATAATCCGGTTCCAGATGGAAGCCTAAAAGAGACAGAGCCATATCTTGTATACTAGTGCAGCTCCAATTTGGATCAAATTCAAAAGAAGGAAAAAGTTCTTCAAACAACTTAGTGAGAATAAAAAGTGGTATCTGATTCTCTAGCAGTGCCAGATCGTTCAAGACCTCTTTCCTTGTTCTCATTTCAACAGCAGGGCTAGGAGAATCCAGGCTGCATGGTAGCTTTGAATCCAACTCCTTTGATCCTGAAATGAGAATCTCTAACAGAAAACAACCGTCATACACCATAACTGTGGCGAGATCGTACCTGCTCAGTCTGATTTTATTCACATAGCTTGCGCGAATTGCTGCATCTAATTCCAAAATGGCTTCCATGCACTTTTGGGAGCATTCTTCAGCATTTTCAGTTCGATTAAGGATGTAATCCATGCAGCGCCACTTGATCTCTTCCATTGGTAGTAGTTCCCATCTTCCCTTGTATCTAGGACCGATTGAAACCATTTTTGGAATGTAAGCGTCCTCATTCCATTTCCGAAGTTCATCTGGAACGATGGCAATGCTGTATGGTTGACAATGGTAAGTATCAAACAATACTTTCATTACTTTCGTAGTAAGTTCCCATCTTTTCAACATGGACTGAATGTCCTTCCTATCTCTTTCCTCCATCGCCTTATCTCTTTTAGTATCTCTTACATACATCCCCTGCATGCATGCAATTAATTAATTTGATGACTTAGAAAGAAAGAAGAACTTAAAATTAAACTAACACGTTTGGTTTACATTTTCATTTTCTGTTTTCATTCTATTTTCTGTTTTATGAAATTTTACAAAGGAAAAACTGGAAATGCTGAAAACAGCAAATTTTTTTTGTTTCCAGCATTTCCAGTTTTTTCTTTGTAAAATTCCAGAAAACGGGAAACAGAAAATGGAAATGAGAAATGAAAATACAAACCAAACAGACCCTAAAAATGACTAACTGATTTCTTTGAAAATGTTCAGTTTAAAATGATAGCTAAAAATAATTGTAATAAATTCTCAGTTGGTAGCTACTAAAAACTAGAAAGGTAACATAGGTTAGTCCGACTGGATTGACCTGTAAAACAACGTAGGACTCGAACATTTATTTTAGAAGTCTAAATAACTTCCAAGTTTTTTAGTCCAGCCCGATAAAGTCCGTTATCGCAAAAAAGTCAAGTAGCTCATAAAACAAAAAAGAATCGGACTACCCGTAAAAATGCAGGGCTCCAACACTTATTTTAGAAGCTCAAATGACTCACGGGTTTTTTAGTCCAACCTGATAAAGTCCGTTACCCGCATCGAGTTGGGTAGCCCCCCAAATTATTAGCTCTAATAAAAAGCTAGTAGTTATTGATTTTAGGTAATTGAAATGTCTTATCTAACACACCCTCTATATATATATATATATATATAGACACACACACTAAGGGGAGACACTATTTAGGGAAAAATTTATTTTTAAAAGATTATTTTGAAAAAAAAAATGGGGACTAAATGGGGAAATTGTGATCCTAAGGGCGAAAAAAAAAATTAAACCAAAATTTTTTATATAAAGTTCATATTGAACGACGGCAATGCTGTACTTGACAATGGTAAGTATAAAATCAAACAACACTTTCATTACTTTCATAGTATCTTCCCTCCTCAACATGGTCTGAATGTACTCCTCGCCATTTCTTTCCTCCATCGGGTTATCTCTTTCATCTCTCATGTCCCTCGCCTTATCTCTTTTATCTCTTACGTCCATCGCCAGCAATTAATTAATTTGCTGCCTTGAAAGAAAGAAAAGGGAGGAATATTAATTGAATGACTAGTAGGAAGATTGATTGCCATTATATATACATAGGTGGTAGCAAGAGGAATCCCAAAAATCCCTTAAATAAATAATGTGAAATGCTAATGCTCTAGGAACATTAATATTTAGAGAGATTTAAAAATCAATATTATTTCATGGACACCACAGTCAACACACCTTCCCCACGTGATTTACCAATTTATAGTTTTTATTGCATTACTACTTCAGGAAGTCGATCACGCAAACATATATAATTTTCGCAAGTGTCATTAATCTTAATCAATTTTTTAAAACAAACTTATATTTTAATATGTAACAGCTAGCATAATTACTTCATCCATCATATGCACCGGAGCGATTCACGGTTAATTATCATCCAAAGTCAAGTCATCATCAACTTGATTCCCACCGTTAGTGATGTTAGTTGCATTGATCAGAAACGAGTTGTAAGATAAATAATTATTTGTGAATTTAGTTTTAAAACTAACAAGGAATTTACATACACTCTGTTTGAATTAGGAAAAAATAGGATAAAAAATAAAATGTAAAATAAAAATAAGTGAATTATGCTAATTGTTTGAACTAAAAAGAATATAAAATGAAAAAAATTAATAAATCTTCTTTATTTTTCAATTAGAGAGGTTTTAAATGTACATTTAATTAACTAATAAAAATAAAGTTAAATATATATACACTATCTGTTCGCACAAGGATGTCGAACTCGGATCCAAGTAACAAACCCGGACCCGACTTCGGATTGTACAAGTCAGATTTAAATCTGGTGAAGAATCTTAAACTCGGATCTCGCAAAGTGTTGGATCTCGAACACAGGTTTGGACGGCGGGGGGTGTGCCTGCAAAGGCATTCCAGACGCTCAAGTCAGTACGGGCCCGAGATGGGGCGGTAAAAATGTGTAATTAATGCGTACCTGACAATATGACGTCTACAGTATTTATAGGGGAATCCCTTGAGATTTGGCCATGGGCCCTGATCCATTAAGGTCCATTAAGATATAATTACCTGCAGATGAGTGCAGGGAGGTTCCGGTGAGCCTAACATGGTATTCGTTAGATGAAGTCCATCATGGGGAAGCGGAGCAGACTTGCCCATGGATATGGTCTGACTTGCTTGTGGACGTGGTCCGACTTTCCTGTAGGCATGGTCTTGTGAAGTCTATAAATTTGTTTAAGTAATTAAACATGATTATAAGACTTAACATCCGTTAGTTTTAATGATTAACAAATAAGATTATATAAAGAACAAATAAGATTATATAAAGAACCAATTAGATTATATAAACAGGTTCTACTGAGAAAGGTATTTGTTTGTTAATTATGTTTCAGGATAAAATACTCTTTAGAAGAAGAAGAAGATTTTATGAACAGAATCAGAATCAGAAGATCAGAATCAGAAGATCAGAATCAGAAGACTTAAAGACTGTCTGAAGAAGCGAAGACTTGAAGACCGTCTGAAGAAGTGAAGACCAAGAATACTATCTGAAGAACTGAAGGCAAAAGATATGAAGAAGTACAGATTCAAGTATACGTCTGTCTGAAGAACAACAATGAACTAAAGAAACCAAGAAGAAGAAGATACGAAGAAGAACGAAGCTACAATTCGAAGGAAGAAGGCTGCTGAAGTTTCAACCAATATGAAGAATTGAAGTTGTCTGAAGGAAGCAACTCGACTGAAGTAGTGAAGCTGTCTAAAGCAACGAAGCTGTCTGAAAGACTTGAGCTGTCTGAAGTCATCAGACTGTCTTAAGTGATGAAGCTGTCTGAAGAGCCAAGTCCGTCTGAAGACTCGAACTCGTCTGAGGACTGGAACCTGTCTGAAGGTTGGAAGCTGTCTGAAGCTTTAGTAATGACGTGGAATCTTTACTGAAACCTTGCGTGAAGACTTTTCTAAGTCTCTGCTGCCCGTACGTTTTGAAATACATTTGTGGCAACAAACACAGAGACCTTTCCCGGTGCATTTGAACTTCATACACCACTGAGGAAATCTCTACAACGCAGCAGTCGCAGCAACAACAGTAGCAGCCTTACTGCAGCACCAACGTTGTACTATGTCAGAACTCTCAAGAAGCGTGTCTCACAATGGATTAAAAGAAGACTATTTGCTGTCTCTAAACGATAGCATTTCAACGAGACATTTCTTCATTTGTGCAAACTGGAACAAAGCAGAAGAAAATCTAAGGAGACTAAGCAAAAGCAACAAGGAAGATGTTTTAATAAAATATATTCAATTCAACATCTTTATCTAAAAATCCCAAAAGAGGAATCTGCAAACAACGACTACTGATCAAGACATCTCATTCAAAGAAGTAATGGTGTCAGAAGCAAGCGAAAAAGGAGTATATGCAGAATAAGCAAAAAGGGCAAATTCAACGGATACATATCCTCAAGAGAATCAGAAGAAATCCGAAAGCAAGCAGATGCAAGACAATGCAAGCTAGAGCAAGCAGATGCAAGCTGGATAAGACAGTTACAAGAAAGCAAAAGAATTCAAGAGAGAGAATACACATGATCATCACATCTCTCAAAACAGAGCTCGTCAAAAGAAGTGTCAGAACGGGAGTATTCTGAACACTCAATATGCTTAAGGAGAAGCAACCGTTTGAGAAGCTATTACACAACGGCTATATGAGCCACATCATCAGAAGCTCAACGGTATTATGAATTATCTTCAACGGCTATATTCAAGAAGAACATATAAATAGCCTCAAGATTGAAGTTGAAGATGTTGTTGTAGTTGTTGCGGTGCACAACCAAGTTGTTGTTAAAAACACACAACCAAGTTGGTCGGTCCAACAAGTTGTTGGCATGAAGAGCATATTAACCATGCTGCCGAGGTGCAGTTGTTATGCTATACAACCAGAGTGAATTATCAATCAGGCTACTGATCAGCTGGTCAGTTAGTTAGATTGTACAGTTGGTCTGTTGATCAAGTGAGTTGGTTGTCGGGAAGGCAACCATGCTGTACAAATGACTATCAAACCAGGTACGGTTTGAAGCTTTGAAGATACCTTGGCATTCCAATGATACGGGTGAGAATGTAGCCCATGGAAACCAATGGTAGGAGAATAAGGCTGGAGCTTAATTCACACCTTAGTTAGCCTACTCTCAGAGGATGGATTCCTCATAGAAAAGATAGGGATTGTACTTAAATTCAAACACTTGTATCACTGTCTATCCTTGTATCTAGTTTGTAATGACTGTATCCTGAGTATGTACTCAGTAATCACTATGTACAAGAAGAATCTGAGTTGAGAAGTTCTAACGAACATCTAACTTAGGTTGAGAAGTTGTAAACTTCATACTTGGTTAGTTTCCCTGAGCCTAGAGAGGCTTGACTGTAAAAGAATACTCTTAGAGCTTGAAGAGGCTTAATAGAAAATACTACTGCTGGTCTGTGTGACTCAGTGTGACATATATGTGGTTGCGAGGGTCTGGAGGATTCGGAGTGACGCAAATATGTGTTAAGGATCGGTGTGATCCTGAGCCTGAAGAGGCTTGACTGTAAAAGAATACTTGGTGTGACATATATGTGGCTGCAAGGGTCTGGGGGATTCGGAGTGGCACATATGTGTTGTTGTTATAAAAAAAGGCTAGTGGTGGTTTGCCACTAGGACTGGATGTAGCTCACAGTGCTGTGGGTGAACCAGGATAAATTCTGTGTCTGAGTTTTCTTTCCCTTAATCTCTTTTATTTACAGTCTTTATATTTACGTTGGGGATTGAAAAGTACTTTTCATAATAATCTTAACTCAAGGATTTCAATAAAACAAGTTTCCATACAAACATAATGGTAAAACGTCTCTAGTGTAGGTTGAAGTATTATATAAGAATACATTCAGAGGGTTGTCTGAAATACCTGTCTGAAGTGAGCCCAACAGGAACTCAGTTCAGACATATGATATGAATGGTCTCTGATCATCTAAAGTATTTCAGAAACAGTTCTGAAGGTACTCTTAATAATATTCTTCAGAAGACACTAAGATAAGTTTTCTTAAAATCAAAACAATCTTAAGTGTAAGAAAAAGTTTTTAATCTAAATCTTTCATATATTCCGCATGTTTTTAAAATAACTCTGATCTTAAGATTGGCTTTGTACAATGATCACTTAATGTGATTGTTTATTTTAAAGATTTCCAAAATTGTCTCAAAATATCTAAAACAGTATTCAACCCCCCCTTCTAGTGTTGCATGTGGTTCTAACAGGTCTGACTTGCCTGTGGGCTTGGTCCGACTTGCCCATGGACGTGGTCTAACTTGCCTGTGGGCTTGGGCCGACTTGCTCGTGGACGTGGTCCGACTTGCCCTAATGGATTGGACCTTCAAGGTTTAGGCCTTATTGGGCCAATACATAACATATGCCCCCCCAGCTGAAGTCGAAGTAAAGGAGTTCGACTTTGAGCTATGTCGCATGAGCCGGTTTGCTTAGTTGTAATAATCCGACTTCCAGACAACGTGTCTTCTGACACGTTGATTTTCCGAGAATCTGCTTGATTTGGAGAGGTAGAATTTGTCCAAGAATCTGCTTGACTTGAAAAGGTAGAACCTGCAGCAAGTCGCCTTCCTCGGATACCTTCGCGGGGATGTGCTACCATCGTTCAGAAGCACATGAGCTGTATAATTATAGGTCCCAAGTTTAAGGCCGCGGATACTGCTTTGACAGTGTTGAAGGAGGAGCATGAGGCTCTGGAGAACCAGTCTTCTGTAGCCAGGGTAGGTAAGGCGGCCTTGGCCGACATTGTCAAGCAAAATTTGCGAAAGGCACAGGCCAAGTGGAAGGATGAGAAAGCCATTTTGGTGGCCGATGTTGAGGAAGTCAATGCTGAATCTTTGGCAAATGCAATCGCCCCAATAGGGTTTATGAGTTGGGTTGACGTATGTACCTATGTTAACTTGTGTACTTGGGCTGACTTGTAAACTTGGTCCGACTTGTGCACTTGGTCTGCACTTGGGCTGACTTGTGTACTTGGGCCGACTTGTACACTTTGGTCGACTTGTGCACTTGGTGTGCACTTGGGCTGACTTGTGCACTTGAGCCGACTTGAGTAGGACCAAGTAGTATTGGTCCGTAAAAAATCTGGTTGTTGATAGATCCGAGATGCTCTTCACATCCGGTTTGAATGGGGCCGAGATGCTCTTCACATCCGGTTGTTGACAGATCTGAGATGCTCTTCACATTCGATTTCTACTTAGGGGTTTAAAACACTCTTCACGTTTGACTTATGGTTAAAAGTTTGAGGTGCTTTTCGTATTTGATTTTTTGGTTAAGGGTCGAGATGCTCTTCACACCCGACATTAAGTTGGACCAAGATCCGGTGTTAAATAGAGGGTGTTACATCCGGTAGGTGCTCTTCGTATTTACTTTTTGGTTAAAGGTCGAGATGCTCTTCACATCTGACATTGAGTTGGACCGAGATCTGATGTTGAATAGAGGGTGTTACATCCGGTAGGTGCTCTTCATATTTGTGTTTTGGTTAAAGGTCGAGATGCTCTTCACATCTGACATTGAGTTGGACCGAGATCCGGTGTTGAATAAAGGGTGTTTCATCCGGTAGATGCTCTTCGTATTTGTATTTTGATTAAGGGTCGAGATGCTCTTCACATCTGACATTGAGTTGGACCGAGATGCTCTTCAAATCCTGTTTTGAATGAGACTGAGATGCTCTTCAAATCCGGTTTTGATAGATCTGAGATGCTCTTCACGTCCGATTTTGAATGAGACCAAGATGCTCTTCACATCCGGCTTTTGATAGATTCGAGATGCTCTTCGCATCCGGCATTGAATGAGACCGAGATGCTCTTCACATCCAATTTATGTTGATCTGAGATGCTCTTCGCATCCGGTTTTAAATGACACTGAGATGCTCTTCACATCTGATTTTTGATAGATCCGAGATGCTCTTCACATTCGGTTTTGAATGAGACCAAGATGCTCTTCACATCCGGCATGAGGTTTTTGAGGGGAAGATTTGCAGGCTTTACACCAAGCGGAACTCACGAAGTTCTTTTCTTTTGAAGTTTTTCTCTTCGCGTCTAGTTTCCTATTAGAAAACTTGAGATGCTCTTCACATCCGACATAGCTTCGAGGTTCGAGATGCTCTTCACATCCGACATTGAATTGGACCAAGATGCTTTTCACATCCGGCATGAGATTGGACCGAGATGCTCTTCACATCCGACTTTTGATAGATTCGAGATGCTCTTCGCATCCGGCATTGAATGAGACCGAGATGCTCTTCACATCCAGTTTATGTTGATCCGAGATGCTCTTCGCATTCGGTTTTGAATGAGACTGAGATGCTCTTCACATCTGGTTTTTGATTGATCCGAGATGCTCTTTACATCCGGTATTGAATGAGACTGAGATGCTCTTCACATCCGGTTTTTGATAGATCTGAGATGCTCTTCACGTCCGATTTTGAATGAGACCAAGACACTCTTCACATCCGGCTTTTGATAGATCTAAGATGTTCTTCGCATCCGGCATTGAACGAGACCAAGATGCTCTTCACATCTGATTTTTGATAGATCCGAGATGCTCTTCATGTTAGGAATATGCACTAGAGACTTATATATTTATGAACATCCATCACTTGTATCATGTTATTTTATAAAGGCAAACTTATTCTTTTAGAATATAATCATTGTTCGTAGAATAGTAAGCTTAAACTTCATAAGAAATAAAGTAGATGACTTGATCGTGAGATCTTATGAAGAACTATTCTTAAAATAGTCCCTAGTCAAATATCATCTCAGGACAAAGATGCATTTAGACTAGTATGTGAGTTCGTTGATGATCACATCTCACGGATCATGGATATGAGATATCATGTGCTCACATATATACACATTAAGAGTAATGGTGTACTGGACAGACCCATCTTAAGAACGTTGCATAGGTTGTTACATAAGTGTCATGAACGTTTCTTAAATTAATAAATGTTATATGAAGTCCTTCGATCTGAAATCACTACGATTCCTACACAAGGAATTATATGTTTTAATTATCATCAAACGTTATCTGTAACAGGTTAATCATAAAGTTGGTTTTTGGACATATAATAAATTATGTGGTGGAATGTGAGTGCCCTAGATGGGATTTGTCCCTCCTATGTAACAAGGGTTATATCTTTAGGCATCTTGATAAAGTGAGACTGCAAAATGCATGGCCATGCTCAGGAGGATAAATATGAGATATTTATTTTCTGTACAGTCTACTTGGGGATCAAGAAAATATATATATTGAACTATACAAGGTTGACACAATCCATGCCCTTGTGTTCAATTAGATATTTGGACAAAGGGACAGAGCATATAAATTATTATAATAAAATAGGATTTATCAAAGTTATTGATAATCTCAATATTTGGATAATGATGTGTTGCTAGATACCGCTCACTATTTATGATATTAAATATAAAGGGATTTTATTTTAATATTATAACCAAATATTAAAATCCTATTGGGTCACACGCATACAACATGCCACTAGGAAAAGATAATAATTCTAATTTAATTTAATTAGAATTATTACATAATAGGCCAAACCCATAAGTGTGAGGGTTAAGTGAGTGAGGGGGTAAAACCCTAGCCACCACTCTATAAATAGAGCATAAGATGCACTACCCCAAAGACACATGAGCAATCGCTTCTTACTTTCTAAGGCTACTAGCAGAGCTGAGGAGAGAATCTTAGTCCGGCTGTTGGCGTGGATACCAATAGAGACATGGCTACACTTGCCTCGTTAATAATCCTAATAAGGTATGACCTTTCGTTTCAATACATTTTATGCCATGATTCATGTTTTCGCAAAACGATTATAACAAGGGAGGGAATCCATTTATTTCCGCTGCATCTTGACCACATGCTTGATTCCCTTCACTTCACATGCGGTTTTGAATGAGTCCGAGATTCTCTTCACATCCGGCTTTTGATAGATCCGAGATGTTCTTCACATCCGGTAAATGTTGATCCGAGATGCTTTTCACATCCGATAAATGTTGACTGGAGATGCTCTTCACTTCCGGAAATAAATGAGACCGAGATGCTCTTCACATCCGGTTGTTGATGTAAAATGGAATGAGTATTGAAGTTAAAATAATAAGAACGAATAAAGTGAGAAAGACAAATAAAGTGAAATAAACAAATCTGGAGGGAAATGGATTGAGGGGCGTTCCAATAGTTTGGTTGATTTGGGGAGCTAACTGTAATGTGCCTACATCACCGAAGCCTTCGTCATGGTAAAAGGCGTCCTCAACCCAACCTTCAAGGGTTGGTTGGGGTTGAGTGCCTAGTGTGGAGTCTATTGTTTATTGTCATGTTGGTAAGGGGGAGGCCCTCCTTCTAGCGCCAAATGTTCGCACAAGGATGTCGAACTCGGATCTAAGTAGAAAACCTGAACCCGGCTTCGGTTGTACAAGTCGGATTCAAATCTGGTGAAGGATCTTAAACTCGGATCTCGCAAAGTGTTGGATCTCGAACACAGGTTTGGACGGCGGAGGGGTGTACGTGCAAAGGCACTCCGACGCTCAAGTCAGTACGGGCCCGAGATGGGGCGGTAAAATGTGTAATTAATGTGTACCTGACAATATGACGTCTACAGTATTTATAGGGGAATCCCTTAAGATTTCGGCTATGGGCCCTAATCCATTAAGGTCCATTAAGATATAATTACCTGCAGATGAGTGCAGGGAGGTTCTGGTGAGCCTAATGTGGTATTCGTTAAATGAAGTCCATCGTGGGGAAGCGAACCCAACTTGCCCATGGATATGGTCTGACTTGCCTGTGGGCTTGGTCCGACTTGCCCATGGACGTGGTCTAACTTGCTCGTGGACGTGGTCCGACTTGCCTGTGGGCTTGGGCCGACTTGCTCGTGGATGTGGTCCAACTTGCCCTAATGGATTGGACCTTCAAGGTTTAGGCCTTATTGGGCCAGCCCATAACACTATCAGTGTAAAGAAATTTTACATAGACATCTAATGAAGCTACCACGACATTTATTGAATTTAATAATACATGACGTATCATATTCATTAAATGATGTTGCGGCACACTATTGGGTGTCCTTGTAAAACTTCTTTACGCTGACAATTAATGTATACCAATTAAATCCATGAAAAATAATGGTAATTTTTGCCCAATTCTACATTTGTAAAAGAAGAGGCTCTTAATTTGATTAAAAATGAAAAATAAAGTACCATATTTTATTGTAAAATCTTTTGTTGTCTTAAAACCAAAAAAAAAAAACTTTTGTTCTCTTGTGTGATTGAGCATCTAGAACTTGTTTTCATGTTGTGTTAAATTCATGTCAGTCACCCGTGACCACAACCATATACCCAATTATTAATAAAGTTTAATATATATTGTTAGTGTAAAAAAAATTTACACTGAAATTTAATAATGTGTTGTCACATCATTTATTGAATTTAATAACACTTGAGGTGTCATATTCATTAAATGATGTGATGACACACCATTGGATGTCTGTGTTAAATTTCTTTATACCGACCGTATATACCAATTAAATCCTTATTAACAACTTACACTGATGTAAGTTACACTAAGTAGTACACCGCTAATAACTACAAATCGAATATGTTTTTTAGTAATACAATCGTTGAATTATGTCTATTCATCATCGTGATTATTTGTGTCAAATTTCGTAAAATTTTAACACTAATAGCTTGATAATCAAATGGTTGATTTTTTTTCATATATTTCAAATGTATATATGATGTTAATATTGAGACATCTCAATGACATATAAAAATATATTGGATTAATGTAAAAAAATTTATGTATGATTTATATGATAGTAACTTTCAATCCAATGGTGAATTATTTAATACAATCTATTAAAAATTATTCAGCAGTGTAATCCTTGGTGTAACCTACATCGATATAATTTAATCCATCCTCATATATATGTCCTCTCTCTTTATATTTATATTTATATATATTCAACTGATCAAAGCATGAATTAGTGCCTATTTTGTTAAATTCAAAATATAAATTTTGGGATTTTCATAAGTTAATAGAATCAATCAAATTAAGAAATCACCTTATTAGTCAAAGAAATAGAATTAGTGAATTAATTAAGTTAGTAACCATATTTTCTAGTTCCTGTTTATCCTTGACTAACACACTAGTCTCATCTTCCAAATATTCTATTTTATTCCTATTTCTCCTAGCAATAGTAGAACCATGAAAATATTGCGTTCCTATCCCCTGCACTAATCCATTTACTTCTGGATTTTTGAAACCATAGTAACTCTTGTTGATAAGCTATTTCTTCATACTCTTTCCATAGCCTT